>JAZKJV010000700.1:1529505-2004238 GCA_037367405.1 Ottelia alismoides
ATTTTAGGGATGGAGATTATTAGAGACCGTGTAAAAGGAAAACTTTCTTATCTCAAAAGAACTACATTGAGAAAGTTCTAATGAGATTTGGGATGCCTACAACGAAGCCTCTAGGTACTTCATCCGCTGCAAACATTCATATTTCATTTCCTTTTGCACCATAATCAGACACAGAGAAGGAACACATATCACGTGTTCCCTATGCCAATGCAGTCGGGAGTCTTATGTATGTCATGATACGCAAAAGACCTGATATTGCTCATGTTGTAAGCGTTATTAGCAAGTTCATGGACAACCCAGGGAATGAGCATTGGCAGGCAGTCAAGCGGATTTTCCGCTATCTGAGAGGAACATCAGACAGACATTGGCCTCATTTACAGAAGTGATTCAGAGTGTTTGGTTGTCGGATATCCAGATTCGGACTATGCTGTTGATGTTGATGGGAAGAGATCAAGGACAGGCTATGTCTTCACTTTGGAGACTTCGGACATCAGTTGGAAGGCTACCTTACAACCATCAGTTACTTTATCTACCACATGCATAGTACATGGCTTTGATAGATGCTGCAAAGGAAGGCATCAGCTAAAGGGTTTAGTTGGAGATCTCGATCTTCAACGGGATCATATTATAGTATATTGTGACAATGTCAGTGTGATATGCTTAGCCAAGGATCATGTGCATCATGAAAGGACCAAGCACATCGATGTCATATTTCACTTCATTTATTCTGAGAAGAAGATCAAGGTTAAGAAGGTCATCAAAATAGATAATCCAACTGATATGTTTACAAAGGCAGTTCTTGGGAATAAGTTCAAACACTTTTTGAACTTGCTTAATATCGATAGTTGGTAGTATCCCCAAGGAGGGGCTGGCGGCGGCACGGTGAATCTTAGCAAAGCTTCTCAAAGGATTCAATTCAAGGTGGAGATTGTGAATATGACTCGAATCCTAACTATTTGTTGGGATGCTGATGTAGCTGATCTACGTCCTACCTTCTGACTATCTAAGAGTTGTTGGGGCAGAATTGCTGATATGTCCGATCCGCCTCCTAAAACCTGATTGGCTGAGAGCTGTTGAGCTAGGATTGCTGACATGTCTGATTCGCCTCCTGAAATTCGATTGGTTGAGAGTTGTTGGGATGGATTGTTGAATGGAAACAGTATTCTTCTATTGTATAAAAGGGGCCCTAGGGCCACCAGATACTAAAATCCTCATTTTGATCATGATTTTCATCTCATATCTATACCTTCTCAGTATCCTCAGTATTACCTTTTCTCCACATAGTGAAACCGACCACTGCCGCCCAAGGACGTAGCCTAGTTACGGATGAACCTTGTAAATCCTTCTGTTTTCGTCTTGCTTGTTTGATCGTGTTTGTACCTGTTTGCTTCCGTAATTTGCAACACTATGTTTTAATTGATTCCTTGATTATTACGATATACATGTTTTTGTATGATTTTACATGTATGAAAAGATCCATGAATTGTTGTTACATAATTATATGAAAAAGACTCTTGAGTCTATAACTCTTGATAGTGAAAAATATTATATAAATACATTTATAATAATAGTTGAGTCACTCTCTTCCATACACCATCCATACTTTTATTACCTTATTGCTAGATACTGATCTTATTGTGTAACTTTGCTCATAGTTTATGATTTGCAACCAAGGTAAACAAGTCCTATAGGAAACATCTATGGCTGATTACTTGGTCCACTAAGTTACCTACAAGGTAGCTAAATTGTATACTTTTTTTAATCTTTTGTTAAAACAATGTAAATGATCTACATCATTTTACCTTGAATAGCGTATATGTATTTTTTTAAATGTAAGTCTTTACCTTTATATGTGTGTGTGTCACACAATGCTTGTTAAGTTATGTTATGTGCAATGGGTGACAAAATGACATATATATGATATTCCAAACTACTCATCATTTATTGAGATGGAATTTGGCATTATTCCTAGTTTGGATCCTCAGGTAACTGGGTCGGATTTGGATGGGATCTTACATCATAGGTAGAAAAGTGCTCATTACATCATTCTAGTTGTCAATAAAGCTGAGGAGGTTGACGATCCATCTACTAGAGGTGGTGACGATATATGAGGGACCAATCTGCAGAAGCCAATGCAAGTAGCATCCATTCACAATGGTGATTGATGGAGAAGGTCGTGCATAGAATGACGACCGCAACGTTAATCACAATGAGGTAGCGATCACGTAGGAGGATGCCACATCATTGGAGATACTCACCTAAGATGATGTTCCCCTAAGTTTGTGATTTACAAAAACTTAGTGATCTTGACCACTTCTAGCTTCATTCATGTCACCGTAATATGTGCATACTTCAAGCAATGTGACGCATAATATTGTTGAGTCTCATCGAACTATGAGATCTAGAGCTATTTTCTACATTGATAAAGCTCCAATGGTGGCCATGGCATGGCCATGGACCCAACATCGGAAGGAGGTGCTCGTCACATACTCATATTCGAGATATAAATGCATTCAGGATTCAAATCAAATGTTTGATCTAAGATAGGGGTGGGGGAGGGTGGTGGAGAGAGTGCTGATGCAGAGGAGGTAGCGTAGTAGTAACAAGGAGCCGAGACGAGGAAGAGAGACATATGTGGATGAATGGATGAGTGTGGATTGTGAAGGGGAGGAAGAAAATAGATGCATCGTTGAATTCTTGCTATGGTTAGATAAACTCAAGTAGATTAACTCAAGAAGAGTTAAATTTTGATGACATTAGTTGACGTGTAAAACACAGCAAGATTACATGGATTGCGGAGGAAATATGAAATTCACACGGATTTTGGTGTAATTGACCATGTTTACAGGGTCTTGTGTGAAAACCCCTTTATTCAAACGGTGGTATTAATGGAGAATACTGGATGAAAATGAACGGTTGAGATTTGTACACATCTCCACTTGTTAAACCCCACTCTCACGAGGGATTGATTGGGCGCAAAGAAGACCGGGGGCTGAGCATAAAAATATTAATATGGTCGTCACCTCGCGTTTCGCGTGGCGTGGAGGTACCTCGCTCCACTCTTCAAATTTAGATCTGCGCGTGCCCATAAGAGATGAGGTGCCGTCCTTTCCCTCCCCGCTGTTCCTCTCTTCACGTACCGGCTTGTCTCCACGGTGCCCTGTGCTGCAGGGGATTGTTCCAACAACCCAATCATTCGTCATGGCCGGCAGGGCGGCGTTGCGGAAGGTGTTGGCGCCGTGGGCGTCGAGGGTGGTGCGGGCGCAGGGGCACTCGACGGCGGCGAGGGGGAAGGAGGCCCCGCTGCTGAAGACGTTCTCGATCTACAGGTGGAACCCCGAGAACCCGGAGAAGCCGAGGCTGCAGGAGTACCAGGTGGACCTGAGGGAGTGCGGGCCCATGGTGCTGGACGCGCTCATCAAGATCAAGAACGAGATTGACCCCACCCTGACCTTCCGGCGCTCCTGCCGGGAGGGAATCTGCGGCTCCTGCGCCATGAACATCGACGGGGACAACGGCCTCGCCTGCCTCACCAAGATCGACCGCTCCGCCTCCTCCAAGACCGACATCACCCCCCTCCCCCACATGTACGTGGTCAAGGACCTCGTCGTCGACATGACCAACTTCTACGCCGCCTACAAGAGCATCGAGCCCTGGCTCAAGCGCAAGGACTCCCCCCCCGTCCCCGGGAAGGAGATCCCCCAGTCCAAGCCCGACCGCGCTAAGCTCGACGGCATGTACGAGTGCATCCTCTGCGCCTGCTGCAGCACCTCCTGCCCCAGCTACTGGTGGAACCCCGAGCTCTACCTCGGGCCCGCCGCCCTCCTCAATGCCCACAGGTATATCTTCTATCTATTACTTTCTTTATCGCGTGATTTCTTTTCCAAGGTCTTCTCGTGTGCCGTTCGTGACATATAGCGAGCGGATCCGTTCGTCCCCAATCTTCTGCCAGGACGGGATTTCATTATTTTCTAGACTTCTACTGACTTTTTAGACTTTTTTAAAGCTCGGTTAGCCACAATCAATATCCACAATCCCGAGGATCAAACAAACTCTTTGGTCGAACTTTAGTACCCAAATGATATTTAGTTGTATTATTGACTGCTTTAGTGCTTTAAATGATTTTTGACAATTTATGCCGTGAAATCACTATCAGATTCGTCGCACCTATAGTAACACGTGTTTAGGAATGCGAGCTCAGAGTATTTCAGAATCTTTAGACATTTCCTATACCTGTCCATGAACCTTATCCTTAATCTTGATGTCCTGTGATTTCTTCGTGTATCATTGACATGTGAGCTCCTTGAAGGGCCGTCTTTTTCTCTTTCATGTATGAGTCCAATTGAGACAATAGGGTGATGTGTAGAATCATTATATTGCAAGTATATTGCAAGCTTGTTGTTGCAATATACGACTGAATATTCTTTTTCGGGGAGGTGGCTGAATAGAATATTATTATTCGATCAATAATCGGTCCATGCCGAATATTCCTGAATATTTGGATATTCAGCTGAATATCGCAACAGACTGCTGCATTTTTCAGCAGAGAGTTGATGCAAGTGGAATCACAAAATATGTCTAAAACATAGGAATTTATATTAATTAGGGTTTTCCGTTCACCCAACTAGATTCTAAGTAAATTAAGGCTAAAGCTAATTTTATTTCTGTCTCATTTCATCCATCGTGATTTCTATTTTTATTTAAATGATGAGATCATATGCGATCTTCAATTAGTTAATTATTTTGTTAGAGATATTTCAGGAGTCAAAAGGATTTTATTTAATTTTAATTTTATTCTCATTCTAATTTCACATTTCCACCCCACCTATATAAAGGGATGATAGTCATTATATGTGGCAGTTCAAGTTTTATGAAATTTGGAGTTCCTTCAATTATTTCCTCCCCCTTTCTCCGTCTCCACTGTGCATCTCAATGCATCTTCTTTCCCAAATCCCTCACAACCGGCGTGTTTCTCTCCTTCCTCTCCTCTTTCCAAATTTCTCCACCTGAAGTCTTCATTTGCATCAATGTTCTCGTAAATGTTTAGAAGATGGTGGGGATGAGGATTTTACATGGCCTAAGACGCTATTCAATATTATTTAATATGTCCAAAAAATATTAAAAAGGATGGAGAATAAGGATTGTGATACCTGCATACAAGAAAGAAGGAAATAACTGTTGTCAACGAGCTGATGCAATGCATGTAGAATGGTTGAGGTAGTAAATATTTCTCAAATTTAGTATCAATAGAGATGGGTGCTTTTGGCAACATTTATTTGCCCCAGACACTTATAGTCCATCACTCTTAAATTTATTAGGAGAACCTTACTATAATGCTTTAATTGTTTCAACATTATATTTATGGCATGGGGGCTTAGCCACCATTCCAACTAAATGTTTAAGTCCCACTCATGCTTAAACCTTCAATTTTAAAAGATGTGAGACGGATGCCTCTTGCAGATTCCCTATTGTGTTTTTCCCAAATAGGTGGTGTGGGTTGGGTTGAAGGGGCAGGGGCTGCAATGAAGGCAGCCAACACATAATACCTTGAGTAATGTTGTTCTTGGATGTACAAGGTCGGTGGGAGTGCGAGGGCCTTGATGAGTTGGATTGACAAGGTCAATCATTGTTTGGAAGGGTCGGCATCACTTTAGTGGATGGGATCAATACTTTAGACCACAAAATGTTGCAAGTAGGGCATTGCCCTATGTCATGTAGAACGGCTTAAATGACTGCAGGGTCAAGCAACCGCCTTCGACAGTTGCGGCGAGGTCGGGTCTCACAGAGACCCTAACCACTAGGGGTGTGAAGAATAATGGCAGACATGGCGAGGGTTTATGCCCTATAAATAACCTCCTACTGGGAGGGGAATGTCATCGCTCACAAGAAGCTCACCTAACGGGAGCCCCCTTTCCAATCTATCCCTCCCATCTTCATCCCACTCTATCTCGTTCTCTCTTGAAGCCAAAAGCATAGGCGTGCCTCAACAAATCTCATATTGGTATCAGAGCTCCTCGCCAAAACCGCACATCGGATCTCCCCCCGTTCCTTCTCTCTCGTTCTCTTTACGATGGTGAGTTTTGGGGGGAGGGGGTTGTTATAGCAAGAGGCAATGATTTGAAGATACAACTTTGAAGATGGTTTTGATAAGGCATGTGCTAGCAGTCGATTGTCTTAGGGACAACGGTGTCATTAGAGGGAAGGAGTAAGTAGGAGCCTATGAATAGTGGAAATGATTGGGGGTGCTGGCATTGGTGGGCATGTAGGGTGTAAATGGTAGTTATGGACATGGAAGGCCGTATCGGCGATACCGACAGGGTCGGAGTATCGATATTACCTAGTATCTCCTTTTACAGGGATATCGGCGATATATCGCCGATATATCGGCGATATATCACCGTATCGGTTCATATCGGTCAAAAATGACTGGTTTCAGCAGAAAAAATCTCGGATGTCGATCGATATCGTCGATATTTCGCCGATATCTCTATATATCAATGTTATTATTCATGGAAGATTGATTCAACACCTAGTATTAAAACACATATATCTAGCTACACCTAGTATTAAAACACACAATGATTTATATATATTTTGTTTCGGGTCGGGGGCACTGCCCCCGTACCCCCGCAAGGGGGGCTAACCTGGGCCCCCCTAGCCCCCCAGGCTCGCTGATCGGGCAGCGAGACCCCCATACTGGTAGGGTATGGTGCGACAGGAGGGTGTATACAATGGTTCTTCAACTTGGTGTATGTTTACAAGTTATTCATGTTGTAAGACTTGAATGAAATCGATTTCCAATATCTATAGTCAATTCTTCAAAAACAAAATACCTATAAGTCAAAAATCAAACATTAATATCGATATGTTCAAAATGATCGATATATGCGATATAAGCTTCATTGATTGATCGATATGTGTGATCTAAGAGTATATTTGTAAGCTATTTAGTGATCTAAGAACTTAGATGAACTCTATTTTCAATATATATAGGTCAACAACTAACAGTACCAGCGATATTTAGATATGATCGATATGTGCAATATAAGGATTATAGTCTTCACAAATGATTAATATGTGTCATCTAAGTGTATATTTGTAAGTTATTTAATGTTATAAGAACTTGAATGGAATCCATTTCCAATATCTAAAGGTCAGGAATAAATATTAAACAACGATATGTTCGATATGATGATCGATATGTGCGATATATGGTCTATAAATGACCGATATGTGTGATATAAGTGTGTATTTGTAGGTTATTTGTTGTTCTAATATCTTGTATGATCTTAATTTCTGAAAAAATGCCAAAAAAATTGGCTTTTTTGAGCCATTTTCGACATTTCCGCCAATATCGTCGATATATCGTCGATATATCCCGATATATCCATTTCCGGGCGGACCGAAACGATATCGATATCGATTGCCTTCCATGGTTATGGATTATTAGAGGGATGCAGAGGCTCCATGGTGATAGGTGCTGGAAAGGCACAAAGGGAGGTGGCATGGATGGTTAATTGTATGCGGCTAGAAGGTGGCATGCTCGGGAGCAACCCAAAGTGCAGATGGACTAAAGATGGTAGCTTTGTTGGAGGAGATGAGGGATGTGGATTGGTTGGAGTGCATAATGCAGTTGGTGGGTGAACAGTTCCTTATGACTTGCTGGTGGTGGTAGAGGGTCACAGTAATGGTAGCTATGGTTGTTGGGAATGTTGTCGTCGAATACATGATTATGAACTCTTCTATTTGTAAACATGGACTTTGAACCTATACGAAGGACTCAAGGAGGCCTTTCCACTTGAATGTATATGATGATGATGCTTTTTCTCTACTTTGCCGTTTGATCTTCATCAAGTACTTTGTAGGTGTTAGAGTTATTAGATTTACATTTATGTTTGTAACCCTTTAGGTTCCGTAACTCCCTGTGACCCTTCGGGTTCTATAACCCTCTGTGACCATTCAAGTTCCGTAACCCCCATGACTCTTCGGGTTCCGTAACTCTTGTATTCTCTAGGGTTTTCTCTCTATATAAGAGACCCTAGCTCTATGGAATATGTATCTCATTTTCTCTCTTCTCAACATGGTATCAGAGCAACGGTCCTAGACCGAAGCCATTAAATCCGCTGCCACCACCAACCCTCTCTCTGCCGACAAGGAGAGAGGGTTGGACCTCCCGCATCGCTCATGGATTCCATGGTCTCGCGCAAGGTAGTCCAAGTCCCCAGCATCACCAACCGCACCTAAAGCGCCGCCCGAGATTCCAACAGCTCCAACCACATCTCCTGCGTCGTCGGCACCGCCTGGAGCCCCTCCTCTCCAACAACCCTTGCTTCACCACGATCTATTTCTCCCAATGTTTGTTTCTCCCAACTTGATGTTCCATACTCTTTACTCTATCAAGTGTGGGAGAAAGTGGGAAGTCAGAGACGATTCTTCAGGACGTCTGTTGCCCTACCACGACTGATAGACCAACACTCCAGAATACTACTCAGATCATCCGTCTTCACCGAGCATCGACTTCTTCGTCAGGGCGTATGCTTCTTCTTTTACGACCCGACTACTACTCCGTGTTGGACTTCTTCTACAGCGATTCTTCTCCAGGCACGACAGAGATATGTTCCGGTGACCTGTAGGCACGACAGAGATACGTTCCGGTGACCTAATATCGCAGCGACTCTACAGGCATGACAGAGATACGTTCCGGTGACCTGAAAGCCGCAGACCCGTCCTCGAGCGAGGTCTTCTACCAGCAGCGGACATATGTTCTTATGATGCTTCATGTGAAGATGTGGTGTATACTTTTTCTTTTTGTTACAAGCTACAGCTTTCTCAGCTCCAGCTTGAGGGGGAGTGTTAGAGTTATTAGATTTACATTTATGTTTGTAACCCTTTAGGTTCCGTAACCTCCCGTGACCCTTCGGGTTCCGTAACCCTCTATGACCCTTCGAGTTCCGTAACCCCATGTGACCCTTCGGGTTTCGTAACCCTTGTACTCTCTAGGGTTTTCTCTCTATATAAGAGACCCTATCTCTATGGAATAAACATCTCATCTCATTCGATTCCTCTTCTCAACAGTAGGATCAGCGAATCATTAGAATGGTTGAAAAAATTTGAGAATGGTTTAGATATCATGCTCTGATAAAATTTGATAAAAATTACACAGTTGGGTTATTTGGAAAGAGATGAGACGGGATGCGATAAGTTTTGTGGGTCGATGAAAGAACTGGGGACCGGATCGGATTCCCCCAAATAAAAAGCCGAATGAAGATGCAGAACGTAGTACTATGAAAAGAAATAACAAATCCAGAATTAAATCCTAAACTAATCCTAACTGCTTGACTCCTAAAAGGACTCCTAATTCAAATAAATCTAACTTACTGAGGATCTATATTCGCTGTCAATTTAAATATTAAAATAGTACTGGACTAACATTTAATAATAAATGTCTAAACCTAAATCTGGAAAATTTTTGAAATTTTGGATTGCATCGTGTTTATCCATGGAGTTCATAGCATTTACCCCATACGGGTTCCCCATATACCTGTCCAAATATTAGTTTACACTTAGTGTTCGTGCTAGGATGCTTCAGATCATTGATCTGCGTTGCTAATGGACCCTCAGCAATAGCACTCTTTCTGGATAATGTCCTTGATACTCATTCCTAGTACAAAAATCTTCATCCAAGCAATTACTCGACTAACCTATAGCCAAGGCCCTAAATATCGGTTTCGGTCACCATTTCAGTGACCGACTGAAAAAGAATTTCGGTGGAATTTCGGTCGAAATTCGACCGAAATTTCGGTCATTTCTGTCATTTTTTGTACCAGGCCCCCATATTTCGGTCATTTCGGCCATTTCGGTCGAATTTCGGTTTCGACAGGATATCGATATTCGATAAAAATTCGACCGAATTTCGCTGAAATTTGAGGCCATGCCTGTAGCGGTTTCTAAAGAATCTATGACATTTTCACTAATTGAGATAGCCTGAGAGTAGACATTTCTTCCTTTTGCATTCATTGAAGACTTCAGGAATAATCATCTTCTAGCCTGTTATATCTAATCTTCACACACAAGTCAAATAATCTGTCTGGGTGAAATGGATTTATGGAACCATTTCACTTGTAAAGATTTGCTTCTGGTTTTGATGTGCTTATAATAATGATCACATGTTAGCTTATACTGTGTCTTTTCGGTCTTCTTACTGAAAATCAGCAGTGTTTGGATGGATTTTATCTCCACCAGGGTTTACTGTGCATGAATGATTAGTGCATCTTCCTCACTGAGACATGCATTTGCCCCATTACAGTCGCAAATAAAATCCACAAAAAAATCACTAATTTGATGGAGCTGGGAGTCGGAAATCGTTGACTGCTTGTTGATGCCTCAAGTGTTCATGGCAATTATGTAAAACTTTTTGATCCTCACTCAAGTGCATTTCTAAACAGTCTTTCTAGACAGTATTAAGGTCTAGTTTCAGCATATTTTCCCCCAATCAATGCATTCTTCTTGGCATCTTTATCAGGTATTGCTCTCCACTTCTAACTGTGGGATTGTTTCACTACCCCAAGGAATATACCCCCCATGGGAATCACCTTTTATATGAAGCTGTCCCACACATGATGATAATCCGAGGATTGAAGTTCTGATTGCAGTGACACTGTTGGTAGTGGACTGTAAATTCAAGTGACCAAATAGAAGTGGTGGTGTAAAATTCCTAGGTAGTATTTATGATAGCAATAGAACAGAGGATATGTGTTACGAGATTTTTCAAGAAGAGTTGGCACTGGATTTGTACTGGGCATTTCTCAATACAAAATGGAGTACAGTGTAACTTGAACATATGCACGAAAACGAACACACCCAATTTTCCTTTAGTACCTCCAGAGGCTGTTTTGTTAAGGCCGACATTTAATTAGAATGGTATGGTAATTGTCGAGATGCCAATAGCTTAAATATTCGTTTGGGCATTTCAAGCTCTCGTAATTTGTAAGTAATTGGATAGACAGTGCAGCTTATTTTTTTATATGATTAAAGTATACCCAATTCATAGTTGCCATCTTAATATGGCTCTCCTACCCCTTTGATCCATTACCACGTGATGGAAAAATGTGATATCGTCTGTTATCATCTGGACCCCATATTGTAAAATCCTGGATCACGATGACAATTTCTTTTGCCGTATGGAACAACTATTTGCAGAAAAACATGCTGCATATAATAGACCCAAAGAGTTATGACCCTCACTGGGACCTCCCATAGAGGGAGCATGTTGCACCAGGTTGCCCTATTATATTTTAGGTTACTAATTTATTATCTTTCCTGTTTTTTTAGGAATGGTAATTTGTGGGGTTCCGGTCCTTTAGGTAAGGCAAGCTTCTGAACACTGCGGAACCCCTAAACCAGTGAAGAGGTTTCCTTTCAGGTTGTCATCCTGTTAGGCCAACTGTACATTAGTTCAACAATGGTGGTTAGTAAAGTCAAAAGTGGAAATGATCTTGATTGCTTTCTGTTCCATCAAGTTCTGGTCAATTTTGGTTGCCCATACCCGATAAATTCAGATATACTTATCGAGTAATATCTTATTTATTAGTGCTCTTTCTACAACATAAATAACTGCTGTATTCGTTAAATTCATCCATCATGCATGATCTTTGAATCTATAGCTCTCTTGATAATTGTCGTGTATACAAAAGGGAAGCGATCCCTGTATGAGGAACTATTGGTTGAGTACATTGATTTCACCCTTGGAAATGGTAAGTGTATTGCGTGTAAAATACACAGTTTGTTATTAAATATCTGACTTCCATGGTTTAAACAGGTGGATTGCTGACAGCCGTGATCAGTTTACGGAGGAGCGTTTAGAAGCCTTAAATGACGAGTTCAAACTTTACAGATGCCACTCGATAATGAGTTGCACTAGTGCGTGTCCCAAAGGATTAAACCCTGCACTTCAGATCAAGAAGATCAAGAACCTTCTCGATAAGAAGCCTACTGCAGCAAGTTAAACATACCATCTTCCTCACTTGTTTGCTGCGGTAGAGTATAATATGCCAACTTTTTTAAATTAGACTGTCCCATGCTATTTAGTGGTAGTAAATAAGTGGTATGAGGATTTATTCCCTGAGCACATATTTCTGAAAACTTATATGTACTGTACTTTGCATTCTTTGCTTTGAGTTTGTTTTGCATGTTATCATCACCATATATTTTCCTAGTTTCCTTTGTTGATAGTGCTTGTTGGTTACATTGATATCCTCTTTTTCCTGAGAAATGTCATTCACATTTTTATCCACTTATTAATGTAGCTGAAGCTTCCACAAGTTTGTTCTCCGACTTAGAACATCACCGCAACAATATTTACGACACTTCTGCTACTTATGTTGAATGAATCTATAACCACCATCCATCCATGTCTTAGGGACATCGTAGCAATCCACAATCCCATGTGATATTGAAAGTAAATGAAGATGAACATGCACTTGTCCGTCTTAAAAGTCCCACGAGAAGGATATCTATAGCATTACACAGGTAATTCAAAAGCTTTTGATGCATGATCATAACACTGCTAAGACATAGTTCCGTTGATGACATAAACAAAGATTCTAGCAAGTGATTTATAAGATTGTTCACTTAGCCAGCCCATGTACACTGTATGTGAAGTCGAAGTGAATAGAACAAGTCTTCCATATCGATCTCTTCTTATCAGCATCATCTGGTTTTGAGTAGACATACCGATTTCAGCTTCCAAGTCCTTGACCAGTTGTAATGCGAGTTGGAGATGTGTCTCTGTGTTCCTTGTAGCCGCCTTCCTTTCTCCATGGGGCATCCATGAACCATTCATGATAATCACATTGAAACAGATGTAGAAGTAGAGGCATCAACAGATTGTTATAGCCCTCTTCCTCGTATACCTCAACACAACACAACTCAGCAACTTCAGATCTCAATGACTTGTCACAATGAAGAAGCTAGGAACACCTTCATCGTATGTTATTCTACATTGCATGTGCAACTCTGTCCCAAAGAACCCCTCTACGATGGATGTCATCGGGAACTATGCTAATGACATGTTGCTGCTTTTTATCAACTTCTGGTGGCGTGAATTCCTCAATTTGATTGTAAACAAATCTCTCGTCTCTGTTATACTGGATGAAGTTGATTGGGGTAATGCGTGTGGCTTTGATCACATCCCTATACAACATGAATTTGTACTGCAACATGTCCCTGTGGCAACGAAATCGATCATTTCATGTTCTAACTATACAGCCTAATGATGTTGCTCAACTTTACTAGCGATAATTAAATAGGCCCTTGTGGTTTTCACGCTTACTAGATATTAGAGGCTTGATTATATTTTTTTTTTGAAAACTGGTGGAATGGACCTCCATTAGAGGTTTATCCAAAAAACTTATAAATAAAAACTTAAAAAATACATTTGCCAAGTTTCATAAAGGGCTTTGGCATGCCCAAGCACATTCTCAAAATAAAATCTCACTCCCATAAAAAACAATATAGTTTCGACTAGTCAAATAGCCAGACTAGTGCGCACACTTTCATCTATCCATCCACCGATCTTGACCAATCTCTACCAATCGAAACCCAAAAAGAGTTTTTATCTCACCACTAGATGCCTAGGATGTCTGCATTTCACCAAGTATCCACAGAAAAGGGCATTGGAAAAATAAATGATCCTCGTCCTCTATTGCTTCACCACACCTTTTACATCTATCTTTAGCTCCAGGAAAGATCTTGCCTCACTATGTACTTGTCATAACATGCTCACTTCTCAACAACCATAAGAACACCTTAGCCCTTGCAGGGATCTTCCATCCCTAGATCCTAACACAATCCCTAGAAGTCTATTTATCTTCCAATGCAGCTGCAACCAAAATCACCTTGTATGCTTTCTTAACTATGAACGCCCATCTCTCCAGCACCATGAATCTCTCCCTTCGGACAACACCTCTAGCCTTATGAACTTGCCGGGGAGACAAATGAACTCCTCAACCCTCTCATCTGAGGGTTCGGTCACGAAAGTAGGCATCTAAGAACCCTCCGACCAAACATCGCCAGCACATGCATGCCTGTCCACAACTAGAGTGAAAAGTATGGGGTACAAATTAGAAAAGACACCTTTCTCGGACTAGTCGTCTAATCAGAAACGAAAACCTCGACCATCCCACAAAATTGATTGCAAAAGAGTCCACCGGAATCGCTACTACCGAGCACGCACCCATCCAGAAAGTGGTCGGTGAAGTCACAACATCAGTTTGGGCACACAGATTGGGTGACACATCATAAATAGATGTCGTCGGTCTATTAAGCATATTGTTGAACACAACTTTTGGGGTTTTTATTTAATTGAATTAATCACAATGTGAAACTGTTGTCGCAACCCAAAGAAGCGTCAAACAAAAATTATTGAAGAGCTTTCAAGCCAAAATAAAATGAAGAAATGTAAGCAAAAGAGTTTTGCCATTTATTTACTTGTATAACATACATGATCGAATTTAGGGAGGCTATAAAAATCCTGAGGGTTATTAAATCAATGAAACATCAATGTTAAAATAAGGACTTCTATGCAAACTACTCTTGATTTTTTTGTGGAGTTTTTGTCTTTTTATTTTTTTATGAATTTTTAATATATATATATATATCTTAAGCTTTTCTGATTTTATACATTTTAGTGATTTTTAAATTTGGTAAACTTTTTATATCTTTAAAAATAAAAGAGAACAAAACAAATGAGGGAAAATATACACATATGAAAAGAAAACAAATTTTTTTATTTTTTAAAAATCAAGCAAAAAGGTAGAGAAAATTCAAATAAAAATTATTTTTAGGGTTTTAAAACTCTTCTACTATTTTCGTTTTTAGAAGATTTTTAGTTTTTTTAAGTTTTTCAAAACAATTGAAAATAGGAAAAAGGATAAACCGAAAATAATGCGAATTTTGGATTTTTAAAATAGAAAATAAAATGAGAAATTAGTAAAATTTGCACGAACAGAAGTTTGAAATTTTTTATTTTTCCAGAATGCATTTTATGATGTTTTTGGGAGTTTCAATGATTTTCTATGAATGTTTTAGTATTTTTGCAGTTTTGTTATTTTTTTTGGTTTTTTTGAGGAATTAGAAAATGGAATTTGTATAGAAAGCAAAACAAAATAAAACATGGCTCGCTATTTTTTCAGAATTTTTCAAATAGTTTTTATATTTTTATTGATTTTATAATGCAAATAAGAAGAAAATAAAGAGTTTTTTGATTTTTAAAAATAATGAAATTATTTAAAAAGCAAAACCAAAATTAGTGTGAATAAAAGAGATTAGCAGGAGGTTAAGATAATATTTATGTATTTTTTAATGATAATTGGTTATTAAGTCAAATTAATGGCAAAACAAAATACAGACTCACGGGACTAAAATGCAACTAAGTTTATTTAGCATACTAAATGAATAACAAACTAGAAAAAGCTCGTGCTAGCTGTTGGAAGAGAATTTCTCAGGGGTTTTTATTTTTGGAATAAATGTGTAGTGTTGTTGCAACCCAAAGAATCCCTCAACAAAAAATTATTTATTTTGATTCTCAAACTAAATTATGTACAAAAAAGTAGCAAGAGAATTTGCTATTTAATTTACCCTTATACCAAACATGATTGAACTCAGGGATGCTACAAATCTCGAGGGTTATTCTAATAATTGACAAATCAATAAAAGGAATAAGTAATCTCAATGTAAATTATGCTATGTTTTTTAAATAATTTTTTAAATTTTTTAATTTTTATATTGTTTGATTTTCAATTTTTAATGATTTTTAATTTTGCAAATTTTAAAATTTAAAATAATTATTTTTTCAAAGCAAATTCATATACGAAAGAAATGCAACTTTTAGATTTTTTTTAAATATATAAAAAATGCTAAAAAATATCCAAATAAAATATTTTTGTGTTTTACTATATTTTTACTATTTTTAATGATTTTGGGATGATTTTTCAAATTTTTTAAGTTTTTTTAAAAAAGAATAAAAATAGGAGAAAAATTAAACAATAATAAGACATGACTATTTTACAATTTAAAAATGGCAAACAAAATAAAAAATTACAGAATTTATTTTTCCTAAAAACAGAATGTAATATCTACAAGCAGAAAGTGAAATCACTATTTTTTCACTTGTGCCCCTCCGAGATATCGCAATATCAGTTATGCCCCTATCTTGTTGGTAATATCAGTTGCGCCCCTCACTTCTTGTCGTTTTATCAGTTGTGCCCCTTAGGTTAGTTGTCGTCCATCCACAGTGCAAACGGACGTTAACTTTGAGGACATAAGCGTAATTATTTTTAAAAAAATGGTTCAGTGGTCATTTCGACACCATCTTCCTCATCCTCTTCTTCTTCCTCCTCTTCCCCTATCCTCTTCCTCCTCTTCCAACCTCCTACTCCTCCCTCCCCACCCCAACCTGTCCCGGCTCCTCCCCAACCCACCCCTTCCCCTCCCCCGCGTTGTCCCGTGCTCCCCTGGGCCTGCCCCGTGCTCCCCGCGCCACCCCGCGTCCCCTGGACCGCCCCTCCCCTCCCCCGCGCCGCCCTGCTCTCTCTTTGATCATTATGGCCCCACCTTTTTCCGGGCTTGGGACTTCACCAACCCGGACCCCTGTTCCTTCCCGGGGATCCTATGCTCTGCACCTGCCGATGATCTAACCCCGACTTCCTTCGCGTTACGTCCCTTGTGCTCGGCTCGGGACTTGAGGACTCCTCCGGCCTCTCAGGCACCATCCCTTCCTCCCTCTCCTTGCTCCCCTTCATAACCCAGTTCATTCTCTTCCCTGGCCGCGTCTCCGGTCCGCTCCCCGCGACCTTCCCCGCCTCCCTCACCTTCCTCTCCGTAACCGGCAACCTCATCTCTGACCAAATCCCCGCATCTCTCGCTGCACTCCCGACCCTCCACACCCTCGACCTTGGCCGCAACCGCCTCTCCGGCACTCTACCCCCTTCCCTCCTCTCCTTTCCTAACCTCAAGGTCCTCATCCTCGCCGGTAATGGCTACCTCTCGGGCGACCTCCCCAACATCACCAGCCCCCTCCTCCACCTCGACCTCCAAGGCAACACCTTCACAGGACCCCTCCCCACTTTACCCACCACCCTCCGTTATTTCTCTACGAATACTAACTTCCTCTCGGGACCCCTCGACGTTGTGATGGCGCTCCCTGACCTCGCGTTCATAGACCTCTCTCGGAATGCTCTCTTCGGTACCATACCACCCTCCGTGGTGCTCCTGCTGCTCCAGCGCAACAATCTCACCGGAACAATGCTGGCGACGGTGAATCGTGAGGTGGGTCGCGACGGTGGTGCTGGGAGGACAGTGGACATTAGTCACAACAGGCTGACGGGGGCGTTGACGGCGACGCTGGCGGGGGCGGAGAGTGTGTACATGAACAACAACAGGTTCATCGGGACGGTACCGGTGGAGTACGCGAGGAGCGTTTACGCAGGGACGATGAGGACGTTCTACGCGCAACACAACTTCCTCATCGGGTTTGAGTCGTTTGACTTCCCGCTGCCGGTGTCGGTGGCTGTGTGCCTGGCCTACAACTGCATGGATGCACCATCCGTGGGCCCCATGCTCTGGCCGGGTAGAGAGAGAGAGGAGGAGGAGGAGGTTGGAGGAGGAAGAAGAGGAGTGTGGACAATAATACCCTTCTTAAATGCATGAAGGTTTGAAAAAATCATGGTTAAGTCAATCATTGATGGTCAATCTGACGGAAGGGCACAGTTCTTGATAGAGAAAGAAGTGAGGGGTACAACTGATATTAGCAAAAAGATAGGGGCATAACTGAAATTGCGAGATCTCGGAGGGGCACAAGTGATAAAATCCCTTTTGGATTTTTATACAATTTTTTATGCCTTTTCTAAGATTTTTGATTTTTTTACAATTTTTCGAGTTTTAAAAATATTTAATGCACGAAATCTGGATAGGAACTTAAATACACAAAAAGGAAGCTAATATATTTTTTTAGATATTTTGACACAATATTTGAACTTTTATGATTTTTTTAATTACAAACCGTGAAAAATACAGTGTTTTTATTTTTTAATAATAGCAAATAAAAATAAAATGCAATGCAGAATTTATACAATGTAGAAGTAGCATAAGTGTAACATGAATTTTCCAGAATTTATTGAGCAATAAAAATATTTTATTCAATAAAAAGAACAAGCAAAATCAATGTCTGGAAGCTAGGGATTGAAATGTAATTTCTTAATATTTTTGAATTGAAATATAACAAGAAATAAAAAAAATAAAATTGTTGCAATTTACCCAATGAGGCCGTGCAAAGCACGTGCTGAATCTGGAGGCGGGGGTCTCTTCGCAATTTAGAAATGCCAGAGGGGATGAAGTGATTTCTAAAAAGGGTAAATTACAATTTGGGTCCCCATCTATGGGTCCGATCCCAGAATAGGTCCCGAGCTTTAAAATGTAACGATTCGGGTCCCAGGGCCATTCATTAATATAAGGGACTTTTTGAGGCTAATGATGAGTATGCCCTTGTTTAAAAGTTGGAACCCAACCTCCATTCCCTTCTCAACAAGGGCATATTCGTTATGCCATCAAAATTTCCATTTCCTAAATGGTCTTGGGACCTGAATCGTTACAATTTAAAGATCGGGATACATTCTGGGATCGAACCCATGAGGATCCAAATTGTAATTTACCCTTCTAAAAATTTTGAATTGAGGCTTCCTATTCTTACGTGCCCTAGCCAAAAGGGGACAAAAGGGGGTGTTTCGTTCTGTCTTGTTCCACGCCAAGGGAAAGGGTCGCCGCCCCTCCCTTCTCTTCTCCTCCAAGCACACGGAAGTGCTTCCATGAAGGCACGATGGGAGCTGGTTTCTCCTCCGAGCGGGCGGAGCTTCGCGCGGATGGTGGAGGTCTTCGCGCGGCGGCTGGAGTTGGGTCGCACGATGGTCGGCTGCGCGACGTTCTTGGGGGCTTCATGCGAGAGGTGAACGATCGGTGGGTTCGCGCAGGGGTGCGGAGGTACCTCAGGCATTTGACCGGTCGGCACGCGCAGGACGTGCGGTGGAGGGCTGGAGCGGAGGAGCTTCAGTCGGTGGTCAAGTGGAGATTGGCTCGCGCAGGAGGCTTCACGTGGGCGGTGTTACGCGGACGGGGGTTTATTGCTGCGGCTAGGATGGAAGAGGTGACGGCAGGCTCGCGCTGGGCGTACGGCTGCGATGGCTTCTTCGATGGAGGAGGACTCCGGGCTACTCCAGGCGGAGCTGCGCGAGGGTGCGACGACAGACGGTGGGGGAGATCTGGCATGGCGACGGCAGAGGCTCCTGTGGAGGTGGACGGTGGCTGTTGGGCGTAAGCAGCCCTGCCACCAGCCTCTTTTTTTTAATCAGCAGCAAATGTTCTTTTTTTGCAATATATTTTTTCTTGAAATTCTTTTTGGAATCCCTAAACCCACATTAAAATCAAAAGACAAAACTCGACTCGAGCACGATGGCTCGGTCAAAAATTATTGGACAAAAAATGTGTATGAAGATGGTCCGACAGTTATGACGGAAGCACCGTGTCTCTGGTCATCATGTGTGGTCGAAGATAGTAGATTATCTAAGATAGAATAGAAACGTGGGTAGATCGAGAATATGAGATGGAAGATTGGATCGGGTCAGATTCAAATCGTGATGATGAATTAAGAATGAGAATCTAAGATCTAGAATTAAAACTTGACAATGAAATTAAAAATAAAGATTTAACTACGATTAACCTAGATGAAAAAATGAGAAATAAAATGTATCTCACTGTGGGAGCGGATAATGCCGTGATGGTCTCAACGAGGATCGACTCGCTGTCACCGGACGGCTCGGAAGCTGGGCATCTTTCTACGACAAGATGGCTCTTGGAGATTGGGCTCCTCTCTAAATGATTGATTAAAGAATAATGAAGGAGATGAGACCTATTAAAAAGAAGAAGAAATTAAAAAAAGGAAGATATGTACAAAAAGGAAGGTATTTAGTGGTTGTTTAAATAAATAAATAAATTATTAAATTAACAACGAAATTCGGAATTAAACAAATTAATAAAAATAATTAATATGAAGAACTAATTAGCCACCTTAATGGTGACTATTTAAGGCGTATATTCAAATTATATACAAAAGGCATGTTTCTAAATTAATTTAAATAATTAAAGTTTATTTTTTTTGAAATTAGATTAATTTAATTAATTAATGTTAGATATTATTTTTGGTGGTTTTTATATAAGGTGGCTAATTACATACATATCATATATACATAAGGTACAATATACATGTTCAAATAAGGAAATAATTTTAAATTTTTTAATAAAATTTTTTATTTACTTTAAATTAATGTGAACAATATTTACAATAATTAAAAATATAATACGTATAAAAAAATAAATAGAATAAATAAATGGTCAAATTGTAAAAACCACCCCAAAAATCGTCTTTTCAACTGTAACTCCAAAAATTATGAAACCACGACCATTTTAAAGATAATTTGATTTATAATACGATGGAAGTGAGTTTGAATCAATTGAGTTCATATGGAGCCGTAATTGGTCTTTTAATTATTGATTTACGTCTTTTTCCGAGTGTGGTTATTTTTATTCTGTACATGATTTTATTTTACAAGTATTTTTATTATTTAGGAAATATTTTTATTTACAAATTTTGTTTAGAAAAATATTTAATTTGAGGTCAATTTATGGAAAAATAATATAGTATAAGTTTTATACAAATATACATGGAATAAATAAAGAATGAAAAGTATTTACAAAACACATTTTTTGGATTTCTTGATTAAAGACCCTATCTCCCCCTACTTTATTCCTGGTCGATCAGGTCAAGTCTTGACCTTCTCTCAAGGTTCGGATCAACCTGTATCTATTGCAAATATACAACCTTTTATTTTCTTTATTTTCCTTTATTTATTTATTTATTTTAGGTCAAAATAATAATATATGTACAATATTTACACAAAGATGCAAGATAATAAGAACATGGATTTAGTAATATATACGGGTGTTTTAAAAGAGATTTTAAGATAAAATGAATGAATAAAGATGATGAAATGCAAATTCATCACTAGCGCACGTGAGTCATTCTGGCACAGACTTCAATGTAATTAATTTGTTTCAGGGGGCAGATAATAACAAATAAAGTACATGTTTTTATTGCAAAATATCCACACGTGCGATGCACGTGTTTCTTTTCAAATAGGACTTGAATGCAAATAGAAAATGTCAAAGGAAAAATACGCAACTGTTCACAAACGCACATCACGACATGTGTCCTAGGACTTTTTTATAAAATAAGAAGCGAGCAGGGGCTGGAGTGCAAAAGAAAAAGCTCTACCAATCCACGTGGCAGAAGGGATGATAGAGATGCGATGTAGCTCTGATCCTTTGTCTTAGTTACAACGTGCTTGGATGGTGTAGATCTAATTTGGAAAGCTCGATCCACGACACATGTTTGGGGCTCGATCAACGGACATGATAAAATCTGGCACTCATTGTTCTTGATCCAACAACAATGAAGGCTCCAGGAAGAACCCATATGAATGTCTGCTCTGACGAATTTCAATCGGAAAGAACCATGCCGATCTCCACTCGAATCTCCACCTGAAGGCTTTAGCTTGCTCCGACAGTACTCCTCTGTTAATTGGATGCGGCGATGATGTCCGATGTTGATCTGATATCTGGAGCTTGAAGTTTCTACAACTAGAAGTGGACCTCCAGATGATGTTTCTGCGCTCCAGCTCGGTCCTAACCCCTGCAGAGTTTATTGACTCGGAGAAGGATGTTCCAGCCTTGTTATTAGTAGCAAGAACATGGAAGATGGTGGAGGATGGGGATTTCCACCGAGGGAGAACGAGATGGAGACCAAACTTCAGATTCGAGGTAATTTTAAGATGTTCAGCTTGTGGAAGATGATGAAGAAGATCGTGGCGAATGTGAGGGTGATGTCCGATATGAATGAAGATGATCTCGTCGCCTCCGATCATGCAAATCAGAGGGAAAATAAATATGAGCAGATTTGTCTAATTACATGAGATAAAATGCAAAATCAAACATAGAAATAAAAGACAAATTACTCTACGGTGGAGGATGGGGATCACGACCTCAATCTGCTGCGAAAGGCGGAGAGGCTAAATGTGACGACATAGCCCCGGCCACGTGTTGGATCTCGTATCCCAAGCACTTCCACGCACTCCTTGCTGCGTGTGAAGGTCGCTATCACCTCACTTCATCTTTAGGGATCAGCTTTCATATGCAAAAATGGTGGAAAATGGATCAACTGAAGATGGTAGAGGTCCGGTGAGATTTGAAAAGTGAAATGCACGCGAACCAAGACATGCCCAATAGAGATAATGATCTGGTGATGGAGAGGATGATTAAGGGTTGAAGCGGTGAAGGAATACGTCGTAGTTGATGGATGGAATGGCTGGGAAAAATCGAGAAGTAGATATGGCGCACGGAAAATGCGGGTGGATGTGTTGAATGGGGATTTGACCCAGGTCAACAGACCCGAGCTCAACCAATTAGGATGCAACTGTCTAGAAAATAAAACCACGTGACAAAATAGGTAAAAAATGAGAAATAAATCAAAATAAAATCAGAAATACATTCAAATAAAAAAATTTTGAATATAAAAATGTTAGTAATTAAATAAATTATTTTTGATGATTTTTAATGATTTAACCAGGGTATATATGTGTGTGAAAATAAATAAAACCTTTTATACATAGGCATATATACCTATATATGCAAAATCATGATTTTAAATATATTATTTTTACAAATATGCATATTATTTAATAATTTATTATTTTACAATATTCTATAAGAATTTTAATGATATTTTTATTTATTTTTACGAAATAATTTATTAGGTTAGATAAAGGGATTTTTACCCAGCATACCTTATAATTTTTTCAAATTACCTCTACGACCTTTGAAACAACCTAATTCCCCCCTTGACCCTGTAAACTTACTAACCCTTACTCTACAGACCTTGTGGTTAACCCTGATCCATTTACCCGTTAAAATTAGCCGAATTCCGTTATGTGTTTTTACATTATGTCAATTTTGTTTATCAATTTTACATTAGGTACGACTCCCCCTCACCCTCCTCATCTCCCTTTCCCTACCCAATACCCACCCACCTCCTCGATATCACGGATGTTGGAAACAACCTGGATGACGACATTCCTAGTTTCACTTCGATCATCGTCGCATATAAACCATTCACATGGTGATGACTTCAACGAGTTCAAATCATTGGCAACAACTTCCTTCACCTCCTCCTTTGCAGCGACAATAGCCATGACCGATTTGAGGTAGCAACAAAAGAAGCCTTTTCCAAACTTGCAATGCCTTCTTGATGCATATTCAAGTCACCATGTTCCGGGGAATTGGTCCCTCTGCCATCTCCCTTTCTAAAGGGAATTATCGCCTTGGTCTGAGACATGACATAATATATGCAACCAAAGTCGTAATATGGTAAAACCCTGAAGCACTCAAAGGATCTATCCGAAGTCTCTCAGACATGTACTTTGTTTTTGGTTCCCTTTCTACCACCTTCTCACGAACAAGCCATTGATCTGTTTCTACACGAGAAGCATCCAACTTCTTATCCAGAGACGAAGTTACGAAGTGCGTTCTGCAACCTGCAAGGAAGCTCTCCTGAGTAGCCTCAAGAACGACTCCCTATCGATCTCCTCGACCATGCCCCCCACCACGCAGCACCCATCCTCCTCCTTGCAGCATCTAACGCACCTGTCCCCTTCGTCCAGCAACCCATTCACGGCCTCCTTTCCCTCCACCTCCTCCTTGTCACCTCTCTTCTTCATCTCCCATATCGACCTCATCTGCATGATCTTCATCACCCAACTCCCCCTCCATGTCCTCCTCGGCTCCCCCTCGTCTTCATCTTCTCGCCTCGGCCACATCCGCATGTGGAGTCATCGGGTGTGCATTATATAGGAAGGGGGAACAGAGGCGGTTGCGTTGCCGTTAATAGGGTGGGGGACGGCGGAGGTGGGAGGTGGCTGGAGGTTGTGCGGATGGGCGTCCAGGAAGGAGGGGTGCTCGAATAGGATGGAAGGCGACGACCGGAACTGCATGGTATCCATTATTATGGGATTTCTTTGTTTTCTGGCTATCCATGGGCTTCTCTCCTGTGTTATTAGGGACTTGACGCGTTCGGGGTAGGAATGAGGGGCTCGGGGGTGGCACTATTCGACATGTGCTACGACCTCTCCGGAAGGACGATGGTGGAGGTGCCGATAGTGGTCGGAAGAATTGGTGATGGAATGAGAATGCACAGAGGAGAGAGGGAAGAAGAGAGAGGTTTGTAGTCTCAGAAAAGAAAGAAAGGTGGTGGAAGATCCACCATTAATTTTTACCTCTGGTTAGATTAACCCACACTATTGATTCAAGTAAAAGTACAACTAACGACAGGGTCTGTGGGGTAAGACGGAGCAAGTTTATAGGGTCGAGGAGGGAATTAGGTTGTTTCAAAGGTTGTAGAGGTAATTCAAAAAGTTTATAGGGTCTGTCGGGTAAAAATCCCTTAAATAAATATGGATTATTATCATATACATAGTGGTATATGTACACTATTTGTAGTATTTTATTTTGGTTTATTTTTGATTTTGTGATTTTTATTTGTATTTTATAAAAGTCAAATACAATATATACAAATAGTTAAAAATATAATTTATACGAAAAAATACAAGGAAAATACGTATACCCAAATAATATACATATGCATAATATATAATAGCACCCCAAAATCCACATTTCACATCTTAACTCCGATTTTTATGAAACCACCTTCATTTTAAAGATTATTTAATTTGGAGTACAATGAAAGTGAGTCTAATTAGTTTTTGAGTCTTTATGAAGAAGATATTGATCTGACAAGTTGAGCTTGGTGGCTTTTTCAAAGTGTTGTTATTTTCAAACTGTACAATGGTTCTTTTGCAATTATTTTTAATATTTACCGTTTATTTTTATGTACAAGTTTCAAGACGTAAATATTTTTATTTAGAGTGAGTTTGGTGATAAACAAAATAGTGTATAGAATATGTAATATACACAATAGTGTACAAGTAATGAATGTATACATGTGAGGGTTAGTTTTCTTGATTTTCTAGTATTTAGCCCTTATCTCCCCCTATTTTATTCCTGGTCGATTAGG
This sequence comes from Ottelia alismoides, assembly GCA_037367405.1. Lineage (NCBI taxonomy): Eukaryota > Viridiplantae > Streptophyta > Magnoliopsida > Alismatales > Hydrocharitaceae > Ottelia > Ottelia alismoides. The sequence goes on from JAZKJV010000700.1 coordinate 1,554,734, forward strand.
TTAGGTCTTGACCTACTCTCGAAGTCAAAGTCATCCATTATCTATTAGATATATACAGTCTTTGGTTTTCTTTATTTTTCCTTTATTTATTTATTTTAGGTTAAAATAGTGATAAATATATAATATTTACACAACATGAGGTTAGTAAAAGAAGACATTTATTTTTATTTACAGGTGTTTTATAAGGGATTTTAAGCTAAAATAAATGAATAAAGATGATGAAATGCAGATTCATCATCCACATATGCTTTACCTTTGCTAGTCCCTTAGCAAACACTTATTTAAAGAATATGTGACTAAAAGAAAAAGAAAAAAGAATAAAGGAAAAATAAAGAACTTAGAACAATATTGATTATTAAACTTTTCTTCATAAAATCAAAGTATGGAGATCGGTCAGACCTTTGGATTATTTGTTTGGCAGGACCTTATTGGGAATAGGATTTAAGACTCAATAGCCCTTAAGTTCGACAACTCTATGTTCAGGTCGCCTCAATAGCCAGGTTAGAACAAGTCAACATACACAAACTCTTACTTGTACCGTGTAAGTGAAATGTATCTCCCCACTTCAGAAATGACAAAGAAACAACATCCTCTAACAAGGTAACTCTACTTCCCCTGTCTAGCTACTCTTTCCTCGAGAACCGGGGTATTCCCTTCTAAGTTCAAGTACACCATCTCAAGAAAAGAGGGTAGAGAAGAAAATGGATTGTGGCCAGTGTAGCCACATATCCTTGGAATTTGACAATTGTAGCCAAGTCTTTAGCTACAGGCTTCCTTGATATAAGACTTTGAGGCATATGCCTTGCTTATGATTTTTTTCTTTTTTCTGATTATATACAAAGGTGTAGCATGTACGTAAGAAGTTTTTTCTTCTTGAGCCAGTAGACTATCCCTCTTTGAATCTTTATTGCAACTCACAATATCACGTCATTAAATGCCAACACCACTAGATTAGGTTGAGGCACATTGGCCACTTATTGTGACTGCAAATGTTTACACTTGCACATTTCCCCAAGCTAAAAGATTCTGTCTCCTCAACACCTCATCTGTGTTGAACTACATGTAGAGTGCTTATCCAAGTTAAGTCATTGTCTAAAAGGATCATGCTTGTGTTGTTAAATATTCTACATAGACCAATCAAGATGACATGTGAACATAGCCTTGTGAACTCAAAGAATTAAGTCACTTGACCTAAAAAATCCTAACTCCAGTTCCTATAAGGTTCCTCTTAAATTAAGCGGATTAATATCTTAACCAAGCTCCATTCTTCCATTTTATTCCAAACTAGTTTAAATGTCAATACTATTCTGAAAAATGCACATACAAATGCAAAAAATCTACACAAATTATTTTTTTAACAGAAAAGAAAAATAGAAGAATAATCTTTTTGAAAGTTTTTTCAAAGAAATTTGCAATTTTTTATGGATTTTAAACATTTATTATTATTTTTTAAGAAAAGAAAGGTCAGTGGATTAAATGTATTTACACAGATTAGTAAGGATGATGTATATATATTTACAAGGATTTTATACAAGTATATGCAAGATTTTATTTTACGAAAGAATATTATTTACAACTTTTACGAAGAATTTTTATAGGAGAATTTTATATACAACAAAGAATTTTCATTTACATAAATACAAGTAATTACAACTTTTATACACATGTGGATTTTACAACAAACATATACATCCCATAATGTATATCCCACGTGATAAAATAATTTGACAAAAAATTACAAACCTTTTCAAATCATTTTACAAAAGATTTTACAAATCTTTTACAAAATATTTTAGAAAGATTTTACAAATGTTTTTACAAAAGTTTTACAAATGCCTTTAAAACTATTTTACAAACATTCTACAAATCATTTCACAAACAATTTTACACACAGGTTTCTGCAAACATTTTATTTTATATTTGTAAAACTATTTTACAAATATTTTATACAATATATATAATTTTGAAATAAAATAATTTACAAATCATTCTACAAACAAAACAATCGTACAAAGATTTGTACAACAAATAATTCTACAATTTTTTTTTACAAAAATGTTTACAAACAGTTTTACAGAAGTTTTTACAAAATATTTTACAAAGCAAATTTTGCAAATAATTTTATAAAAGTGTTTTGGAAATCCTTTTACAAATCAATTTTCAAACCTTTTTAAATAAGTAATAGTCGTATTATTAAGAAGCAAAAGTACGAGTTATGGCTAAAGTATATATACAATATATACGACACCCTCTATACTTAGCTCGAACTATGCCCTCGTAGTGATAAAGAAACGACAAAGGAAGACATAACTCGTGCTAAGTATAGAAAAGTAAAAAGAATCTATACAATGATGACTCAAAGAATGAAAAGAATAGAAGTCGGTGATCCCCCTTATACTTAAGATAAAATTATCCTATGTATAGAAGACTGTACAAATGGAGAAAACTGAGGAGCAGAATGAACAAACTCAGTGACTCGATTTTTACTCCCCTATATTTAGGGTAAAAGATCCTTAAGTATAGGAAAAGAATATCAACAAGTTGAATGACAAGCGAGGGAACAAAAGAAATAAAAATAAATAAAAAAGTGAAAGAAGATGAAATGGACGACATCAATCCCCCTATACTTAAGGTAAAGGATCCCTAAGTATAAGCAACAATGGGAGTGATGAAATAGAATGAAAATGGAAAAACTCAAGTCATTCACCTCCCCTATACTTAGGATAAAGTGCATCCAAAGTATAGCGCGCACACACACGGAAAAGAGGTGAACGATAAAAATGTAAAAAGAAAGAAATATATACAAGGGAATATCAGCTCATCTATCATACGCAAAAGATGTCAAGGAATCATCATCTGATACCATATAGATGGAATCAACCACGGACATGAATGTATCATGATCTAGATATGACTTCAGCAACTGTCCGTTCATAAACTGTGTGCTAGATGACAACCCAGATATGACAATTCTACCATTATCATGCATAGTTCTCACGATGAACAGTCCTGACCATTTGCTTTTAAGTTTTCCAGGAAACAAATTCAATTTCGCATCAAACAACCATACTTTCTGATCAGAGAGGAAGTCTTTCTTCTGATGTGTTTATCATGCCAATGCTTGATTTCCTCCTTTTACAGGAGTGAATTGTCATAGGTAAAATCTCCGAATTCCAGCAATATATTCAAGTCCACTCTTCTATTCATGTTTGCTTTCTCATAGTACAAATTGCATACATGAAGTGCCCATAATGATTTGTGAATAAGCTCAACTGGCAAGTGGTAAGGCTTTCCATAAACTAATCTATAGGGAGACATATTCAATGAAGACTTGTACACCGTCCGATAAGCCCATAGATTCGAGTCAAGCATCTGTGATCAATTCTTCCTATCTGGACGTAAAAGTTTCTGAAGTATCATCTTGATCTCCCTATTTGAAACCTCAGCCAAACCATTAGTCTGTGGGTGGTATGGAGAAGCAACTCTATGCTCAATGGCGTACTCCTTTACAAGCTTTCTGACCTCTCTATTAATGTAATGGATTTCCCCATCTGAAATGAGTATCTTGGAGATTTCGAACTGCACAATAATGTTGTCCTTAAGAAAGGAACAAACCGTACGACTATTAGTGGCTCGAGTGAGGATAGCATCCACCCAACGACTAACATAATCCACGACAAGCATGATGTACTGAAATCCCTGACTGACAGGATATAGGCCCATGAAGTCTATGCACCAATCATCAATGGATGTATGTATGTATGCATGCATGTACGTATGTATGTGCGTACATATGTATGTATGTAGGTACATAGGTAGGTACATATACATATGTATGTAGGTACAAATGTACGCATGTAGGTACGTACATATGAGTGTATGTGTGTATGTATGTGCGTATGTAGGTAGGTACGTATGTACGTATGTATGCATGCAGGTACGTATGTACATACGTACCTACGTACATACATACATATGTACATATGCATGTAGGTAGGTACGTACTTACACATGTAGGTACGTACATATGTATGTGCGTATGTACGTACGCATGTAGGTACGTACGTAAGTACGTAGGTAGGTATGCATGTATGTATGTACGTACGTACACATGCATGCATGTATGTATGTTTGTACATACGTATGTTTGTATGTTGCATGGATGCATGTATGAATGTATATATATACTTGGAAGTGTATGTGTATATGTTTGTATGTATTTATTTATGTGTGTATGTATGGGTGCATGTATGTATGTGTAAGTGTGTATGCATATGTGTGTGTACTAGACTTGGCCAATGGGTTGAGGACATGTCGCTGATGAAACATTAATTGGCAATGATAATTATTACTCATAATATGGATAATTAACAAATCGATTAGAACCAAGTTGAAATATCTATGTGAAGAGTGACCAGGCTTTATTTAAATCTTGGGCAAGTTCAGGATCGAACATAGAAACACAAGTTATTAACATAATTAATTAATAATCAGTATCAATGTTAAGTCATTGATAAATTATTTAGGTCAAAGAAACACAATGCAATGAAATACAAGACCTAATGAATGAGATTGCATTGTTATTTGGGTTTAATGCAGGTTAATCCAAATGAACAAAATGAATTAATTACTTAACATATATATACAACATAAAAATTATGCTCCTAGATTAAGTACTTAACTTAAGCAAGAATGTACAAGTGATTTCATAGCTCAATTATGCAATGAAACAAAGCAAGGATTTGCGTATGGTATTTGATCATATGAAGAATGAAATCAAAGTACCTTTGATCGTAATCAATGTTTATGCAAAAAATATGAGAATAAAATACACCATATCAAAGACAACTAAATAATGATCACAATGAAATTGAAATCACTTAAATCGGAGTCATATTGTTCAAGTTGTTCACTAAAAGGTCTAGGGGTACTAATGCAATAAAAATATAAATAAAATAACAAGTAATAATACAAAATGGTCCATGAAGGGAATAAATTATAATTAAAGAAAACCAGCTACTCATATTTGATGATAACCCCCCGCTCTGTGTCATATTTGTGATATTGATAAGTCGTCAGGGCTCGGCTAAAATATCCTCACAACCTAATGCATCGTACACGTGCATGTAGGCCCATAACTTAGCTTCAGTCGGTGCACGTTCAGAGGACACGTGGAATGTCTTCCGCACTTCATCATTAGCTTAGTCCCACCGAGGCTAAGGGTCCACTATAGGCTCAACGGGGGCTATGGACCATGAGATCATCAGGATTGGACAGTATTTGCTACATCTTCCTCATCCATCGTTGGCTCAGTTGTGGTAGCGTGGGTTGCGCTCCGATGAATGTGTATCTCCTCCTCCTTGCTCCACAGCTTCATGGAAGATCAAGGAACCTTCTTACGAAACTAGCAAAGATCATGGAGTCTAAGATGAGGTCCAAGAACATCTGGATCAGTGAGTCGAGGATGCCTCACTAGAGAAATGGCTCTAGAACGGAGATAACTTCCAAGCTCCGACCATTGAAGTGCACCTGCAAATGTTAGAGCAATAAAGCCAAATTTATGTGTATGTGAAGTGGAGGAGATGGGGACCTTTATGGGTTCTTCACCGATGGTCAGAGAAGAAGGGGGCGACTTGGATCAGGTTGTGGAGAAGGGGAAAGATGGTGTGGATCCTTCCGCGAAGGTCCAGGACTTCTGGTGAAGGTCGGGGTGTCCTCAATTGAATGAAATATTAACTATTCTATCCTAATTAATTTGGAGAAAAGAGAACAAACTAAAGAAAGGGATATTACCTATGCTGAAGACAAACACAATAGAGCGAGGGGCATGGGATGAGGCTCAAATTGAGCCTTTAGGTTGTCACTTAACTTCCTCATCAGAGGAAGAAGCTCGAACGGTCGTCATGGGACGTTGTAGCATGGACTTCGACCATTGGTTACATCGGAAGGGGTTATGCTATTATTGCTTCAACATTCTTCATACTTCCTATCATGAAGAGGGGAGAGGGCTAAGGGCCTTCTTCTCGTAAGGAAGGACCCCCGCTTCAGACGGAAGAGAGAGGACATTTGAAGAAGAATAAGAAGGTGGCTAGAGGTTAGGAGGTTGTTGATGAGAGGGAATCGATCAAGGGTCGTATCAATCCACAAGGCGGATCAATAGTCGATGCGGTGACCGCTCAATAAATCCCGATCAGTCAGAAATTAACCCACAATAAATATCAAGCAATTCAGTCCCAAAATTGTGAATTAAAATTATTAACTCTGCCATAAAATATGCACAGTGCGTAAGCATGTAGAGGTCGAACCACAGAGAGCAAAAACATGTAGCCTACAATTATTTATAAACAAGCTAGTCATGTATGCACACACAGGTCTTTTGGTGGGTTTTTAATTTTCTCTCTTTTTTTATTTTATTTTTTTGATTTTATATTTTTATATTTGATTTTTAATTTTCTGATTTTTAAATTTTCTTTTTATAATTTATATAATTATTTTATTTTCTTTTTTTATAAATAGAATATATACACAACATAGAAAAGAGAGGGACAAGGTATTTCTAAAAGTAAGTAAAAATAAGCCAAAATCAGGAAATAAAATATTTTTGGACTTTTTATATTTTTCTAATGTTTTTGTGATTTTTCTAGATTTTTCTGAATTTTTTAGTATTTTTAAAGTAAAACATACTAGAAAACAATGAACTAGGTTACTGGCCGACATTAAAATGAGGATGAAACATATCAATAAGTCTTCAAAATTCCTCAAATTAATTTTATAACAAGGATAAAAAATATAGAAAATTAAGAAATAGAGATTGCATTTTTATGATTTTTTTGGGATTTTTAATATTTTTTTGAAGGTTTTTGGGGTTTTTTAATTTTTAGGAGTTTTGTTTTATATTTTTAATGATTTTTGGATAAAAAAATCAAGCACATTAAAAAGCACAACATTAATTTTTTTAAGAATTTTTTAAGTGGTTTTTATTTTTTTTGGGATTTTATGATGCAAACAGTAGCAAAAATACATATTTTTGAATTTTTATAAATATGAAAATGCAATAAAAATGCAAAATAAAAGTATAACGTAATAATACAATGCAACAAGGACCTATGTTAATTGTTTGGTGATTTTTAAAATTTTAGAGATGCATGCAATAAATAAGGAAAGCACAAAGAAATTCCAATACTGGCAGCGGCATTTGTGCAAATAAAATTAAGTCCAGGGGGTTCGGAGTAATTTTACCAAAAATTTAGAACGTTAACATGAAGTTTCATGATCAAAATCATATTTCAAAACCCGCCAGGGGGTCCTTGCAATTTTTCCAATCACGTGGGACTACACGTGACACACGCACAGGGACCAAAAAGCAATTTCAGAAAATACAGGGATCTGCGTGCAAATTTCACAAAAATATAACACTGTATAGTTTATTTAATGCACCTTTACGAAATACAAAGACATACAGGGGCATCAATGAAATATTTCCAATCGCACGTGTGACCTCATGTGGTCTGATGTGGAATGGACCTCGATGTAAATACCAAAAACCCAGGGGTCTTTTTACAAAATACCCACTTTATTTTAAATGTTACACAATAATTAATGGGCTAAATAATAAATACAAAAAGGTAGGGGTTTAAAATGTAAATTACCCCATATTAGGCATTGATGAACGGCGATGATGTCTTCACTTATCCATGTGGCCTTCATCTGACGGTTGATGACGCTTCGTGGTTGGATGGTCGAGATTAGATCTCCTGCTGAGATCGGACGGTCACGAGGCATGGCATCCAACGGCAGCTGCTACGCTTGGGGCCTTCATCTTAATCGGACGGCTCTGGAGTGGCGTGGAAAAACAGGGACGAAGCTCGCGCAAGGCGAGCTTCGATCGTGAATAGCTGGCGCCTTCGGCCTTCCTCGTCGCCTCCGATGGTTTCTACACGCGCCTGGAAGCTCCCCGCGTCAGCTGATGGTCTCCGCTCGGCCCCTGGAGGTCCCAGACATTCAGGCGAGCTCGAGGAAGGGAGGGACCTCTAGGAACCTCTTCCTGGAACCGATCAAGCCCAAAGGGGCTCCTTGTACGTCAAGACCTGCACAGGAAGAACCAGCGGCTCGAGGCAAAGCTCCTCTACCTGGGGTTTGAAAATTTTGCGCAAAAATGAAGGTGGGCGGCGAGGTTCCGACGAGCGGCGGAGGCGAACCTCGATTCACGGACCCATGAAGGATCCGGATGATCATGGGCGTACGGATGATGAAGAAGGCGATAGGGAACGATATGATTGCGAAATGGGGGTCGGAGGATAATTGAAGGGCTCGACCGCTCCGGCGAACTACGACTGAACCAAACTGAGGCGATTTACTGAGCTAAATGCTAAACTAAATGCGGGAAAAGAACACTGGAATTAAAATCTACCTAATAATACAAGAAAGAAATGCTCTGATACTTGGTGGGAACCAGGGAGCTTGGCGTCACCGGAGCTCCGTTGTGGGTGCAGCTCCCACCTCCTCCGACCGATTCAAGGCGCCAAAGGCCTCCTCCTGTCACGAGGGAACCTCCAGGACCGAATACGAGGAAGGGAGAAGACTTAAAACTGACCAAATTTGAGAAGGAGGTCGGAGCTTCTTATTTATAGACCGTTCTGGGAACCCTTATTGACCGGCTAAAATCAAAGGATCTGATGTGTTTATGAGCAATCTAAAAGGTTGGCGTGATTGTACAATGATCCAGGAACAATTCTTGTGAAGGAAGCGAATTCGATCGATAGACGAGATGCCCATGAAAAATGCAAGAAAATCGGGGATTCACCAGGTCTGACGGGTCAGAGCTTCAGATGGGATAGTTGACCAGAGGTCAACAAAGGCCGCGTGCCTATTGGTCCACGTCGGCCGCTAGAAGACAAAATAGGGATTTTTATTCGAAAATAATTAATTTAAAATCGTAAATGATTTTATTATTTTTTGAGTATAAAATAAAAAGTGTTTATTATTTTATGTAGTATTGTAATATGATTTTTATTTATTTTTTGGCTTTATTTATTAGTAATTTATTTTTATGAGTGTATTTATAGGTTTATTTACCTATGTTTTGTGTATTTTTATTTTTATTTTATTTATTTTATTTTATTATTTCATTTTCTTCTTTTATATATTTATAACTTATTTCTGTGAGTATAAATATATTTTTATTTGATTTTTATGAGTTTATTTGCAAATCTAAATAAATAGGTGTATATAATATGTAGGTATACTTACAGGTATTTTACCTATATTTTGTACACATTTTATTTATTTAATGAATTTTTTGGGTTTTATTTTGGATTTACATTTTAATGGAATATAGGTGATATTTACAATTTGATAAAAATATAAATGAATAAAAGAATGAAATCCCCTTTTATTTATATATAAGTAATACATAGGTATTTTGCCTATGTGATTTCATAGACTTATTTTATTTGAGGTTTTCTTTTTGGTTTCTTTTTAATTCCAATATGTAAATGTATTACGTATATTATTTACAAAATTCTAAAAATATAAATTTATAAAATAATGAATAATGAATATAATGAATATTTTAATCGGTATTATGTACAATGAGGGCCAAAAACCTATCTTTTGCTCGGTAACTCCAAAAAATATAAAATCACCACCATTAAATAGTTCATGAAAAGCTATATACAATTAGAGGTGATTTTGATAGATTTTAGTTTTTATTTGGAAGATATGGGTCTGCGAAGTTTGGTTTCTGGTTTTTATTCAAGGTATAAACTGTACATTGTATATTAATTTTGTACAAACTCAATTTTGTATTTTTGTTTACATTATTATCTACAACTTTTATGTACAAAGTTTCTTTATTTGATGAATAAATAATAAAGAATAAAATAGGTGTCAAAAATGCACAATTAATGCATGAATAAATGCGGTATTTATTGTATTTTTGGCCCTTATCTCCCCCTACTTTATTCCTTGTCGACCATTTCCATTCTGGCCTTGGTCTCGGGGTTTGGGTCATAAAATATTTTCCATATTTTATTCCTCTTTCTTTTCTTCTCTTTATTCTATAATTTTGGCATTAAAAACCTTATCTTATGTACAATAAATGCAATGAATAATGAATGCTATTATAGAAAAATTAATGTTAATTTCATGCATTAGCTAGGGTTTTCAAGGCTAAAATGGTAGAATAAAGGTGATGAAATGGAGATTCATTACCCCCCCTATACTTGCCTTTGCTAGTCCCTAGCAAATACTTACGCAATAAGTACAGAAAAGAACAAAGAATAAGAAGAAAAGAAAAAGAAGATTGAAAAAGATAGAGTGAATAGGATTGATTTCAGTGCAATATCTTGTCCTTATAAAATCAGAATTTGGAGCTTCTGTTAGACCTTGAGTGTGGATGTGTGTGGAACCTGGTCGGGAACCAACTTTAAAACGCAACAGCCTTCGAGAGTCACAGAACTCGGTTCAACCCACCGCAATAGCCTGGTCAGAACTGGCCTACACCATACGCAAACCCTTATGATTATGAAGCTGACTTGTACAGTGTAAGTGATAGTGGCTCTCCCCAACTGAAATGACAAAGGAACTGACTTCTCCAAAATGACAACCCAATGATTCCCCAATCCAGCCCTCTGTCGTCGAGGAGCGGGGTATTCCCTTCTAAGTTCAAGTGGCATCCGACTCAAGAGGAGGAGGGGAAGAAGAGAATGGATGGTAGTCAGTGTAGCTATGATAACACGGTGAATTCATGCGAGGGTCACAATGAATGATATATATATAGTGTCGCTGAAGCGACCGCTCACAGAATACCATGTTGATCAGCCATTAACCCACAATAAAAGAATGAAGAAATTAAGTCCAAAAAAATGTGAATTAATATTTATTACTCTACCGCAAAATGTACAGTGACTAAGCATGTAGAGGTCGAACCACAGAGCAATACAAAAGTGCAATAGCCTAAGATGTGCATGTATCACAGAGTCATCCTTGTGTGAGGTCTATTTTTGTGGGTTTTTATTTCTTTTTTTTACTTTCATTTGAGAATTTTATATATTAATAAATATAAATATATTCATATATAATATATATATATATTTCTCTTTTTTTTCAATAAGGGAATATATATATAATGTAAAGAGAAGGGGTAATAGAATATTTATAAAAATATACACAAATAGTCAAAAATTCAGAAATTAATTCTTTTTGGTATTTTCATGATTTTCTAATGTTTTTGTGATTTTTTGGCATTTTTCAACATATTTTTGGTACTTTTAAATACCGAAATAAAGCAAACAGTGGAGTAGCTACTGGCTGGGGGTTAAAATGGTAATTAAAATTATCACTCAGTCACAAAAATTTTCCCAACTATTTTTAAAAGAAAGAGGATAAAATATAGGACCTACATGAGTTGAGTTTGTAATTTTTAGGTTTTTCTAGAATTTTTTATGTTTTTTTAGAGTTTTTGAGTATTTTGCATTTTTAAGGTCTTTCTTTTAGATTTTTAATGGATTTTTGGACTGACACTTAATTAGGCATAAAATAAACCATAATTATTTTTTTTGGAATTTTTCAAGGTATTTTACTATTTTTTGGCATTTTATAAGCTAGACAGTAAATAAAAGGCATGTTTTTTATTTTTAATAAATGCAAAAATGTACCAAAATTAAAAACGAAAAATATAGCGTGCAAGAACAACCAAACAGGAGCTTATATCCATTTTTGCAAGATTTTTCGAATTAACAAGAGGCATGAAATAAATGGACAAAGCATACAAAAATAAAACAGCCTGGCAGGGGTATTTTTGCAAATAAAATATTCCTCAGGGGCATCCATGCAAAAATTTCAACAGAAATAAACATTTACTTTTATTTTCGGGGTCATTTTACAATTAATAAAACCCGCCAGGGTTTAAATGCAAAAATCATGCGCCTCACGTGGGACTGCACGTGAGGCGCGGAGGGACCAAACTGCAAATATAAAAACACCAGGGGCGTACTGCAAATAATACACTTTATTTACAACGTGGCTTTTTATTTTTGGCATTAAACTATAAATACAAAAAGCGGGGGGAGATGTTTGAAATTTACCCCCAAAGGCACGCGAATGGACGACGATGGGCGCGCCACTTATCCACGTGTCGAGCCCTCGAAGCCCGATACCCCTTCGACGATCTTCGACCGAGATTGCATCTGAAGTCTGATCGCACGGCCGAGGCATCTGCTACATGGACGGCCCTGATTAGATCCGGGGCCATCTCCTTCATCCGACGGTGGCTGCTGCTCACGAAGAACAGGGAAGAACAGCTAGCTTCCCTGGCTTCGATCGTTGATTTCTCCGCCTCCAAACGCTCCAGGTTGCTGACGATGGGTTCCAGACGTCCGGCGAGGTGGCGCGCATCGCCCGAGGTACTCCAGAAGGCCCAGGACCCCCTAGATCGGTTGAACGAGCTCGGAGAAGAAAGGGGGGTCCTGGAACCTCGTAGGGGATTGAATCGAGCCCTAGGGGGCTCCGTTCAGCTTCAGACCTGCACTAAAAGAATGAGGGCTCGAGGGGGTTCTCCTCGACCAGGGGTTAAGGCTATAGGGATAAGGAATGACCGGGGGTGGCGAGGTCCGGCGAAGCGGAGGAGATGGACCTCGATTCGCAGAGCTGGAGGAGCTCTGGATGATCTGATGCGTGGGTTAGGTGTAGAACGCGTAGGGAAATGAAATGAGGTGCAGCGGGGGGTTGGATCGTGCGTGGATCAGAGTAGAGAGGTTTGCCGGAGATGAACTCCGGCGAACTTCGATCTGGGTCTAATCGAGCACCTAAGGTCCTACTAATTATTCTAAAGGCTAGATTAAAGATTAACAACTAAAACTAAGCTAAAAACGAGATAAAAACAGCTCTTATACCTGGTGGTCGACCAGGGAGCAGGACCTCCGGCGAGCGGCGGTCGTGGGCACTTCCTTCGATTCCTCCGACCGTCTGAGACTGCCAAGAGCATCCCCCTGTCACGAGGATCCTCCAAGGGCTGGAATTGAGGGTGGAAAGCGACCGAAAGGGAGACCAAAATGGGGAAGGAGGTCGAAGGATTTATTTATAGACATGGGTATGTACCCTTATTGACCGGGGCACCACGAAAAATCGGTAGGTTAGATGGTCGATCTGGGTTGGTGGCGGTGATGTACAATGATCGGAGATCATTTTGTCAGAAGACATCGATGGCCAACGATGGACGAATCGAGCGGGAAAAAGGGAGGAAAACATGGGACTTGATGGTTCTGACGTGAGTCAGAGGCGCAGGGGGGAGTTGACCAGAGGTCAACAGTCCCTGGCCTCTGATTGGCCCACGTTAGACCGAACTTGACCCATTTATTACACGTAGCAAATGAATTAATTAGAATTTATTTATAAAATAAAAAATGTTTATTACTTAATGTAGTATTTATTTACGATTTTTATTTATTTTTTGAAGTGTTTTATTACGGGTTTATTTTAATAATGTATTTATAAGTATGTTTTTATGCATTTATTTTTATTTTGTTTATTTTTATTTTATTATTTTATTTTATTATTTTATAAATTTATAACTTGTTTTTATGAGTATAAATATATTTTTATTTAATTTTTATGAGTTTATTTATATTTTTAAATAAATAGGTGTATGTATACGTAGTTATACTTATAGGTATTTTATCTATATATTATGTATACTTTATTTATTTAATGTATTTTCTTGATTTTTATTTTAGATTTACATTTTTAATAGGTTATATGTAATATTTACATTATTATAAAAATATAAAAGAAGAAAATAATTAAAGAATGTTTTTCCCTTTTATTTATGTACATACTTGATCATAGGTATTTTGCTGATTAACTTGCATAGGCTTATTTTATTAATCCTTTTTAGATTTATTCTAATTTTAGTGTATACATGTATTATATACATTATTCACAAAATTCTAAAAATATAATTTGCTAAAAATAATGGTCAATGAATATATTGAATATTTTAATCAAGTTGGCTACACAATGAAGGCCAAAAACCTAACTTTTACAGATGGACTCCAAAAATTATGAAACCAATTTTAGTAAATAGTTCTTGGAAAGCTATATACAATTAAAGGTGAGTTTGGGTGATCTGGAGTTTTTATTTGCAAGATATGGGTCTGTGAAGTTGAGATTTTGGCTTTTTATTCTGTGTATAAAATGTACATTGAGTATTATTTTTACACAAACTCAATTTTATATTTTTATTTACATTATTATCTACAACTTTCATGAACAAAGTTTCTTTATTTGATGAATAAATAATTATGTACAAAATAGGTGTCAAAGATGCATAAATAAATGCATGAATAAATGAGGTATTTATTGTACACTGACCCTTATCTCCCCTACTTTATTCCTTGTCGACCAATTCCATGCTGGCCTTGGTCTCGGGGTTCGGGTCATAAAATATCTGCAATATTTTATTTCTTTTTCTTTTCTTCTCTTTATTCTATAATTTTGGCGACACCTTATTTAATGTATAATTAATACAATGGATGATGAATGCTATTATGTACAATTTAATGCTCTTTACATGCATTTGCTGGGGTTTTTGAGGCCAAAATGATAGAATAAAGGTGATGAAATGGAGATTCATCACCCCCCTATACTTGCCTTTGCTAGTCCCTAGCAAACACTTATGCAATAAGTACAAAAAGAATAAAGAAAAGAAAAAGGAGAATTAAAGAAGGATAGAGTGAATAGGGATGCTTTCAGTGCAATGCATGTCTTTATAAAATCTGAATTTGGAGCTCCTGTCAGACCTTGGGTGTAGATGTGTGTGGAACCTAGTCGGGAACCAGTTTTAAAATACAACAGCCTTCGATAGTCACAGAACTCGGTTCAACCCACCTCAATAGCCTGGTCAGAACCGGTCTACATCATACGCAAACCCTTATAACTATGAAGCTGACTTGTACAGTGTAAGTGATGGTGGCTCTCCCCAACTGAAATGACAAAGGAACTGACTTCTCCCGAATGACAACCCAATGATTCCCCAATCCAACATCTCTTTCCTCGAGGAGCAGGGTATTCCCTTCTAAGTTCAAGTGGCAACCAGCTCAAGAGGAGGGGGTGAAGAGAAGAATGGACGGTAGCCAGTGTAGCTACCTATCCTAGGATGCAAGACCAGTGTAGTCAAGTCATCCAGCTGCAGGCTCACATATTTGACTTTGGAACTCAAGCTTACTTATTGGCTTTACAACATATGTACATACTTTGCAGGCATTTTATTTTCGTACAGGCCTGACCATTTTTTTTTCAACATACTATTCACAACAGCATTTACATAAGGAGTTTTTCCTCTTGAGCCAGTAGACTATCCCTCTTTTGAAGCTTTATCGCAACCCACAATCTCCTATCTTTGGACCTCATGGCTATTGGACCAGGTTGGGGTGCACTTCCCTCCCTAGACGAGGATGAATCTTTCCACCCGTGTGCGTCTCAGACTGGCAAATCCAACCCCCTCACCACTCCAACTAAGTTGAGCCAAGTGAAAGGTGCAAGTGTCCAAGTTAGGTCACGGTCGGCAAGAGTCATGCGTATGTTTCGAAAAGTTCTAGTTAGTCAGTTGAGGTGACTTGAACCCAGCCCTGATTTCTCAGAGAATTAAGTCTGTATAGACCTGAAGTACCTTAAACCTAGTTCCCGTAAGGCTCCAGTGCAGTTAGGTGCGGTAAGGTCTAACCAAGCTCCAATTTGAGACTTTATTGGACTGATTCAATCATCAAGCTCACTCAAAAAGAATATGAATGGTATGCTTATGCTATGCACAATGAATGATGCAATTTTTCACAAAGATTTTACAAGAATCAAAGAATCTTTTTACACAAAGTATTTTTGCAAATAGAAATCTTGACACATACAAAGGTATACACAATTATTTACATGGGCGTACCGCCTTATTTACAAGAGGTATGGATTTTCAAAGACTTTACAGGTTTTAATGAAGTGGTTTATTTAGGTTGTCCAGAAAGTATTTTATGCATTTTATTTCTGATTTACAAGTATTTGTAATAGTGCTCTTATTCTTCAGCTCTAGTTTTGAAAATAATTTTACAAACTATAGTACACGATAATTTTTGCAATTTACACACATTTTGAAAACTATTTTTGCAAAGATTTTCCACACTTCACAAACTCGAAATGGCCCTGTCCACTTACTCTTTAATTTGCCTGGGAATATCCGCAACTTTGCATCAAATAACCACACTTCCTGTCCAATTTCAAAGGCCTTTCGTCTGATGTGCCGGTCATGCCAGCGTTTCACCTTCTCTTTGTACATCAAGGTGTTATCGTATGCATAGTCTCGGAACTCCAAGAGTCTGTTCAGATCATCTTTCCTCTTCTGACCACTTTTGCGTGAGTCCAAATTACAACTATTAACTGCCCATAAAGATTTGTGAATTAATTCAACTAGCAGATGGCACGGCTTTCCATATACAAGATGATAGGGCGACATGCCCAAGGGAGACTTGTAGGCGGTTCGGTAAGCCCATAGGACCGAGTCCAAGAGTTGAGACCAGTCTTTTCTGTTTGGCTTAACAAGTTTCTGCAGTATAGTCTTGATTTCTCTGTTTGATAACTCCGCCATGCCATTGGTCTGAGGATGATAAGGAGATGCGACACGATGGTCGATGACGTACTCCTTCGTTAACTTCTTGACCTCTTTGTTAATGAAATGGCTACCTCCGTCTGATATGAGAATCTTTGATATCCCGAACCGCGAGATGATGTTCTTCTTCAGGAACTGACAGACTGTACAGTTGTCGGCGGCTCGAGCAGGGATAGCTTCAACCCAACGACTCACGTAATCGACGGCAAGAAGGATGTGCTCAAAACCTTGACTGTTAGGGAAAGGTACCATGAAGTCAATGCCCCATGCATCGAAAACATCTGTTATCTGAATGATTTTTAGGGGCATTGAATCTTTGGAAGTAAGTGTACCTTTCATTCTCTGACAGTCAGTACATCACTTGACAAATTCAGCTGCATCCTTGAATAAAGTGGGCCACCAGAAGCCGCACTGAGGGACTTTTGCTGCCGTATGCTCTCCAGAGTGATGTCCACCAGATTCGAGCAAGTGACAATGCTCGAAGACACTAGATTGCTCCTCCTGAAGGATGCACCTGCACCAAATGCAATTCCCTCCTTCCCTGAATAAAAGAGGATCCTCCCATTGGTAGAATCGGATGGTCGACATGAACTTGTTCTTCTAATTTTTTGTCCAATCCGCTGGTGTTACCCCAGAGGCGAGGTAGTTGACATCAGCATACCAAGGAAGAGAATCCACTGCAAGGATTGATTCGTCAGGAAAGGTTTCTGTGATAGGTGCATTATTCAGAGGAGGCTCATGCTTCTCTATTCTGGAGAGATGGTCTACAACCACATTCTGAACTCCAGGCTTGTCCTTGATTTCCAAATCAAATTCCTGGAGGAGAAGGATCCGGCGAATTAGTCTTGGCTTAGCATCCTTCTTCTGCTGTAAGTACCGGATAGCAGAGTGGTCTGTAAAAATTGTGACTTTTGATCCCAACAAATAGGATATGAACTTCTCTAGGGCGAAAACCATAGCCAGCAATTCTTTCTCTGTCACTGTATAATTCCTTTGTGCTTCATCTAATGTTCTGTTGACATAGTGAATGGCATAGGGCGCTTTCTCTTTCCTTTGCCCAAGAATAACCCCGACTGCAAAGTCTGGCGCATCGGTCATTATCTCGAAGGGAAGAGACCAGTCTGGCGGCTGTAAGATTGGAGCCTGAGTGATAAGCTCCTTCAACTGATTGAAAGCAAGGAGAACCTTGTTGATCAACATTGAACTCTGTTTCCTTGCACAAAAGTTCTGTCAGAGGTCGGGCAATGCGGCTGAAGTCCTTGATGAATCACCTGTAGAATCCCACATGCCCCAGGAATGACCTCACATTCTTCACTGACTGAGGTGGCTGGAGATTCGAAATAACATCCACCTTCGTTGGGTCGACTTCCATGCCACGTTTGGAAACGACGTGACCCAGCACAATGCCTTCAGTGACCATAAAGTGGCTCTTTTCCCATGAAAGCACTAAATTGACCTCTCCGCACTTCTGAAGCACTCTGTCTAGGTGCTCAAGACAAGAATTGAAACTATCACCATAGACAAAGAAGTCGTCCATGAACACCTCTAGAAAACTACCTACCATCTCGGCGAAGACTGCTAACATGCATCTTTGGAAGGTTGCAGGTGCATTGCACAAACCAAAGGGCATTCTCTTGAAGGCGTAGGTGCCGAACGGGCAAGTGAAGGTAGTCTTCTCTTGATCTTCAGGCGTGATCACCACTTGGTTGTACCCGGAGTACCCATCCAGAAAGCAGAAGAACTCCTTGCCTGCTAATCTTTCCAGAACTTGATCAATGAATGGCAAGGGAAAGTGGTCCTTCTTCGTTGATGCATTAAGACGGCGGTAGTCAACACACACCCGCCAAGATGTTGGTACTCGAGTGGAAATTTCCTCTCCTTTATCATTTGTAACCACGGTAATCCCGGATTTCTTTGGAACTACATGCAGTGGGCTTACCCATTTAGAGTCGGAGATAGGATAGATGAAGCATGCGTCACACCATTTTGTTATCTCTTTCATGACGACGTCCCTGAGGTTAGGATTCAACCTTCTTTGGAATTCGCGGGACGGCTTGGCATCTTCTTCTAGATAGATGTGGTGTGAACACAAGGTTGGATTTATCCCTCGGAGGTCTGATACGCTCCAACCAAGTGCCTTGCAGTTCTTTTCTAGAACCTCGAGAAGATGAGATTTCTGATCCGGATTCAGCCTGCTGCTGATGATGGCCGGATACATTTGTTCTCCACCCGCAAGGAAAGCATACTTCAGGCCTGCAGGAAGTGGCTTGAGTTTTGGTTTTGACCTGTCCACTTTATCTGTCACTTCAGAGACTATGCTGGTGGTGGGTTGTACTTCCTTGAAGCTGCTACCATCCTCATCATTCTACTGAGATCCCCGTAATGTGCCGAACGGTTCTGTGCTAGGCTGATCGTGTTCAGTCTGGAGTGAATGCTCAAAGAGATGCGCCTGCATATGAGAATCTGTCTCCCAAGAATCGTCAGAGCATAAGCTAACTACGCTTTCCAAGTCCTCCTCAAGAGTGAGGATTTCTCGGGTCCATTCATCGTCCAACGATAAGGATGAGTCTCTGATCTCTGCAATAAAGTCACAGTCTGCCTCACATGCTGCCTGGCTCTCATCAGTTGTGGCATTCGGTTCTCTGTTCATGTTTATCGTGATTTGCTGGGTGTTCAAGCTGAAAGTAATCTTGCCAGACCCGTAATCGACCACGGCACCTGAAGTACGAAGAAATGGTCGGCCAAGGATGATAGGGGTCTGGAGTAGAGGTGCAGGCGAGTCCATATCAAGGACTACAAAATCGGCTGGGAATTGCATCTCCTGCACTTTAACTACTACGTCTTCCAAAAGACCCCGGGGCCGCTTGACGGATCGGTCAGCGAACTGAAGGATCATACGTGTCGGCTTGAGCGGACCCAGCCAGAATTCTTGCATTATGGATGAGGGCAGAAGGTTGATGGAAGATCTACTGTCAAGGAGAGTGCGCTTGAAGACCTGGTCAAAAATTTCACAACTGATCAGAGGTGCTCCTGTATCTTGCTTTTTCTGCGGGAGGTTACTGATATCTGCTACCGTGGCCAAGGTAAGGACATGCTTCTCAACTTGTTGGCGTATGTTCTTTCTTGATGGGCGACGCTTGCTGGTACATACCTCCTTTAGTCCTTTCTTCACGGCTGGCATGTACTCCACGGCCTTTCGTAAGGGAATCTCAACAGTCAAATTGTCAATTAGTTCCACAACTCCTGGATCAGACAATGCACTTTTTCGTTTTGCAATTTTTTTGGTTTTTTCTATTGCATGAGGAAAAGGAATATGTACATCACTGGCAGGAAAATTAGAGTTCTTATTTACATCAAAATCATCGCCCATCAAATGTTGTACATCCGGACTACAAAAAGGAGTACAAGATGTATCTTGGCATACTGGTGCTGCAGGGCAAGCAAAAAGTGTAGCGTCTGCTCCGTCGGCTGGCGAGGGATCGGCTTCTCCTGGCGGCTCCTCCAATGCTGGCGCGGCTTTGCTTCGGCTGCAAGCTTCTTTTTATTGTTTTTGATTTTGCTGATTTTTTTGTATTTTCTGCTGGGACTGATGCTGGAAAGGCACGACGGTTGGGCTGGCTTCTCCTTCTTCTTCCTCCTCACCCACCCCTGGAGTTGGCACGGCTGATGCGGAAGATGACGATCCACTTGTTTCTTTATTCACCCCAATCTTTGTAGCAGGCGGAGGCAAGGCCCTACCGCTCCTGAGAGTAACAGCATTAGAATACACAGTAATATCATTTTCTGACACGGAAAAGACATTACATTCTACCTGCTCTTTTTTCTTGAAATTATTGGGGTTGGCTTCGACCTGAGCCGGAATGGTAGTTCAGGTGGCGGTCAGGTCATCAAGCCGCTTGGTCATCTCCGCTAGCCCTTTGACAAGTTGGGCTAGACAATCCATGGTAGGGTTTGCAGGGGGTACTTCAGTGGTTTCAGCGTGTAGACCACGCTGCTGTTGAATAGATGGGTGTGGAGGCTGTTGCTGGTGGTTCTGCGGTGGTGCAGGAAGTTGAAGTTGTTGATACGAGGGAGGAGGATACTGCAAAAATTGTTGAGGCGGGGCAGCCGCATACTGGTGAAACGGCTGTGGATGACGGTACTGCGGCTGCTGCTGGTATGGAAAATTCTACCTCCATTGGTTTGCATACTGGGGAGGCTGCTGGTGCTACTGGTGAGGCTGAGAGGACTGTCCAAAGCGACCACCCTGAGGTTGGTGGTATTGCCGATTGGCAAATGGCTGACCCTGGGGTTGTCCCGGAGGACGGGTCGGTTGTGCATCATTAGCCCATACCCCATTCACTTCCTGAATCAGGGGTGGTGGTGGGAAGACTGGATCAGGTACTGAAAGGAACTCTGGCTGGTACACGACCATCTGCTGTTGCGGCTGGCCTTGGTCGGGCGCCTGCACGTAGTACACGTGCCGGACTGCCGGTGGCTGCTGGCTCGGCTGAGGCTGATGCCGCGGTTGCTGCTCATCCTTCTTCTCAGCTGGAGTCTCCGATGGTGTAGCCGACTGAACAGAGCTGATGGTGCCCACCAACAGTTCAAGGTAATTGTTGATCTGATCAAGCTTGTCCAAGTTCTGGGTCCTCTTCTCGATCATAGCGAGTTTTTCGAGGTCCTGTGATCGCTTCTCAATGACGTCAACTTTAGAGAGATGGCCCCTGATGATACTGAGGTTGGAGCTCTCATCTCTCTCTGCTTCCTTGGATGCTGCCATATGTACTTGCTTCTGGAGGATCTGGGGTTGCTTCTGATACGCCTTGGATGAAGAGAGGGCGGCCTCTCCTTCGGCCATTTCTTCGAATATCTGCCAGACTACGTCTTCATCCTTGTTAAAATGGGAGCCCCCACATGCTGCGTCTACGAGCCTTTGGCTTTCAATGTTCAGTCCCCCAAAGAAGTGTTGGACCAAGCTGGTCTTCGGGATATCATGATGGGGACACTTCTCCTGTAGGTCAGTGAATCTCTCTCATGCTTCATGTATCGACTCGTGGGGTCCTTGGGAGAAATTACTGATACGGGCTCGCATCTGGTCGAGCCGACCTAGAGGGTAGTATTTGTGCAGAAAGGCGGATTTCAACTCCTCCCAGGTCGTCACGACCTTCCCCAGATGGTTGACCCAATAGAGGACCTTGTCTTGTAGGCTGAAGGGGAACACCATCATCTTGACAATGTCCAGAGGGACATTGGGATAGTGAGTGGTACGGCAAATGCGGGAAAATTGCTGCAGGTGAATATACAGCTCTTCACTGGTGTTTCCATGGAAAGCAGGGAGAAGAGCAATGAACTGGGGCTTCAGCTTTAAGTGAGTATGTACCGGTGGAATGAGGATCCACTCGGTCATCTGGCTGTCTCCCGGATTGTATGTTTCTTTAAGTGTAGGCTTTGGTGGTGATAATTCAGGGTCATCATCATCAGGACCACCACCTCCACCTCCTCCTCCCCTGCCTCCTCCTCTGCCTCTGCCTCCTCCTCCATCGTCTTGGTTCATCATATCGTTCAACATGTCCTGGAATGCTATCTGTGTGAGGGCCTGCTCGGTTAGTTGCTGCTGGATGGCCTGGATAGATGTCAGTAGTTGTGCATTGACTTGATTCTGGTCTGGCAACTGTCCCTCTGGTAATGGTGGCTGCTGACCCTTGCCCTTTCCTCCGGGAGCCATGTCAGGGTCTGAGTCGGATGAAATGAACTCCGGAGTAGTCTCTAGGGCTCGCACTGTCTTCTATCTGCATAATGAGATAGTCCTGATCAGACCGCTTGCAATTAATGTTCCGCTGCCGTGATGAAGCTGGAATTCGGGTCAACCCCAGCATGTTGTGAATGGAAAAGGACGTAGACTGTAATCGACTTCCATTCGCAACGACAAAGTTGGGACAAAAGTGATCCCAGTTTATTGGGTGGCCAAGAGGAAGGTAGAAAACGAGGAGTCTGGAGATCGATCCGTAAGGTTCGAATCGGGTTCTCGGGAATCGCCTCGAACTTATTGGCGGAGTTGAGTCCATGGAATTGATGTGGGTGTCAGCATGGTCCCGATGAAAACCATCCATGGATCAACTTCGCGAAGCACAAGAGAAGGTCGGATATTGGAAGAAAGATACGATGGTCAACGATGAATAAACGAAGTGTAAAACAGTAGAGAGGCTCGGTTGAGCGGGATGGTCAAAGGGAGACACAACAAAATGTGCACAAAGGCACGGGACTTGATCTTTGAACCTTAATCTAGATCCATACAAACACAATACAAAATCGGGTTCACCAACTCACACCATGTGAAGCCGTGAAAGCTCGACTATTTATTATCTTTTCATTTTTAGAGTTGTGATTTCAGGCATATCTTATAACAAGTCCTTAGTATGTTACCCTATAGGAGAGCGAGTAATGTCAGAAGAGTATCCCGTACTTGTCCTCCTCATGTGTAACCTGTAGTCTGTACTTTTTGGAGTCCTTGTAACCCTTCTTGGATCCCTACTCAGCCAAACAAATAGAGAGAGGAAGCCGATAGGCGAAACCAATACTTCGGTTCTCGCTCGCAACGGAATCACCCGTGAGCGTGCAAGAACTTACTCGGACGCAGGAGAATGAGACAGACACCCCCGTGAAGGCGTGGCCTATGCTCAATACTTCGGATAGGGTTGATGCTCTATACAACAGAGAGTCGTCATTGGTGACCAAGCCCTACTCGCCTACGTACGATAGAAGCGCCATTACTTCGGAAATCCAGGCGATACACAAGGCAGTTGCAGACTGGGTTTTTGGCTTTAATCCTTAGGGGGTCGCACTCACTCAAGGGAGTAGGGTTTTGGTCCCCCTCCAAGGTACCTGAAAACAATGAGGGCTTTATGAACCCGGTACAATGATAGTCCATTATAGATTTTAATTAAGGTCAAAGTTTATTTAGCAGTCCCCTTGTTTTAATTTTTGGGTTTTCACTTTTTTTGAGTCTGTTTTCATACCAGCGCCTAACATTTTTGTAGATTTATATTTAAGTCCTAGGTGCTCAAAATCAGAGGGAGATAGCGGAAAAGCCGTGCAAGTGGTTCCATGATGGAAATCTCACCATTGAACCGAATGATGCATGCTGAGTTAGAAGACTTACAGTGCATCCCAGCTCTCTCAATGCGGTAAGCAAAACAGAATTTTTAAACCTATCTACATGTCGGTATGCAAGGCACAAAATCGCCCTAAACATTAGCTGCTATTAGCGTGAAGAACCATAAGTCGCTCATTCATCCCTAGCCCGGAAGGTCCGGTCTTGGCTCACCCCTCCTCTGCTCAACACATTTGAGTTTAGGAGATAGCACTTTACAGGGCTCGTTGTGGCACAAGGGCTAAGAGACAACTGAATGGCTTGTTTAAGTTTGACTAGATCCATACGAAGTAGACTATAGGAACATGCATTCTTATTAATGTGTGGACCTAGCTACCGAGTCAAGCAACCTACATCTAGGGCTCCAAGCACACAAAACAAAGTAAAATAAAGGCGGAAAGCTCAAAACTTCGGAAAACAAAGAAAAGAAAGCGATGAAAACTCGAAAAGTCGCGATGAGGCCCCCAGGTGAACAATCACCCGGGCACTGGACCTCATTGTGAAGAGTAGAGTCATGTTTAATTACATGCCAAAGTTGTCTCTCTCTCACCATAAATCACAAAAATGATAATACTAAATGTTCTAAACCTATCTAATCCCCATCTCCTTGCTTCCTTGATGCTCTCTCCAGGTGGTTATGAGGTGAAGACCACCCTCCTCCAAGCTCGGCTGCCTTGGCTCCCTAAGAAGCCATCCTCGCGTGGCGGGCCCTCGCATCAAAGCCACAAAGGAATTGGATTAGTATAGCTCAATTAATCAAATAAAGCAGATATAAATCAATCACAATAAATAAATAAATGAAGCATGGTGATTAATTACAATAGAAATAGCTGCTCACAAAATCAATGATGAATCAAAAATTTACACAAGAATGACAAATAAAATAGGCTATGCTCATTGCTCCCCGGCAACGACGCCATCTGATAACACGGTGAATTCATGTGAGGGTTACAATGAATGATATATATAAGGTGTCGCTGAAGCGACCGCTCGCAGAATACCATGTTGATCAGCCATTAACCCACAATAAAAGAATGAAGAAATTAAGTCCAAAAAAATGTGAATTAATATTTATTACTCTACCACAAAATGTACAGTGACTAAGCATGTAGAGGTCGAACCACAGAGAGCAATACAAAAGTGCAATAGCCTAAGATGTGCATGTATCACAGAGTCATCCTTGTGTGAGGTCTATTTTTGTGGGCTTTTATTTTTTTTACTTTAATTTGAGAATTTTATATATTAATAAATATACATATATTCATATAATATATATATATATATATATATTTCTCTCTTTCTTTCCTAAGGGAATATATATATAATGTAAAGAGAAGGGGGAATAGAATATTTATAAAAATATACACAAATAGTCAAAAATTCAGAAATAAATTCTTTTTGGTATTTTCATGATTTTCTAATGTTTTTGTGATTTTTGGGCATTTTTCAAAATATTTTTGGTACTTTTAAATACCGAAATAAAGCAAACAGTGGAGTAGCTACTGGCTGGGGGTTAAAATGGTAATTAAAAATATCACTCAGCCACAAAAATTTTCCCAACTATTTTTAAAAGAAAGAGGATAAAATATAGGACCCACAGGAGTTGAGTTTGTAATTTTTAGGGTTTTCTAGAATTTTTTTATATTTTTTTAGAGTTTTTGAGTATTTTTGCATTTTTAAGGTCTTTCTTTTGAGATTTTTAATGATTTTTGGATTGGCACTTAATTAGGCTAAAATAGACCATAATTTTTTTTTGGAATTTTTCAAGGTATTCTACTATTTTTTGGCATTTTATAAGCTAGACGGTAAATAAAAGGCATGTTTTTTATTTTTAATAAATGCAAAAATGTACCAAAATTAAAAACGAAAAATATAGCGTGCAAGAACAACCAAACAAGAGCTTATATCCATTTTTGCAAGATTTTTCGAATTAATAAGAGGCATGAAATAAATGGACAAAGTATACAAAAATAAAACAGCCTGGCAGGGGTATTTTTGCAAATAAAATATTCCTCAAGGGCATCCATGCAAAAATTTCAACAGAAATAAACATTTACTTTTATTTTCGGGGCCATTTTACAATTAATAAAACCCGCCAGGGTTTAAATGCAAAAATCACGCGCCTCACGTGGGACTGCACGTGAGGCGCGGAGGGACCAAACTACAAATATAAAAACACCAGGGGGCGTACTGCAAATAATACACTTTATTTACAACGTGGCTTTTTATTTTTGGCATTAAACTATAAATACAAAAAGCGGGGGGAGATGTTTGAAATTTACCCCCAAAGGCGCGCGAATGGACGGCGATGGGCGCGCCACTTATCCACGTGTCGAGCCCTCGAAGCCCGATACCCCTTCGACGATCTTCGGCCGAGATTGCATCTGAAGTCTGATCGCACGGCCGAGGCATCTGCTACATGGACGGCGCTGATTAGATCTGGGGCCATCTCTTTCATCCGACGGTGGCTGTTGCTCACGAAGAACAGGGAAGAAGAGCTGGCTTCCCTAGCTTCGATCGTTGATTTCTCCGCCTTCAGATGCTCCAGGTTGCTGACGATGGGTTCCAGACGTCCGGCGAGGTGGCACGCACCGCCCGAGGTACTCCAAAAGGCCCAGGACCCCCTAGATCGGTTGAACGAGCTCGGACAAGAAAGGGGGGTCCTGGAACCTCGCAAGGGATTGAATCGAGCCCCATGGGGCTCCGTTCAGCTTCAGACTTGCACCAAAAGAATGAGAGACTCGAGGGGGTTCTCCTCGACCAGGGGTTAAGGCTAAAGGGATAAGGAATGACCGGGGGTGGCGAGG
This sequence comes from Ottelia alismoides, assembly GCA_037367405.1. Lineage (NCBI taxonomy): Eukaryota > Viridiplantae > Streptophyta > Magnoliopsida > Alismatales > Hydrocharitaceae > Ottelia > Ottelia alismoides. Next base: position 1,581,321 of record JAZKJV010000700.1, read on the forward strand.
TCCGGCGAAGCGGAGGAGATGGACCTCGATTCGCAGAGCTGGAGGAGCTCTGGATGATCTGATGCGTGGGTTAGGCGTAGAACGCGTAGGGAAATGAAATGAGGTGTAGCGGGGGGTTGGATCGTGTGTGGATCAGAGTAGAGAGGTTCGCCGGAGATGAACTCCGGTGAACTTCGATCTGGGTCTAATCGAGCACCTAAGGTCCTACTAATTATTCTAAAGGCTAGATTAAAGATTAACAACTAAAACTAAGCTAAAAACGAGATAAAAACAGCTCTTATACCTGGTGGTCGACCAGGGAGCAGGACCTCCGGCGAGCGGCGGCCGTGGGCACTTCCTTCGACTCCTCCGACCGTCTGAGACTGCCAGGAGCACCCCCCTGTCACGAGGATCCTCCAAGGGTTGGAATTGAGGGTGGAAAGCGACTGAAAGGGAGACCAAAATGGGGAAGGAGGTCGAAGGATTTATTTATAGACATGGGTATGTACCCTTATTGACCGGGGCACCATGAAAAATCGGTAGGTTAGATGGTCGATCTGGGTTGGTGGCGGTGATGTACAATGATCGGAGATCAATTTGTCAGAAGACAACGATGGCCAACGATGGACAAATCGAGCGGGAAAAAGGGAGGAAAATAGGGGACTTGATGGTTCTGACGTGAGTCAGAGGCGCAGGGGGGAGTTGACCAGAGGTCAACAGTCCCTGGCCTCTGATTGGCCCACGTCAAACCGAACTTGACCCATTTATTACACGTAGCAAATGAATTAATTAGAATTTATTTATAAAATAAAAAATGTTTATTAATTAATGTAGTATTTATTTACGATTTTTATTTATTTTTTGAAGTGTTTTATTACGGGTTTATTTTAATAATGTATTTATAAGTATGTTTTTATGCATTTATTTTTATTTTTGTTTATTTTTATTTTATTTTATTATTTTATTATTTTATAAATTTATAACTTATTTTTATGAGTATAAATATATTTTTATTTAATTTTTAAGAGTTTATTTATATTTTTAAATAAATAGGTGTATGTATATGTAGTTATACTTATAGGTATTTTATCTATATATTATGTATACTTTATTTATTTAATGAATTTTCTTGATTTTTATTTTGGATTTACATTTTTAATAGGTTATATGTAATATTTACATTATTATAAAAATATAAAAGAAGAAAATAATTAAAGAATGTTTTCCCCTTTTATTTATGTACATACTTGATCATAGGTATTTTGCCTATTAACTTGCATAGGCTTATTTTATTTTATTAATCCTTTTTAGCTTTATTCTAATTTTAGTGTATACATGTATTATATACATTATTCACAAAATTCTAAAAATATAATTTGCTAAAAATAATGGTCAATGAATATATTGAATATTTTAATCAGGCTGGCTGCACAATGAAGGCCAAAAACCTACCTTTTACAGATGGACTCCAAAAATTATGAAACCAATTTTAGTAAATAGTTCTTGGAAAGCTATATACAATTAAAGGTGAGTTTGGGTGATTTGGAGTTTTTATTTGCAAGATATGGGTCTGTGAAGTTGAGATTTTGGCTTTTTATTCTGTGTATAAATTCTACACTGAGTATTATTTTTACACAAACTCAATTTTGTATTTTTATTTACATTATTATCTACAACTTTCATGAACAAAGTTTCTTTATTTGATGAATAAATAATTATGTACAAAATAGGTGTCAAAGATACATAAATAAATGCATGAATAAATGAGGTATTTATTGTACACTGGCCCTTATCTCCCCCTACTTTATTCCTTGTCGACCTATTCCATGCTGGCCTTGGTCTCGGGATTCGGGTCATAAAATATCTTTAATATTTTATTCCTTTTTCTTTTCTTCTCTTTATTCTATAATTTTGGCATTAGACACCTTATTTAATGTATAATTAATACAATGGATGATGAATGCTATTATGTACAATTTGATGCTCTTTACATGCATTTGCTGGGGTTTTTTGAGGCCAAAATGATAGAATAAGGTGATGAAATGGAGATTCATCAAGCTACCTATCCTGGGATGCAAGACCAGTGCAGTCAAGTCATCCAGCTGCATGCTCACATGGTATAACTTTGATGCTCAAGCTTGCTTATTTTCTATACAACAAGTATACATACTCCGGCAGGCACTTTTATTTTTATTTTCAAGCCTGTCCACTTTTTTTTTAAATTTGGAATGCTATTCACAGCAGCATTTACATAAGGTATTTTTCCTCTTGAGCCAGAAGACTATCCCTCTTTTGAAGCTTTATTGCAACCCACTCTCCTGTCATTCGACTTCATTGAAACTAGACCAAGTTTGGGTGCACTTCCCTCCCTAGACGAGGACGAATGTTTCCACTCGTGTGCGTCTCAGACTGGCAAATCCAACCCCCTCACCACTCCAACTGAGTTGAGCCAAGTGAAAGGTGCAAATGTCCAAGTTAGGTCACGACCGACAAGAGTCATGCGTGTGTCTCAAAAAGTTCTAGTTAGTCAGTTGAGGTGACTTGAACCCATCCCTGATTTCTCAAAGAATTAAGTCTGAATAGACCTGAAGTACCTTAAACCTAGTTCCCATAAGATTCCAGTGCAGTTAGGTGTGGTAAGGTCCAACCAAGCTCCAATCTCAGACTTTATCGGACTGGTTCAATCATCAAGCTCACTCAAAAAGAATATGAATGATATGCACATGCTATGCAAGGAACAATGCAATTTTTCAAAGAGTTTGAAAACAAAAAGAAGAGTTTTTAAACAAAGAATTTACAAGTAAAATAATTTAGGAACCCAAAGTATAAAATATGTACAACTATTTACACGGGTGTACTTCTTTATTTACAAGAATTAAGAATTTTAAGGGATTTACAAGTGTTAACCTGTTTGTTCCAAGTACATATATGTATACAATTGATAAAGACTTTTTATTTAATGGCTTTACAGATATGTCCATTTTTTTTGAAAACATTTTCAAGACTATAGTACACAGTAATTTTTTGCAAGCATTTACAAATATTTGAAAATTATTTTGCAAAGATTTGTCACGCTATGTATATTCATTTTCCACAATAGTTTTTACAAACATTTTTCAAAACATTTGCACATAGGTTTTCAAATCCTTTATTTCACACAAAGAGAAAGATTTTTACAAACAAAGCGATTTTACACAGGTTGAAAACATTTCACAAAAGTTTTCCAAATAGTTCACACTATTTTTCAAATCATTTTGCAAAGATATTTAACCTGATTTATTAATCAGTATATACAAAGAAAAACTATATTTTATATACAAAAGTGTTTAGGCTCTTATAAGTTTTATTTGGAGTTATTACTTGCTTTTACATGAGGGATTTTTGTGTATACTCTTCAGACTTATTTGAGAATCATTTTCAAAAGATTTTTGAAGACTATAGTCCAAAATATTTTTACAAACATGTACACGCATTTGAAAATCATTTTGCAAAGGTTTTCGAACAGTATAGGTAGATTTTTCAAAATACTTTTTACAACTATTTTTCGACCATTTACAAACCGTTTTTCAAACATTTTTATTTCACTCAAAGAAAATAAATTTTGAAAACAAAACTTTTTACAAATGTTGAACACTTTTTACAAAATTTTTCAAACAATTTTCAAAAGATTTTTTCACAAGGAGAATATTTTGCACAAAGCATTTTTTTCTGATTTATTAATCAGTATGTACAAAAAGGGTCTGAGGAGCTCACAATCATGCTTTATTAAACATTACTTTTAGCTTGAGGTAGTATATATCTATATTTTTTATTTACAATATGAGTTATGGCTTATAGTATATACATAGTATATACGACCCCCCTATACTTAGCTTGAGCTATGTCCTCATAGATCGAAGAGGAAAGAGAAGACATAACTTGTACTGAGTATAGACAAGTCTAACGAATGAATAAATAAATATAGGAAAAAATGAACGAATGAGAAGTTGACCGTCCCCCCTATACTTAGGATCAAATAGTCCTAAGTATAGCAGACTGTACACAAAGCAGGGAGGGTCAAGGGTGGGAATAAACAGATCGTACTCAGATTGTCTCCCCCTATACTTAGGTTAAAATATCCCTAAGTATAGACAAGAAGAGGAGACAATGGAGAGTATCAAAGAATAGAGAAACTCGGGGTGCACCCCCCCTATACTTAGGACAAAGTGTGTCCTAGTAGAGAAGACTGTCAACAAGGGGGGACACCTTTTTATGATAGAAAAAGAAGATAGAAAATGGAAAGAAGAAAAGAAGAAAAGAAGAAATCAGATGAATAATTTTTTAGGTGTGGCGTCTGAATCTTCTGATGCTGACAATGTAGTGGATATCTCATCAAGGCGTAGAAGCTGGATGGAGTCGACAGTGGCCAAGAACGTATCAGGCTTGAGATAAGGCTTCAGGAGTTGACCGTTAACGACGAACGGTTGTGCATCAGGAGACAATTCTGATATGGCAATATTTCCGTTGTCACGCACTTCACAAACTCGGAATGGCCCTGTCCACTTACTCTTTAATTTGCCCGGGAAGATCCGCAACTTTGCATCAAATAACCACGCCTTCTGTCCAACCTCAAAGGTCTTTCGCCTGATGTGTCGTTCATGCCAGCATTTCACCTTTTCCTTGTACATCAATGTGTTATCGTATGCATAGTCTCGAAACTCCAGGAGTCTGTTCAGATCATCTTTTCTTTTCTGATCACTTTTCCGTGAGTCCAAATTGCACATGTTAATGGCCCATAAAGACTTGTGAATTAATTTGACGGGCAAATGGCATGGCTTCCCATATACAAGACGATAGGGTGACATGCCCAAGGGAGACTTGTAGCGGTTCTGTAAGCCCAGAGGACTGAGTCCAAGAGTTGAGACCAGTTCTTTCTGTCCGGCCTTACAAGTTTCTGAAGGATCGTCTTGATTTCTCTGCTCGATAATTTGGCCATGCCATTGGTCTGAGGATGATAGGAAGATGCGACACGATGGTCAATGCCATATTCCTTCGTTAGTTTCTTGGCATCTTTGTTAATGAAATGGCTACCCCCATCTGATATGAGAATCTACGGAATCCTGAACCGCGCATGATGTTCTCTCTCAAGAATCGGCACACTGTCCGGCTGTCAGCGGCTCGAGCGGGAATAGCTTCAACCCAACGACTCACGTAATCTACGGCAAGAAGGATGTGCTCAAAACCCTGACTGTTAGGGAAAGGTCCCATGAAATCAATACCCCATGCATCAAAAACATCTTCAATCTGAATGATCTTCATGGGCATCAAATCTTTTGCAGTGAGTGTACCCTTCAATCTCTGACAGTCAATGCATTGTTTGACAAATAATGCTGCATCCTTGAATAGTGTGGGCCACCAGAATCCACACTGAAGTACTTTGGCTGCTGTACGGTCTCCAGAGTGATGTCCACCAGATTCGAGCGAGTGACAGTGCTCGAGGACACTAGAATGCTCTACCTGAGGTATGCACCTGCGCCAAATACAATCCACTCCTTCCCTGAATAAGAGAGGATCTTCCCATTGATAAAAACGGATGGTCGACATGAATTTGTTCTTCTGATTTTTCATCCAATCCGATGGTATTACCCCCGAGGCGAGGTAATTGACTATATCAGCATACTAAGGGAGGGAATCCACTGCTAAAATTGACTCATCTGGAAAGGTTTCTGTGATAGGTGCATTATTCAGTGGAGGCTCTTGCTGCTCAATTCTGGAGAGATGGTCTGCTACCACATTCTAGACTCCAGGCTTGTCCTTGATCTCCAAATCAAATTCTTGGAGGTGAAGGATCCATCGAATCAGCCTAGGCTTGGCATCCTTCTTCTGTTGTAGGTACCGGATAGCAGAGTGGTCTGTAAAAATGGTAACTTTGATCCAAGCAAATAGGATCTGAACTTCTCCAAGGCGAAAACCACAACCAGCAACTCTTTCTCTGTCACAATGTAATTTCTTTGTGCCTCATCTAATGTTTTGCTGGCGTAGTGAATGGCGTAGGGCACTTTTTCTTTTCTCTGTCCAAGAACAGCCCCGACTACAAAGTTTGACGCATCAGTAATGATCTCAAAGGGAAGAGACCGATCCGACGGCTGTAGGACTGGAGCCTGAGTGATAAGCTCCTTCAGCTGATTGAAAACAAGGAGAACCTGCTGATCGACATTGAACTCAATTTCCTTGCATAGAAGTTCTGTTAAAGGTCGGGCGATGCGGCTAAAATCCTTGATAAATCATCTGTAAAAGCCCATATGCCCCAAGAATGACCTTACATTTTTGACTGACTGAGGTGGCTCTAGATTGGCAATAACATCCACCTTTGCCGGGTCGACTTCCATGCCACGTTTGGAAACGACGTGACCCAGCACAATGCCCTCGGTGACCATGAAGTGGCTCTTTTCACATGAAAGCACTAAATTGACTTCACGACATTTCTGAAGCACTCTGGCTAGGTGCCTAAGACAAGAATCAAAACTATCACCATAGATAGAGAAGTCGTCCATGAACACCTCGAGGAAACTGCCTACCATCTCGGCGAACACTGCTAGCATGCATCTCTAGAATGTTGCGGGTGCGTTACATAATCCAAAGGGCATTCTCTTGAAGGCGTAGGTGCCGAACGGGCAAGTGAAGGTAGTCTTCTCTTGATCTTCGGGAGCGATTGCCACTTGGTTGTACCCGGAGTACCCATCCAAAAAGCAGAAGAACTCCTTGCCTGCTAGTCTTTCTAAAACTTGATCAATGAATGGCAAGGGGAAGTGGTCCTTCTTAGTTGCTGCATTAAAACAACGGTAGTCAACACACACCTACCAAGATGTTGGTACCTGAGTGGATATTTCCTCTCCTTTGTCATTGGTAACCATGGTGAGCCATGATTTCTTTGGAACTACATGCAGTGGGCTCACCCATTTTGTATCAGAGATGGGATAGATGAAGCCTACATCACACCATTTCGTAATCTCTTTCATGACGACGTCTCGGGGGTTTGGATTCAGCCTTCTTTGGAATTCACGGGACGGCTTGGCATCTTCTTCCAGATAAATGTGGTGTGAACACAAAGCTGGATTTATCCTCCAGAGATCTGATACGCACCAACCAAGTGCCTTGCGGTTCTTTTCTAGAACCTCGAGAAGGCGAGATTCCTGATCCGGGTTCAGCCTGCTGCTGATGATGACCGGATACATGTGTTCTTCACCCGCAAGGAAAGCATACTTCAGGCCTGCAGGAAGTGGCTTGAGTTCTGGTTTTGATCTATCCAACTTGTTGGTCACTTCAGACACTATACTGGTGGTAGAATGTTCGTCATTGATGGTGCTACCTTCTCAGTATTCTGTTGAGATCCTGATGATGTGTCAAACAGTCTTGTACTAGTCTCATTGTGTTCGGTCTGGAGTGAATTCTTGAAATCACCTAATTTCTCCAGCATCAGAGAGTCTGTCTCCCAAAAATCATCGGAGCATAGGTCAACTGTGCTTTCCAAGTCCTCCTCGAGAGTGAGGATTTCTCATGTCCATGAATCATTTAATGAAAGTGATGAGTCCATGATCTCTGCAATAAAGTCACAGTCTGCTTTTGATATTGCATGGCTCTCATCAGTCGTGGCGTTCGACTCTCTGATCATGTCTATAGTGATCTGCTTGCCGTCCGAGCGAAAAGTGATCTTGCCAGCCCGTAGTCAACCACGGCACCTAAGGTACACAAGAATGGTCGGCCAAGGATGATAGGGGTCTGGAGTAAGGGTGCGGGTGAGTCCATATCAAGGACTACAAAGTCAACAGGGAATTGCATCTCCCGCACCTTCACCACAACGTCTTCCATCAAACCTTTAGGTCGCTTGGTGGATCGGTCAGCGAACTGAAGGATCATCTGTATTGGCTTGAGCGGACCTAGCCCAAATTCTTGCATTAGGGACGAGGGCAAAAGATTGATAGAAGATCCGCTGTCAAGGAGAGTACGCTCGAAGACCTGATCAAATATCTCACAACTGATAAGAGGAGCTCCTTTGTCCTGTTTCTTCTGAGGGAGATTGCTGATAGCTGCGACAGTGGCCATGGAAAGCACGTGCCTCTCGAACTAATTGTGTTTGTTCTTGCGTGCTGGGCGACGCCTGCTGGTGCATGCTTCTTTCAAACCCTTCTTCACAGCTGGCATATATTCCATGGCCTTCAGTAAAGGAATCTCAACACTTAAGTTGTCTATTATTTCCACAACTCCAGGATCAGACAATGCACTTTTTCTTTTTGCAATTTTTTTTAGATTTTTTGACTGCTTTAGGAAAAGGAATATTTACATCACTGGAAGGTAAAATAGAGTTCTTATTTACATCAGAACTATCACCCACATATTGTTGTACATCTGGACCACAAAAAGGAGTACAAGCTGGATCCTGTGGTACTGGTGTTGATGGGCAAACAAAAAGTAGGGCGTATGCTCCGTCGGCTGGCGAGGGATCGGCTGCAACTAGCTACTCCTCCGAGGCTGGCGCGGCGTTGCTTCGGCTACAAGATTCTTTTTGTTCTTTTTGATTTTGCTGATTTTTTTGTATTTTTAGCTGAGGGTGCTGATGCTGCATGATGGCTGGAATGGCTCCTCCTTCTTCTTCTTCCTCACTCATCCCTGTAGCTGGCACGACTGATGTAGAAGATGACGATTCACCTGGTTCTTTATTCTCCCCATTATTGATAGCAGGCGGAGGCAATGCCCTACCGCTCCTGAGAGTGACGGCATTAGAACAAACAATATTATCAATTTCTGACTCTACAGATGCAGACAGGACATCACATTCTACCTGCTCTTTCTTTTTAAAGCTATTGGGGTTGGCCTCGACCTGAGCTGGGATAGTGGTCTTGGTGGCGGTCAGCTCGTCGAGCCTCTTGGTCATATCTGCTAGCCCCTTGACGAGTTGGGCCAAGCAATCCATGGTCGGGTTCACAGGATTTGCCTCAGTAGGTTCAGCGTGCAGACCACGCTGTTGCTGCATGTGTTGGTGCTGAGGCTGTTGTTGGTGATGTTCGGGTGGTGCAGGAAGCTGAAGTTGCTGGTATGATGAAGGGGGATACATTGGGTACTGCTGAGGTGGAGCGGCCACGTACAGATGGAAAGGCTGTGGCTGGCGGTACTGCGGCTGCTGATGATACTGATTCTGCCTCCATTGATTTGCATATGAGGGAGGTTGTTGATATTGTGCCAGCGGCTGTGAGGACTGCACAAATCGACCACCCTGAGATTGGTGGTATTGTCGGTTGGTAGGTAGCTGACCCTAAGGTTGTTCCATAGGATGGGTCGGCTGTGTTTCGTTGCTCCAAACCTCGTTGACTTCTTGAATCAGGGGTGGTGGTGGGAATACTGGATCAGATCCTGATACAAACTCTGACTGGTACACAACCATCTGCTGCTGCGCGTAGCCCTGGTCGGGCGCCTGCACGTAGTACACATGCTGGACTGCCGGTGGTTGCTGGCTCGGCTGAGGCTGATGTGGCGGTGGTTGCTCGTCCCTCCTCTCAGCTGGAGCTTCTGATGGTGCTGCCAACTAAACAGAGTTGATGGTGCCCACCAACAGTTCTAGATGCTTGGTGATCTTATCTAGCATGTCTAGATTCTGAGTTCTCTTCTCGATCACAGCAAGTTTCTCTAGGTCCTGTGATCGCTTCCCGATGATATCAACCTTCGAGAGATGGCCCCCGATGATGCTGAGGTTGGAGCTCTCATCTCTCTCCGCCTCACGGGACACTGCCATGTGTACTTGTTTCTGGAGGATCTGAGGCTGCTTTTGGTATGCTTTAGATGAAGAGAGGGCGGCCTCTCCTTCGGCCATTTCTTTGAATATCTGCCAAACTACGTCTTCATCCTTATTGAAGTGTGAGCCCCCACATGCTGCGTCAACGGGCCTTTGGCTTTCAACGTTCAGGCCCCCAAAGAAGTGTTAAACCAAGCTGGTTTTTGGGATCTCATGATGGGGGCATTTCTCTTGCAGATCTGTGAATCTCTACCAGACTTCATGTATGGATCCGTGGGCTCCTTGGGAGAAGTTGTTGATTCATGCTCGCATTTGGTTGAGCCGACCGAGAGGGTAAAACTTATGCAGGAAAGCTAACTTTAGTTCCTCCCAGGTTGTCACAACCTTCCCCAGATGGTTGACCCAATAAAGGGCCTTGTTTTGCAGGCTGAAGGGAAATGCCATCATTTTGACAATGTCCAAAGGGACATTGGGGTAGTGAGTAGTACGGCAGATGCGTGAGAACTGCTGCAGGTGGATGTATGGCTCTTCACTGGTGTTTCCATGAAAAGAAGGAAGAAGAGCGAGAAACTGGGGCTTCAGCTCAAAGTGAGCATGCACCGGTGGAATGAGGATCCACTCGGTCATCTGGCTGTCTCCAGGATTATAAGTCTCCTTCAGTGTAGGTTTGGGTCTCCCATTTTCTAGCTCTTCCTCGTCGTCTGGAGGATTACCACCTCCTCTTCGTCCTCCTCCTTGCTCGGCTTTGTTCATTATGTCATTCAGCATATCCTGGAAAGCGGTCCGTGCTAGGGCCTGCTCCGTCAACTGCTGTTGGATGGACAGGATGGATGCCAATAATTGTGGATTAACATGATTCTGATCAGGCATCTGGCCTTCTGGTTGGGGTGGCTGATGACCCTTGCCCTTCCCTTGAGGAGCCATGTCAGGGTCTGAGTCTGACGAAATGAATTCCGGATTAGAATCCAGGGCTTGGTTTGTCTTCTATCTGCAGAATGAGAGAATCTTGATCAGACCACTTGCAATATTGTTCAGATGTCATGATGAATCTGGAATTAAGGTCAACCCCAGCATGTTGTGAATGGAAAAAGATGTGGACTGTAATCGACTTCCATTCACAACGGTGAAAGCGGGACAAAGTGATACTAGTTTATTGGGTGGTCAAAAGAAAGGTAGAAGACGAGGAGTCTGGAGATCAATCCGCAAAGTCTGGGTCGGATTCTTGGGAATCGCCTCGAATTTATTGGCGAAGTTGAGTCTATGGAATCGATGTGGGTGTCGGCGGGATCCCGATGGAAACCATCCATAGATCGACTTCGTGAAGCACAAGGAGGATTGGATGTTGGAAGAAGGATACGATGGTCAACGAGGAATAAAAAGGAGTGCAAAACAGTAGCAAGGCTTGACTGAGCGGGGGTCAAAGGAGAATGATACAACAAAATTTGCGCAAACGCGCAGGACTTGATCTTTGAACCTTAATCTAGATCCATACAAACGCAATACAAAAATTTGGTTCACCAACTCACGCCATGTGAAGCCGTGAAGGTTCGGCTATTTATTATCTTTTCAATTTTAGAGTTGTTATTTCAGGCATATCTTTTAACAAGTCCTTAGCACGCTAACCCTGAGAGAGTACTGCCAGAAAAGAATCCCGTACTTGTCCTCCTCCTTTGTAACCTGTAGTCTGTACTTTTTGAGGTCCTTGTAGCCCTTCCCGAATTCCTACTCAGCCAAAGAAATAGAGAGAGGAAGCCGATAGGAGAAACCAATACTTCGGTTCTCGATCGCAGCGGAATCACCCGTGAGCGTGCAAAAACCTACTCGGACGCAAACCGATGAGACAGACACCCCCGTGAAGGCGTGGCCTATGCTCAGTACTTCAGACCATGTCGATGTTCCACACAAGGTGGGAACACCATTGCTGACAAGGCCCTACTCATTCGCGTACGATAGAAGCGCCATTACTTCGGAAATCCAGGCGATACACAAGGCAGTTACAAACTGGGTTTTTGGCTCTATTCCTTATGGGACATACCTCGCTCATGGGAGTGGGGTTTTGGTCCCCCTCCAAAGGTACCTAAAAACAACGAGAGCTTTATGAATCCAGTACAATGATAGTCCATTATGAATTTTAATTAAGGTCAAAGTTTATTTAGCAGTCCCATTGTTTTAGTTTTTTGGGTTTTCACTTTTTTGAGTCTGTTTTCATACCAGCGCCTAACGTTTTTTTTGTAGATTTTCATTTATGTCCTAGGTGCTCAAAATCAGAGGGAGATAGCGGAAAAGCCATGCAAGTTGGTTCCATGATGGAAATCTCACCATTGAACCGAATGATGCATGCTGAGTTAGAAGACTAACAACGCATCCCACCTCTCTCCATGCGGTATGCAAAATAGAATTTTTAAACCTAACTACATGACGGTGTGCAAGCGACAAAATTGCCCTAAACATTAGCTGCTATTAGTCGTGAAGAACCAATTTAATTTCACTAAGTCCATACGAAAGAGACTATAGGAACATGCATTCTTATTAATGTGTGGACCTAGCTACCAAGTCAAGCATCCTAGGGGCTCCATGCACACAAAACAAAGAAAAGGAAAGGCGGAAAGCTCAAAACAGCGGGAAACAAAGAAAAGAAAGCGGGAAAACACGAAAAAGCCGCGACGAGGCCCCCAGGTGAATAGACACCCGGGCACTGGACCTCATTGTGTAGAGTAGAGTCCAAATTATTTACATGCCAAAATAGTCTATCTCTCACATAAAATTACATTTTTTTTCAAACTAGCTAAGACTTCTTCTTGCTTCCTTGGTGCTTGCTCCAGCTGGTCAAATAGGCGTGACACTCCATGCAGGGATGCACCGGCCTCCTAGAAAGCTGTCCTCGCATGGCGGACCCTCGCATCAAAGTTGCAAGAAAAAGGGAATTAGCACAACTAATCATAGAATATAAACATAAGCAATAAATATTTACAAGCAATTTATGGATATAAGAAAAAATTATGCAAGTATCTACAACATGACAAACTAAAGTAAGCTACGCTCATTGCTCCCCGACAACGGCGCCATCTGATGAGAGGGAATCGATCAAGGGTCGTATCAATCCACAAGGCGGATCAATAGTCGATGCGGTGACCGCTCAATAAATCCCAATCAGTCAGAAATTAACCCACAATAAATATCAAGCAATTAAGTCCCAAAAATGTGAATTAAAATTATTAACTCTACCATAAAATATGCACAGTGCGTAAGTATGTAGAGGTCGAACCACAGAGAGCAAAAACAGGTAGCCTGCAATTATTTATAAACAAGCTAGTCATGTATGCACACACAGGTCTTTTGGTGGGTTTTTAATTTTCTCTCTTTATTTTATTTTATTTTTTTGATTTTATAATTTTATATTTGATTTTTAATTTTCTAATTTTTTTATTTTCTTTTTATAATTTATATAATTATTTTCTTTTCTTTTTTTATAAATAGAATATATACACAATATAGAAAAAAGAGGGACAAGGTATTATAAAAGTAAGTAAAAAATGCCAAAATCAGGAAATAAAATATTTTTGGGCTTTTTATATTTTTCTAATGTTTTTATGATTTTTCTATATTTTTCTAACTTTTTTTGGTATTTTTAAAGTTAAAAATACTAGAAAACAGTGAACTAGGTTACTGGCCGACATTAAAATGAGGACGAAAAATATCAATAAGTCTCCAAAATTCCTCAAGTTAATTTTATAACAAGGATAATAAAATATAGAAAATTCAGAAATAGAGAATGCATTTTTATCATTTTTTGGGATTTTTAATATTTTTTTGAAGGTTTTTGGGGTTTTTTAATTTTTAGGAGTTTTGTTTTATATTTTTTAGTGATTTTTGGATAGAAAATCAAGAACACTAAAAAGCACAACATATATTTTTTAAGAATTTTTCAAGACGTTTTTATATTTTGTGGGATTTTATGATGCAAACAGTAGTAAAAATGCATGTTTTTGAATTTTTATAAATATGAAAAATGCAATAAAAATGCAAAATAAAAATATAGCATAATAATACATAGCAACATGGACTATGTTAATTTTTTTGGTGATTTTTGGAATTTTGGAGATGCATGCAATAAATAGGAAAACATAAAGAAATTCCAACATTGGCAGGGGCATTTGTGCAAATAAAATAAAGTCCAGGGGGTTCGGAGCAATTTTACTAAAAAATTAGAACGTTAACATGAAGTTTCAGGACCAAAATCATATTTCAAAACCCGCCAAGGGGTCCTTGCAAATTTTCCAATCACGTGGGACTACACGTGACACACACGCATAGGGACCAAAAAGCAATTTCAGAAAATACAGAGGTCTGCATGCAAATTTCTTAAAATATAACACTGTATATTATATTTAATGCACCTTTACGAAATAAAAAGACATGCAGGGGCATCCACGAAATATTTCCAAGCGCACGTGGGACCTCACGTGGTCTGACGTGGAATGGACCTTGATGTAAATACCAAAAACCTAGGGGTCTTTTTACAAAATACCCACTTTATTTTAAACGTTACACAATATTTAATGGACTAAATAATAAATACAAAAGGCAGGGGTTTAAAATGTAAATTACCCCTTATTAGGCGTTGATGAACGGCGATGATGTCTTCACTTATCCACGTGGCCTTCATCTGACGGTTGATGACGCTTCGTGGTTGGATGGTCGAGATTAGATCTCCTGCTGAGATCGGACGGTCACGAGGCATGGCATCCAACGGCAGCTGCTACGCCTGGGGCCTTCATCTTGATCGGACGGCTCTGGAGTGGCGTGGAAGAACAGGGACGAAGCTCGCGTGCGGCGAGCTTCGATCGTGAATAGTTGGCGCCTCCGGCCTTCTTCGTCACCTCCGATGGTCTCTACACGCACCTGGAAGCTCCCCGCATCGGGTGATGGTCTCCGCTCGGCCCCTGGAGGTCCCAGACGTTCAGGCGAGCTCGAGGAAGGGAGGGACCTCCAGGAACCTCTTCCCGGAATCGATCAAGCCCAAAGGGGCTCCTTGTACGTCAAGACCTGTACAGGAAGAACTAGCTGCTCGAGGTGAAGCTCCTCGACCTGGGGTTTGAAATTTTTGCGCAAAAATGAAGGTGGGTGGCGAGGTTCCGACGAGCGGCGGAGGCGAACCTCGATTCACAGACCCACGAAGGATCCGGATGATCAGGGGCGTACAGATGATGAAGAAGGCGATAGGGAACGATATGGTTGCGAAATGGGGGTCGGAGGATAACTGAAGGGCTCGGGAGTCGTCGTCGGAGCGGAGCTCCGGCGAACTACGACTGAACCAAACTGAGGCGATTTACTGAGCTAAATGCTAAACTAAATGCGGGAAAAGAACGCTGGAATTAAAATCTACCTAATAAGACAAGAAAGAAAAGCTCTGATACATGGTGGGAACCAGGGAGCTTGGCATCACCGGAGCTCCGCCGTGGGTGCAACTCCCACCTCCTCCGACCGATTCAAGGCGTCAAAGGCCTCCTCCTGTTACGAGGGAATCTCCAAGACCGAATACGAGGAAGAAAGAAAACTTAAAACTGACCAAATTTGAGAAGGAGGTCGGAGCTTCTTATTTATAGACCGTTCTGGGCACCCTTATTGATCGGCTAAAATCAAAGGATCTGATGTGTTTACGAGCAATCTAAAAGGTTGGCATGATTGTACAATGATCCAGAAACAATTCTTTTGAAGGAAGCGAATTCGGTCGATGGATGAGACGCCCATGAAAAATGCAAGAAAATCGGGGATTCACCAGGTCTGACGGGTCAGAGCTTCAGATGGGACAGTTGACCAGAGGTCAATGAAGGCCGCGCGCCTATTGGTCCACGTCGGTCGCTAGAAGACGAAATAGGGATTTTTATTCTAAAATAATTAATTTAAAATCGTGTATGATTTTATTATTTTTTCAGTATAAAATAAAAAGTGTTTATTATTTTATGTAGTATTTTAATATGATTTTTATTTTTTTGGTTTTATTTATTAGTAATTTATTTTTATGAGTGTATTTATAGGTTTATTTACCTATGTTTTATGTATTTTTATTTTTATTTTATTTATTTTATTTTATTATTTCATTTTCTTCTGTTATATATTTATAACTTATTTGCATATCTAAATAAATAGGTGTATATAATATGTAGGTATACTTACAGGTATTTTACTTATATTTTGTACACATTTTATTTATTTAATAAATTTTATTGGGTTTTATTTTGGATTTACATTTTAATGGAATATAGATGATATTTACAATTTGATGAAAATATAAATGAATAAAATAATGAAATCCCCTTTTTATTTATATATAAGTAATACATAGGTATTTTGCCTATGTGATTTCATAGACTTATTTTATTTGAGGTTTTCTTTTTGGTTTCTTTTTAATTCCAATATATACATGTATTATGTATATTATTTACAAAATTCTAAAAATATAAATTTATAAAAATAATGAATAATGAATATAATGAATATTTTAACCGGTATTATGTACAATGAGGGCCAAAAACCTATCTTTTGCTCAGTAACTCCAAAAAATAAAACCACCACCATTAAATAGTTCATGAAAAGTTATATACATTTAGAGGTGATTTTGATAGATTTTGACTTTTATTTGGAAGATATGGGTCTGTGAAGTTTGGTTTCTGGCTTTTTATTCAGGGTATAAATTGTACAATGTATATTATTTTTGTACAAACTCAATTTTGTATTTTTATTTACATTATTATCTACAACTTCTATGTACAAAGTTTCTTTATTTGATGAATAAATAATGAAGAATAAAATAGGTGTCAAAATGCACAATTAATCCATGAATAAATGCGGTATTTATTGTATTTTTGGCCCTTATCTCCCCCTACTTTATTCCTTGTCGACCATTTCCATTCTGGCCTTGGTCTCGGGGTTTGGGTCATAAAATATTTTTCATATTTTAGTCCTTTTTCTTTTCTTCTCTTTATTCAATAATTTTGGCATTAAAAACCTTATCTTATGTACAATAAATGCAATGAATAATGAATGCTATTATAGACAAATTAATGTTAATTTCATGCATTAGCTAGGGTTTTCAAGGCCAAAATGATAGAATAAAGGTTATGAAGTGGAGATTCATCAGTTATCGATCTCATGCAGTGGTTTCAACCACCGCCCATTGATGGAGTAGTTAGGTTCAAGTGTTACTAGGAGGTTGACGTGAAGGATAGAAGTTAGGAATCTCGATTAGAGGTGGAAGTTGGTCAGAAGGCGCTACAAGAAAGTTGGGAAAAATGGCAGAATTAGGGTGGTTGTTGGTTCGTGTTCGTTTGAAGTAGCAGAGGCTGGAGATTGAAGATACACCTTCACCGTCTGATTGCAATCGAAGTGCCCAAATTTGGGCATGGATCGACGGTTAAGATACGCTTGATCAGAGCAATCTTGCAGTCCAATAAAAGGGTGCTAATGAGTGGCTACGATGGAAGGAGCTGGAATGAAGTGCTAGAGAAAAATTGGGCAGAATAAACTAAAGGGTCGGGTAGAGAAATTCATTGATTGGGCCATGTGGCCCAATCAGAAAAATACAAATGCCAAATTATAATGTAAAAGCAGTAAAAATTAGTTAATAGTTGAATTAAAAAATGTTCACCGTGAAAGTTGTAGATCATTTTGAGATTTACAACATTTGGCTAGAACCCAAAGTAAGAATAAATCATATAATCATACTAATATATTTTAAGTATTTTTAGAGAATAAAAAGACTTGCTTTTATTTTCATTGGTTAGTTTTTTTATTTAATTTACGAATAATGTAAATATAATATTTATACAATATTAAACAAAGTTTAACTTAATTTTTATAAATTAAGAAACACATAAAATTTGAGCCTAATAATATAATTATTTATAAATATACAATTGGGATTAATTATTTACAGGGAGTTATTTGTTAATTTATGTTAATTGTAAATAATAGTTAATGAGTTACTTGAGCTAGAGGGTTAATGAATCCAAATAATGATAAATCTGAGATTTATCACTCGTATATGGGCCAATCTTGGGTTAGGAGTTGAGGTATGGCAGGACATAGCCCGCATATATATATATATATATATATATATATATATATATATATATATATATATATATATATATATATGGGAAAAGGAAAGCTCCACCGGGGGGTGCAGCTAACTAGCTACACCCGGGTATTTTTCTCATTGATTTTTTATTTTTTTGAAGGAAACTTATGGGGGATTTACTTAGTTTATTGTGTGGAATATGTGTTTCAAATTTCATGCAAAACAAACACTCCTAGCATGCCTATCTAGATATGATCAATTTTAATAATTCTGAAACCGTTAAAATGTCATAGCCTTGATGGAGATGATAGATTTGTCGAATTTAGTTGAAATTGGTATGACATCATGGTGATATATAGTGATTTAAATCCCCCTAGGTTTCATTTCAAAAACACAAAAAATCAATGGAAAAAATGGCCGGGTGCAACTAGTTAGCTACACCTCCAGGTGCAACTTCCCCAGCCCCTATATATATATGAAAAAATGGGGCTTTTTGGCTGCCCCGCCCCTAATTTTCCGTAATGTTTTTAGTTTTTTTAAAAATATCACCATTTAAATACATCTATATATCCCTCCAATATACCATTCGTCTTTCATCAGAAACATGGACTCCTATGCCCTTCATCTAGAACATGTAATTTTAACGGTCTAAAAATTATTGTAATCGACCTGTTCTAAATGGAGGGCATATGAGTCTCTATTTATGATGAAATTCGAATGATATATAGGATATATATATATGAATATACATGTGATATTTTGCAAAAAAAATAAAAAAAATTACACGAAAGTGGGCTGGGGGCAGCCATGTTGGCTGTCCCATGGGGCCGGCCCCATTGAACCCATACACACACAAAGAAAAGGGAAGCTGCTCCATGGAGCAGCTACGTTTGGTGCACCACGGAGCATTTTCCCCCAAATTCTTCTATCTTTTTTGTGAAATTTCACCATGTATATTCATCTATATATCCCTCCTATATGCCATTCCAATTTCGTGAGAAACAAAGACCCTTATACCGTCCATCTAGAACAGGTAATTTTAACAGTCTTAAATTTGTTGTAATCGACCTGTTCTGGATGGAGGGCATATAAGTCTCTGTTTCTGGTGAAATTGGAATAACATATATGAGGGATATATAGATGAATATACATGGTAGAATTTCGCAAAAAAATAAAAAAAAATTGGGAGAAAATGCTCTGTGGAGCAGCCAACTTAGCTGCCCCATGGAGCAGCCTTGCCGTACACACGCGCGCGCACGCGCGCGCACACACATGCGCGCGCGCGCGCACACACACATACACACACACACACACACACATATATATATATAATGTATATATATACACATATAATGTATATATATACACATATAATGTATATATATACATATAATGTATATATATATAATATATATGTGAAAAGGGAAGCTACACCGGGGGTGCAGCCAACTAGCTACACCTTGCCATTTTTCTTATTGGTTTTTTTATTTTTTTTGAAGGAAATCTATGGGGATTTACTTAGTTTATTGAGTGTAATATATGTTTCAAATTTCATACAAAACAAACATTCCTAACATGCTCATCTAGATAGGGTCAATTTCACCAATTCTGAGACCATTAAAATGTGATAGTCTTGATGGAGATGATAGAAGTGTCGAATTTAGTTGAATTTGGCATGATGCCATGGTGATATATCGTGATTTAAATCCCCCTGGATTTCCTTTTAAAAACACAATAAAATCCAATGAAAAAATGATCGGTGCAGCTAGTTAGCTACACCCACGGGTGCAGTTTCCCCAACCCCTACACACGCACACACACACACACACACACACAGGGTTGATCATGTGAGAGCCAAAACCTGTGAGAGCATAAGAGCGATGATTCTGGACCACTAGATTCAACCAGGAGAGAGAAGACATAATCTACTAGTCCAGAATCACCGCTTTCATGCTCTCACAATTTTTCGCTATCACAAGATCACTCTCTCTCTATATATATAGGATAAAGTGGGGCTCCCCAGAGGGAGCTAACTTGGCTATTTTTTCATTTTTTTTAATTTTTTTGGAAAATACTACCATGGATTTTCATAACTATATCCCTCTAATATGTCATTCAAATTTTGTCAGAAACAGAGACTCATATGCTCTCCATCTAGAACAAGTAATTTTAACGGTATTAGATTAATGGACATGTTCTAGATGGAGGGTACATGAGTCTCGGTTTCTGACGAAATTTGAATGACATATTAGAGGGGGATATAATTATGAAAATCCATGGTAGTATTTTTCAAAAAAATAAAAAATGGACAAAAAATAGACACGAAGTAGGTAAAGTTACCTACTTCATGAATAGGCTCTCTTTCCTCTCTCTCCCTCTCCCTCCCTCCCTCCCTCTCTCTCTATATATATATGGTAAAATGGGGTTGTCCCCGCCATCGCCCCCTTTTATTGAAATTTTCTTCCGTGGATTTTCAGCAATATATATCTATACTATGTCATTCAAATTTCACGTGAAACAGAGATTCGTACGACCTTCCCAGAAGTGTCATTTTTAGCAACTCTGTTACCGTTAAAAAAATGACAGTTTGGATGGAGCTCGTAGGAGTCTCTATTTCACACGAAATTTGAATAGCATAATATAGGGATATAGTGACGAATATTCACGGAAAAAAATTTTCAAAAAAAATAAAAAAATGAGTGAAATGACGTGGGGGGAGCCAAGTTAGCTCCCCAAGGGGGCAACCCCATTTAACCCATATATGGTTAAATGAGTATGCTTCCCAGGAGCATGTAACAGTATGCTCCCACATTTCTTTTCGTAATTTTTTTTTGAAATGAAACATAGGGGGATTTACTTAGAATAATACGTGGAATACATGTTTCAAATTTAGTGTAAAGCAGGCGTTCCTAACACTTCCATCTGAAGGGGTCAACTTCAGCAATTCTGAGACCGTTAAAATTTGACAGTCTTGATGGAGGGGATATAAGTCTCAAATTAAGTTGAATTTTGAATGACGCTATGGTGACATATTATGATTTAAATTCTATTAGGTTTCATTTCACAAAAATAAAAAAATATGGGGAAAAAAGAGTGGGAGCATAGTCCTTTTTCCCATATATATATATATATATATATATATATATATATATATGGGTAAAATGGGGCTACTTCCAGCCCCATTTTCTCCATTTTTTTATTTTTTTGAAATATTTTTCCGTGATTATTCATCACTATATCCCTATATTATGTCATAAAAATTTCGTATGAAACAGAGACTCATACGACCTCCATCCAGACAGTCATTTTTTTAATGGTCCTATGGTTTTTTAAATCGACCCTATCTGGATGGAGGTCGTAGGAGTCTCTGTTTCTCATGAAATTTGAATGACATAATATAGAGATATAATAATGAATTTATACGATTTTTTTCCAAAAAAATATGCGAAAAATAGGACGGGGGAGCTAAGTTAGCTCCCCCCCAAGGGCATATACATTTTACCCATATGTATATATATAGGGAAAAGGGAAGCTACATCGGGAGTTGCAGCCAACTAGCTACACCTGACCATTTTTCTTATTGATTTTGCTTTTTTTGAAGGAAACCTATGGAAATTTACTTAATTTATTGAGTGGAACATGTATTTCAAATTTCATGCAAAACGAACATTCCTAACATACCCATCTAGATAGGGTCAAATTCAACAATTATGAGACCATTAAAATATGAGAGTCTTGATGGAGATGATAGAAATATCGAATTTAGTTGAATTTGACATGAGATCATGGTGATATATGGTGATTTAAATCCCCCCTAAGTTTCATTTCAAAAATAAAAAAAACCAATGAAAAAACGGTCGGGTGCAGCTAGTTGGCTACACGCATGGGTGTAGCTTCCCCAACCTCGTGTGTGCGCGTTGTGTGCGCGCGCGCGCGCGTGTGCGTGTGTGTGTGAATTGGGGTTGCCCCCTTGGGGGAGCTAACGTGGCTCCCCGTTCCATTTTCTTATTTTTTTGAAAATTAGATCTGTGAATTTTCTTAACTATATCCCTAGATGATGTGATTCAAGTTTCGCGTGAAATAGATATCCTACAACCTCCATCCAAACATGGTCGATTTCTAGATAAAGGTAGTAGGAGTTTCTATTTCGCATGAAACTTGAATGGCATAATATAGTGATACAATGATGAAAACTTGCGGATTCATTTTTCAAAAAATATAAAAATATGACAGGGGGCCAAGTTAGTTGTCCCAAGGGTTAAACGAGTATGCTCCCTGAGAGCATATAAGACTATGCTCACACCTTTCTTTCCGTAATTTTTTTATTTTCTGAAATATGTAAAATAATAAGTGGAATATATGTTTCAAATTTCATGTAAAAAAGATGTTTCTAACACTTCTATCTGAAGGGGTCAATTTCAGCAATTTTGAGACCTAAAATTTGACAGTCTTGATGGAGGGGATAGAAGTCTAGAATCAAGCTCAATTTTGAATGACACCATGATGACATATTGTGATCTAAATTCCATTAGGTTTCATTTCAGAAAAATTAAAAAATGGGGGGAAAAGGGTGGGAGCATGTAAGTTACATGCTCATATGAAGCATACTCCTTTTTCTTACACACACACACAAACATACTTACATACATACATACATGCATGCATGCATGCATGCATATATATATATGGTAAAAGGGGGTTGCCCTCTTGGGGCAACTAACTAGGCTCTTCCACCCCATTTAACCCATTTTTTTATTTTTTTAAAGTAAAATCATGAAAATTTATCATTATATCCCCTATATTCTATCATTCAAGTTTCGTACAAAACACTCCTACAACCTCCATCGAGAGAGTCATTTTTTAACAGTAGCTGAATTGTTGAAATTAACCCCGTCTGGATGGAGGTCGGAGGAGTCTCTGTTTGGCACTAAACTTGAATGACATAATATAAGGTTATAGTAATGAACTTTCACACTTTTATTTTAAATAAAAAAATAAATAATGGAAAAAATAAAAAATGGGAAAAACAAAAATGAGAAGAGCCAAGTTAGCTCCCCCTAGGGGAGCCCCATTTTATCCTATATATATATATATATATAGAGAGAGAGAGAGAGAGGTTAGATATGACATGTACTAATATGATATACTTCAAGTTTGTCATGTGATATTAATTTTACATTAATTTAATAGTTTACATGTCAAGTAACATGTAAACTACTTATATTAGTTATATAAAATAAGAATGATGCTAATAGAAGAATCTGTACTTAAATAACATTAAAATCAGTTAAATAAAAAAAGTGAGCCCATAGGCCGGCCCATGGCGAGCTTTAAACAAAGGTTTTAAAACCTCAATCCAATCCACATTTTGGTCAGGTATAGAGGGTTTATATGTATGTGTATGTGTATCTATTTATGTGTGTGCGTGTGTGCATATGTGTGTGTGCACGTGCATGCACACATGTATGAGTGTGGATGGGTGCACTTGTGGATGTGCACCTGTGCAAGTGTACCTGCACGTGTTAGTTTGTATGTGTGAGTATGCCTGCATGCATGGGTGGGTGGGTGTGCGTGATATTGTTTTCTCGAGTCATATTCTGGGTAGTGTATCATTTTATTAATATTTTAGTAATATTGCATTTGCTTAAAGTGTATGTATCCATACAAAGGGAGAATCCCTACTGTTTGTTCTGGTAAACTCAGCATCACCTGATAATTCCAATTTCCAAATAGAAAGCCTCCAACTCACGAGTCAGATGACTGTTACCAGCGCCTAAGTCAACATAATGTCATATTTTTACAGCAATTATTAAAAAATATGCTCGTCTTGAATGGATTAATAGGTTGGTGAGCCTAACATAAATAGAAGCTTCGAAGATTTAGCACATCAAATCAACTGTAATTAGAGCCTCGAAGGCATTCCTCCGGCAACAACCAACGTCTCTCCAGTGATGTATGACGCATCATCCGATGCCAAGAAAGCAGCAGCAGCAGCCATGTCACCGGGTGTTCCCAGCCTCTTGAGGATCGTTTTCTCCTCCAGTGACGTCCTCTGCATGTACGCACCCCAGGCCAGCATTTGTTATAAACAAGCCCAAAAGAATGCTTAGGAATTTTCAAGACTGAACCTGAAGGATTACAAGAATAGCTTTCCATTCCACTTTTAAAATAGCAACGAGAATTCAGAACGAGATTTCTCCGTAAATTTTGTCGAGGAAAGTAAACTGCCAGAAATTAATTGTTTTTTGTTCCTATTGCTGAAAAGATAACTATTACCAACTGAAACCAAGCCAGAATCGAACTTGATTCCAGTAAACAAGCAGCAATTCAGGATACCCCCAATAACTTTGAAAAGAACTACAAATAAGAGGATCTTTCCTAAAACATGAACTACCGTTTGCATACTCCCAAACCAGATAACTAACGTTAGAATCTGCATTTAACATTTTCCCACAGTTTTTTTCCAAATTGTAAACAATCTCATGAGCATCTAGGAACATCTGTGAAACCTGACCTTGTTCCATGAAATAAAAGATATGGATGTCATTTCACAAGTTTGAAGTACAAGAAAATCTTAAGTAGAAAATTAAAATGTTATCATAGATAACCTATTACAAGATGAACAATGCTACTAAAATTTGAGCATATCCATAGTAACTATATATGAAAGAACCAGGGAGATGCAAAATGAAAATTTAAAATCGCTTACTATGCCTTTACTTCGGGTTAGAAAATCTGCTAAATGTATTGGAACAAATCCAGGAGCAAGCAAATCTTAAGTAGAAAATTAAACTGTTATCATAGATAACCAATTACAGGCTAAACAAAGCTACTAAAATTAGAGCATATTCATAGTAATTATGAAAGAACAAGGGGGATGCAAAATGAAAATTTAAAAAACACTTACCATGTCTTCACTTCGGGTTATAAAATCTGCAAAGTGTGTTGGAACAAATCCAGGAGCAATGCAGTTGACACGAGTGTCAGGTCCCATCTCAGATGCAAGGGCCTAAGAAGGTGAAGGCATGGCAATAAGCTAAAGTTCAAGACATTTCAAGATAGTCTGGCAGTACAAGATATTCTTGACAGAAGAAATTATTCTAAGAAAAATGAAGTTTTATGCACACTTCTTCTGATCAATGTGAATGCTACACGCTTATACAGTTTCATTTACGTGTTCAACAACTTCTTCCTTTCACAAGTTCTTTCTTCTGCAGGTTCCCATGTTTCAGCACTTACTAGTAAAAAAACTTCCTAGAACAATACAACTAATGCAAGCACTTAGAAGTTATCCAAAAAGCGTGAAAACTGGACATTGTTTACAATAATGCCAAATTTGGAAGACAACAACAAAGCCTTTTCCCACATTAAGTAGGGTCGATTACATGGATTCTTTGCCTCCATTCAGATCTCTCTTGGGTCAATGTCGGACTTAGATCCAAAAGGCTAAGATCCCTATGCATAGTCTCATCCCAACACTTCTTGGGCCTTCCTCGCCTTCTCTTAGCCGCCTCAACATCCCAAAACTCGCATCTCATAACTGGTGATTAGCCGACCTCCTTTGCAAATGGTCAAATCACCTTAAGCAGTTTTCTCGCATCTTATCCTCGATCACCGCTCCACCAACTTTCATTCGGATCGCATCATTCCAAATCCGATCTTTACGTGTGTGTGTGTGTGTGTCCACACATCCACCATAACATTTTCATTTCTGCTACTGTCATTCTCTACGCATGTCTATGGTTTACACGCCAACATTCAGATCCATAGAGCATAGTAAGTCTCAAGGCTGCTTTGTAAAACTTTCCTTTGATTTTCAAAGGACTTTTCTTATCATAGAGAACAATAGAGGCTCCTCTCCACTTTAGCCAATCTGCATTTATTCTATTAGTAACATCTCCATCAATTTTCCTGTCAGTTGCAAAATATATCCCAAGTATCTAAAAGAATCTTTCTTCTGAATATTATCGTCACCAATCTTTACCTCGATTCCTTCACCATTGCTTCCATCAAAAGTACACTCCATATATTCAGTCGTAACCCTACTTATACAAAATCGGTCCTTTAGTTTCCAATGTATGTCTCCAGACCTCAAACTTCTCATTTACTCCATCTCTAATCTCATCAATTAACACAGTATCATCAACGAATAAGATATACTAAGGTATCTCATCATGAATGTGACTTGTCAACTCATCCATAATCAAAGTAAAAAGGAACGGACTCAAAGTTGAACCTTGATGCAGATCAATGTTGATGTCAAAATAATCAGTCTCCCCAAACTGGATCCTTACACAAGATGAAGTCATATCATATATATCCTTTATGAGGTTAATGTATAGGACAGGTGCTTATCTCTTCTCCAAATTTGGAAGACAAGTAGATAAAAGACCATCCAAGTATCATCCCCACCGCATTATGCAAAAAGGATCTCTAACAAAGAAGCATAATACTCTCTTTCGGGAGGTTTTACATACCCATGTCCCTTCCTGAAAAGAAGAATCGTTGAGTCCCATAAGCATTCACCTCTGTTGAAGCCAGTTCTTTTATATAAAGAACGAGATGGCAATACAAAAAAACATGGTTGGGAGAGTCAAATGAGATTGTTACATATCAATGAGAATTATCTAAGTTAGAACATAACAGCATGCAACAACCCTCTCCATAAAACTATAGCCCCTTACAAAAGGCTCCAACATGACATCCCGATTAACTTCCTTCTGTGTCCTTCAGCATGGTAGGTACAAAGGCTTTCTCCGATTTCCATCACTCTAGCAAGCCACTTAATAATAAAAATAAACACATAAATGGCCCAAAAACTTTGGGCTCTATATAAAGCCTTTGAGATGCTATGCCATATTTGTTAAATAAAATATATATTTATGTTATTTCTTTCCATTTGATTTGTTAAAGAAACTCAGCCACGGCCGGTCCCAAGCACGGGTAAATGAGGAGGGTTGCGCATTAGGTAGCCGACAACCAGCGCAAGAGAGATAAATTCTTAAATAGTATTCTAAAAGTTCTTCTAAGAACACTATTTATGAATTTGTCTCGAAACCGTTCGGATAAATTCCTAAATAGTGTTCTTTTAAGAACACTTTTTAGGAATTTATCTCAAATTCATTCGGACCTTTTAAACATGGATTTAAGCAAACATACAGATTTCGTTGGGGCGTTCCCTACTTGCGACGCGTTGCATCGCCCGAATGCAATGAAAAATTGGCAAGGGCCGCTACATCGCAGCCTGGATGTAGTTCAAAATTTGCAAAGGTTCTCGCATGAGGAACGCATGCGGGTAAATAAGCTAGTTTCGCTGCATCACCGCCGGATGCAGTCCAAAATTTACAAGGGTTCTCGCATAATGGACACATGCGAGTAAAGAAGTTAGTCCAAAAGAGATTGCAAAGGAAGTTACGGATTGGCAGTTGGAATATCGGTACTTTAACTGGAAAATTGATGGAGATAGTGGATACGATGGAAAGAAGGAAGATTCATAATGTCTTCAAGAGACTAAATGGGTTGGAGAGAAAGCAAGGGAGATCGAGAAGACATGCTTTAAACTTTGGTATTCAGGTAAAGATAAGGGCATAAACGGTGTTGGAGTGGTTGTTCATAAAGATTTGAAGGATTGTGTGGTTGAGGTGCAAAGATTTGGGGATAGGATTATCTTGCTAAAGTTGGTGCTTGAAGAAGAATTCTGAATATCATCTCAGTTTATGCATTGCAAATTGGTTTAGATGAAAGGACTAAACAAGCTTTTTGGGAGGATCTGGATAAGATTTTACAAGGAATCCCACAAAGAGAGATAGTTTGCATAGGTGGAGATCTTAATGGACATGTAGGAAAAGATGTTTCAGGGTATGCAAGTGTGCATGAAGGCCATGGTTTTGGGGATAGAAACGAAGAGGGAAAAGTCATTCTGGATTCTGTATAGCATATGATCTTTTCATAGCAAACACTCTTTTCAAGAAGAGGGAGAAGCATTTAGTTACTTACAAGAGTGGTTCAACTAGAACACAAATAGATTACTTTGCGTTGAGGAGAAGAGATCGGTTGTGTTGCAAAGATTGCAAAGTAATCACTGGAGAGAGTTTGACAACCCAACATCGCTTGTTAGTCTTGGATTTGCAAATAAGGGTTGGTAAAGAAAAGGAGGATTCCTAAGATCACTAGAACTAGGTGGTGGAATCTTTCACTGAAGCAATCAAGCTTCAGGGAGAAGGTTTTAGAAGACTTATCTTGGGATTGTAGCGGTAGTGCAAACGAGATGTGGGAGGCAGTAGCATCTTGTATCCGAAAGGTAACCAAAGAGATGCTAGGCGAGTCAAAAGGAGGAGCTCCGGGTCAAAAGGAGGCTTGGTGGTGGAGTAAAGGGGTGCAAGAGAAGCTAAAAATTAAAAGAGCTTGCTTTAAAGCTATGTCTAAGGATAGAACAGAGGAAACTGTCACAGACTATAAAATAGCGAAGAAGGAAGCAAAGAAGGCTGTAAGCGAAGCTAATTCAAAAGCTTATGAAGTTTTGTATAAAAATCTCGACTCTAAGGAGGGCCAGAAGGATATATTCAGGTTGGCCAAAGCAAGAGAAAGAAAGACCAAAGACCTTTCTCAAGTGAGATGCATTAAGGACGAGGAAGGTCACGTGCTTGTTACTCAGAAGGATATAGAAACTAGATGGGAGCAGTACTTCCATAAACTTTTCATTGGGGAAGGAAATAGAGAGATCACTTTGGGTGATCTAGCTAGTAGTGAAAGTTACTTGAATCGTGCATGTTATAGACGAATACAAAGAAATGAAGTAGAGGAGGCTTTGAAGGTTATGAGACCTGGGAAAGGTGTAGGACCGGATGACATCCCTGTAAAAGTATGGAAAATTTTAGGTGAGCGTGGTTTGACTTGGCTTACGAATCTATTCAATGTTATTTGGCGAAGCAAGAAAATGCCTGAAGATTGGAGGAGTATCGTGGTGCCTCTTTATAAGAACAAAGGAGACATTCAAAATTGTTCAAATTACAGAGGTATCAAGCTGATGAGTCACACTATGAAAATTTGGGAACGTGTGATCGAAAGAAGGTTGAGGCAAGTTTCCCAAGTAAAAGAAAACCAATTCGGATTCATGCCAGGTCGCTCAACTATTGAAGCCATTCATTTGCTGAGAACAATGGAGATTTATAGAGCTAAAAGGAAGAATCTCCATATGATTTTTATTGATTTGGAGAAGGCTTATGATTCCGTCCCACGAGACATACTGTGGAGAGTTTTGGAGAAGAGACAAGTACCCTTCTTACACATTAATCTCATAAAGGATATGTATGATAGGGCTTTATCTTGTGTAAGGACCCCGACGGGGAAGACTGACTATTTTGATATCAACATTGGTTTACATCAAGGTTCAGCTTTGAGTCCATTTCTTTTTACTTTGATTATGGACGAGTTGACAAGTCACATTCAGGATGAGTTACCTTGGTGTATGTTATTTGCTGATGATATTGTGTTGATTGACGAGACTAGAGATGGAGTAAATGAGAAGCTTGAGGTTTGGAGACATGCATTGGAGACTAAAGGTTTCGTATAAGTAGGGCTAAGACGGAATATATGGAATGCACCTTTGATGGAAGCAATGGTGAAGGAATCGAGGTGAAGATTGGTGACGATAACATTCAGAAGAGAGATTCTTTTAGATATCTGGGATTTATTTTGCAACATGATGGGGAAATTAATGGAGATGTTACTAATAGAATAAATGCAGGCCGGCTAAAGTGGAGAGGAGCCTCCGCTGTTCTCTGTGATAAGAAAATTCCTTTAAAAATTAAAGGAAAGATTTACAAAGCAGCCGTGAGACCTGCTATGCTTTATGGATCTGAATGTTGGCCTGCGAACCATAGACATGTGCAGAGAATGGCTGTAGCAGAAATGAAAATGCTAAGATGGATGTGTGGACATACACGTAAAGATCGGATTCGAAATGATGCAATCAGAAAGAAAGTTGGTGTAGCTCCGATCGAGGATAAGATGCGAGAAAATCGCTTAAGATGGTTTGGTCATTTGCAAAGAAGGTCAGCTGATGCACCGGTTAGGAGATGCGAGTGTTGGGATGTTGAGCCGGCCAGGAGAGGGCGAGGACGGCCCAAGAAGTGTTGGAAAGAGAATATACGAAGGGATCTTAATTTTTTTGATATAAACCCGAGATTGACCCAAGATAGATCTGAATGGAGGCGAAGAATCCATGTAGCCGACCCTACTTAATTGTGAGAAAAGGCTTTGATGTTGTTGTTGTGTTGTCTTTCCATTTGATTTTTCCCTCCTATGTATTCCCTTTCTTATGTATTGCCCTCTAGGGCTTCTCTATAAAAAGGACACCTATGGTCTCATATACACAATTTATTTATTTATTTTATGATATCTGAGCGATGGTCTTGGACTAGAACATTGGTATCCTCTTGATAGCTAACCCCCTGTTGTCGACCCTCTCTATCTCTTTCGCATGTGGATCTCCGGACCTCTCAGAACCTCGTGGCACCACCACTACATCCAGTAGTGCTCAACGCCCCCCATCCCATCGGCAATTGCGGCACCATGGTCACCCCTCCAACAGTGCCCATCGCTTACACATGAGACTCGACAAGCATGCTTCAGTGCCCAGATATTTCCATACCAACGATGCCTTGCACATCCACGCATAGTGCATGCAAAGTGCACCATACGCTCGTACATGTGTCGCATGCGCCTCCTCTCACTTTCCATTAGCTAATTTTGGGGTAGCCCGGGTCAGATTTGGTCCTCTAAATTCGATCCTCAACCCTACAGAATTGACAAAAGAGATGAGAATGGTTATGTTATAAATCTGCACACAAGTTATTCCTACATGATCATTTAGACAAAGACCGATCCTTTCTCTCCTAGTTGTACCCTTCTCGAGTCTCCTTTTGTCACGTCAGAAAACAAGGTCAATGTTACTCCATCCTTTGGAGCATTCAAAGGCATGTGTCCCATCGTCAAGATGGATGTGACTAATTATGAGTTGTGGGCAATGAAGTTCATAACCATCATGGAAATTCACAACAAAAATACATTCTAAACAGTTGAACCTATCAATAATACTAGAGCCAACGGTTTATGGAAGCAAGACTATGCATGGGCTCGGTTTATTTCTCTAGTAGTCTCATGATGGACATAGTTAATGACATCCTACATCAGCCCACAACAAAGGCAACATTCTGGGGCAAAGAATAAGACAACAGCTCTTCATCTTCAATATGGCATCTTTACTAAGAAACAAGATGGTCATCCTCTCTAGGCATTCTATTCCAGTCTGAGAGGTATGCTTTAGAAGCTCCATAGTTCATGCCTCCGAGTACTAATCTTGATTAATAGTTGATCTATAGAAACACCACAATGCTGAGTGTTTTTCTTACGACTCTTGATCTCCAACATGATACAACTTGCAACGAGCTTCTTTCCGGTGCCTCTATCCATCCCATGGAGGAGGCATACAGTCGTATGAGTAGAATTAATGTGCATCCAAGTCCTACATCTCAGACCTCCTTCGCTATGGTGATGTTATGTGGCAAATGGGGGTCAGCTCAGTTTAGAGGATGTGATATTCGCAGTAGGGGAAGTGGCATTCCTCACCCTTAGTACACGCATTGCAATAATACAGGACACTCTGAGGACATGTGTTATCAGAAGCATGATCATCATGCCTCCACTCATGTTTCTGAACAATTTGAGACCACGGTTGCACCTACTAATCAGAAGTATGATGATCTCATCTCCAATTTAAGGAAGATCATGGTATTACAGATGCCCCTACTGTCCTGTTGATGAATCCATATTCAACCACCTTATTACTCGTTTAATCCCCTCAATAAACCCCCTAATAAGCCCAAATAAGCAATGTACACTTTGTACATAATTGAGGTTAATTAATATATATTAAGTAATCAATAAAACCCTATCTTATTTTGTATATATTACATATATTGTACATATTTTTCCTTATTTCTATTCTTATAAAAAATCATAAAATGATTAGATTAATAAGTGTATATACTTGTACATAAATAGAGTCCTTATTGAAAATACAATATATATATGGAGCGTAAAAATGGGCATTGAATACACATTAAATACCTTCCAAAAATACAAGTTTGTACAAATGAGGCCTTTTATGTTTTTGTCCATAAAGTTGTAGATCTCATTGAGATGAACAACTTTCATTTAAACACATATTAGTTTGAATCCATTTACTAATTTTTTTTATTTGTTTCCAATTTTTCTTATTTTCCTATTGGATCGTGTGGTTGCATTTGAGCCAGCCACGTTGCCGACCCTTCTTCACAGAGCGTTGCATACCTCAATCATTGGATCTCTTGATCCAACAACACTCCTTCGTGCCACACCGTCGCTTCAGATGAGATCCAGCGATGTACAACCCATATCTGCCTTCACCTACGTGGACGCCACTTGCGCATATCCAACAACTAAGGGTGTGTCTTCCACCTCCAGCGCCTCTCTCTCACACGCTCTCCATTGCAAAGCCCCCATCATTTCCTTTTTCTCACCAAGCCTCCACGCATTGCCACACCCATCCACGATGACCTACAGTTAGCCCTGACTCCCCTCTACCTCTCCAACCACCTTACAGGCACTCGACACCTCAGCACACCTCGCCCCACTCGCTCGAAACCTCACCCTTCACTCATTGTTCTCCTGCTTAGCTCCGTCGTGCCCCAGTTGATCCACCTCCACGTGAGAGCCACTCCAACCCCCTGAGACCTCAAGGTGACAGTTGAGGCTCCCAGGTCGAGCGATGATAGGTGGTCTTCTCCGGTGAGATCCGATGGGCCTCCCTCCATCACTGGAGCACTCCTCTGTGTGCAACTCGAGCTCAGGCATCGGCATGCCTTTGAGCGAAGACCGTGAGCATCTCCACCTCCAGCACACACACTCTGTCCATCTCTCTGGCCTTCTTCTTTGTCTCTAGGTAGCCCCGATCGTTGCCCCCTCTTGTTTTCTCCTATTTTATTCTTTGCACACACACAGGCATGCTCCGGCCAATCCAGACACACCACCACATTCTCTGTACATCACTGATCTTCGCCATCCCCTCAGGGCTCCACGCCCCCCTTCTCCAGACCTCCATCCAACAATGCTCTGCCCTCCTCCTTGTACAGAAGGAGGAACCCATCAAGTCTCCATCTCCGACCAACCTCTGGACCCTTCATTCTACTCTTCTTTTGTTCCCTTTTGTTTGTTAGCCCCTACAAGTTACATTCCCTTCATTGATCAAATGAGAGGACAGAGCTCCGATCTCTCCCTACGCCTCTGACGTACCTTCACCGTCAAGCTTCGCTCACCGTCGCAGCAACATCTTTACATCACCCCAACCTTTGCCAAACCCTCGTCGACCTTCCAGGAGATTCAGTCAAGCTCCATGAGCCAGGAGGAGCTCGAACGATGACGCCGGAGCTCTTCCCGACTCAGCCACACATGGAGGGGCTTCGAGTAGCAGCTATCGTTGGATCGGATCCGGCCTGATCTAACGGTCTACCTCAAGAGCCTTCATCGCCATTTGATCCAGCTCGCAAGAGCATCACCATCATCCGCCCTCGCTCGGACCTGAGTCAATGGATCATCTTCATACGACGATTCTGATTGCCGCTTCGAGCTACACATCAGCAGCCTTGGAGCCACCAAACCTTGCTTGTTTCGCCATGTAGGACCAAACCTCAAACACGCCCCGAGCCTCGGCATCATGTGCCTCTCGCACGTGAGTGGAAATATTGCAACATAGGTCCCCCCACCTTTCCAAATATTGCACTCAGGTCCTCTATGTGTACATCACATGCAGTGTCTGGAGAAATTGCATCCGGACCATGCCGGGTCTCACATATTACATTTCAGTCCCCGCGTACTTGGAATATTTACAAGAAAGTCCTTACAGCTTATTTTATTTGCAGATAAGATCTTGATTGCTTAGTTTGATTAGTTTTTAATTCAATTTAATTATGTTTCTTTGCAAAAAGATCTGTGGACTCTTTTGTTAATAACTTGAGCATGTGAACTCCAAATTCAATGAAACTGGTCTTGTTTTAAAGCTCTTTCAATAATCTTCTATTGGTATGTTCATCTCTCTGATCTGATATGTAGTTGACTAATTATTAATCAGAGAAGTCTTCTGATTTTCATATCTTCATTTAATTGCCATGTTTAGCACCTAGGTTCATTAATTGCAATTAAATAGGCCATGGAATCCCTGTTTAATATAGAATCTAATCGGGAGTTTAATCCTCCGAATTAAGACCATTAGCTCTTGATTAATTGCCTTTTTGTGGATCAAACAACTTAGGGCTTAAAATATTTGGTGCATTGTACTTGATATTGAAATTGGAGCTTAAACTTGCCATCACATTGAGCTTAAATTCTTGATTACATTGCTTGCGAGTGTTAGGAGATGGAGTAGGGGTTTGATTGTGGAAGTTTTGTTTGTTCATTAACATCGTATTTGCATCCATCTTAGTGTCAAAACTTAACTTGCAAAAAAACCACCAAAAACAAGTTCATGTATGCATGTCCCATGATCATCTTGACATTAACTTAGATAAATTAGAGCATTTGAACCTAAATTAAGTAATCTCACTAGCTAGTGTCCCTGAATTAGGCCTCGAACTTACCAGGTTAAAAATTAAGCCGCACCTCCTCATGGAGATACTTTAGTGCGGTTCTAATTAATTTGATGTTTCCCATACTACGACAAATATCATATTATTAACCTAGGACAAGAGTGAGTCATCACTTGTCTGACACCGACGCCTTCGTGAGCACCTTACTTACTAGTTATGCTCTTACCACATGCCAGAGTGTTGATATTTCAAGGGATAATGGACATCAGGACATCTCATCGTCTCTGTGGTGACAGAGAATAGCTCGCTTCTTCTAGAACCATTCCTTATTGTCGATTTGCCATCATTGTCTATGGGAGATTTCTCCTATCACATGACAGGGAAGATCCGATTGAAGTCTTCCATGCGTCTGCAGAATGTTTTATATGCACCCAAATTTTCTATGAATTTACTGTCCATCAGTCAGATTAAAAAGGAACTAAATTGTCGCGCTATTTTCGACCATTCTTCTCTTCTATTCCACGATATACTCAAGGGTGTTGCAATAGTCACCCAACTGAACCGAGGTTAGTTGATCTGACTACTCTATTCGGTAGGGCGACTGAATAGAATAGTTCAGGCCGACTGATGAAATATAATATTTATTAATTATAATTTTTGGGTTTTTCATACTTTTCTTTAATGCGAAGTAAAAGTTATGGTGTAAAGTATGGATGCGCATCAATTGGCACTTTTATGTTATCAATTGAAGATAGTACATGTATAAAATGCATGATTATATGTGTTAAACATACTTTTTATATTTAAAATAATTTTTTTGAAAGCCAGAAACAGTGGGAGACACTCAGTGGTGTTCGCCCCATTTATTTATTAAAAACAAAGTAAACAGGGAGTTTACAAAGGTAACGAGAAAAACTAAACAAGCAAAGCAACTACAACACCCAATCATCAACTAAACGCGCACAGTGCATCTCCACGTTTTCCTTGTAAAAGTGTTGTCCCGAAAAAAGAGCTGCATTTCTGCCCAACCAAACTGCCTACAATGTTGCCACAGGCCTAAGGATCGCCCGCCTCTCTCTTTCTCTGTTGGCCACCAACGAACCACAGAAGGACGCCAAATCGGAAGTGCACACCCAAGCCATTGTTGCATCCTCCCAGATCACAGTCACTTTAGGGCATGTGAAGAAAAGGTGCTCAAGGGACTCCACCGCATTGTCGCACAAAACACACCTATCAGAGACGGAGCCAAGTAGCCTAGTGCAACGATCTCTCATCATCAACCTTTGCCTACGGAATAGCCAGAGGAAGAAACTAATCCGTTCAGGGAGCCTTAGACCCCAGAAGAAACCGCAGTCACGAATCATATTCTCCGACCGCGAGGGCGGGGGCATACAGATCGCCCCATAAGCCTTCTTCGCCGAGAAAGGGCCCATTCGACAGGCCCAGTGATCTCTTCCCACCGTAGGATGCCCCACATCCTTGATAGAGTCCAGCAAGGCAAGAAAGTCCTCAAGTCTTTGATCAGAGAAATTAAAAGAGAAAGCCGGGAATCAGCTACCATCAGACCAGCAAGAGGCGACCCGAGCACGTCTATCAACCGCCAGAGCGAACAGGCGGGGGAACCGCGAGCTCAAGGGTCCCCTCCCCGTCCAATCATCAGTCCAGAATCTGAAAGATTCACCATTACCAAGCACCAGCCTAAACAGTGATAAAAACCTTGAGAAGACCTCCAGCACCCCCTTCCAAAACGGCGAGGGGGATCCCACCAGATCAGCCGCCAACGGAGGCGCCCCAGTAACACCGTAAATCTCGCGCAAGATCTTGCTACAGAGATCCTCCCCTGGGCCCCAAATTCTGCTGGCCCACTTAAGAAGGAATGCATCATTCACATGATCCAAACTTCGTACCCCCAAACCTCCTTCGTTCTTGTGTCCCGTGATTTCACCCCACTCAACCAAGTGAACGCCCCCCCGACTCCTCCCCATGTTTGCCCCATAAAAACCTCCGCATAAGCTTCTCAAGGCGATTGCGAATCCCCTTCGGCAGCTGACGATTAGACAAGTAAATTGGGATAGCGGAGAGGACCGCCTTCAAGAGGACAAGGCGTCCCCCCTAGTAAGAATGGCTGACTTCCAACCAGCCAACCTTGTCTCCACCTTCTCCACGACCTTGAGCCAATCCCTCAGCCTAGCTCTTCCCACTACCAAGGGCGTTCCCAGGTAGTCAATAGGTAGAGAGCCACAATCAGACCCCAAAACCCGCCCACATGCGTCCGCCTCTTCCGCCGAAAGACCAAAAGGGACCACCTTCGACTTGTCCACATTCTTGCAGAGACCCGACATCTCACTGAATAGATCGAGGGCCATAGACATGCCTGAGATCTCCGCGAGGCCTCCCTCAATGAAAAAGATAGTATCGTCAGCATATTGCAACAAAGGTATCACCATACCACCCCTAGAGAACTCGGCCGATAATCCACAAT
This sequence comes from Ottelia alismoides, assembly GCA_037367405.1. Lineage (NCBI taxonomy): Eukaryota > Viridiplantae > Streptophyta > Magnoliopsida > Alismatales > Hydrocharitaceae > Ottelia > Ottelia alismoides. The sequence continues at coordinate 1,618,250 of JAZKJV010000700.1, forward strand.
CAACAACCCGGCCAGCAATGTGAGCAAGGACATCCGCAACGACGACAAACAAAAGGGGAGCAAGGGACAGTCCTGACGCACCCCCCTACGCGGCTGGAAGAAACCCCCTTCCGGAAGGCCATTAATCAAGACCGAGAAAGAGGCCGTGGTTATACAACGACGCATCCAAGAAATCCAAACCTCCGGGAAACCTCTCCTCCGCAAAATCGACCAAAGGAACTTCCAGTCAAGGCAATCATAGGCCTTTGCGAAGTCAACTTTCCATAGCAGACCGTGTCTTTCCCCCCTCCTCCAGTCCGCAACCAATTCCGAAGCAAGAGTAAGGCAGTCCAATATTTGTCTTCCTTGTATAAAAGCAGATTGAAGCGGGGAGATGATGGAATCAAGAACCCGACCAAGCCGCAAAGCAAACATCTTCGCCACAATAAGGTAGAGTGCATTAGAAATAGCAATGGGGTGGTAATCTTCAATCCGCTCGGCCGAAGCGGACTTAGGAAGCAGAACAATCAGAGACTTATTAATCCGTTCGAAGCCAGCATTTCCCCCACAGAACTCGGCGATGACCTCCAACCCCTCATTGCCAATCAAATCCCAAAAATCCCTGTAGAAGGTCACCGGGAAGCCATCCGGCCCCGGAGCCCCATCCGCGTTTAACTCCCACACCGCTGCTTTAACCTCGTCCAGGGAAGCCCCTGCGTCAACCCATCACATAACGAGGGCGAAAGTGACGTAGCCCCAACCCCCGTCCACCTCCAAATCCTTGGAATGTTCCTCACCGAGAACTCCTTGAAGTGAGCGGCGATTGCTCTCCCCATCTCCCTGTCACCATCCACGCGAAGGCCATTAATCGTGATCGAACGCAATGTATTTGAGCGACACCTTCCGCTTGCTATGCGATAAAAGAACGCCATATTAGCGTCCCCCTCCTTCAGCCACGTAGTCCTTGATCTTTGACGCCACTCAGTGACACGCTTGAGATCTTCAGCCGCGATTTGTTTCTGGGCGAGCGAACGCGTAGCCAACTCATCCACCGACAGCTCCCTATCATCCTCCAAAGCATCAAGCCTGCTGACAACACCCTCATCCTCCAGCCTGGCAGCATGCCTCGCTGCCCTGGACTCCCTCTTGAAAGAACTCAACCTCATGCGTAAAGATCCGAGCTTGTGGACAAACTTGGAAACCGCGGACCCATCAACCTGCACTTGGGACCAATGAGAAGCCACCAACTCCCTGAAGTTATCCTCCAGTAACCATTAACCAACTCCTCTCATACGTGAAGAAACCCTCACCGCGGGCGGATCACTGGAATCCCACAAAATTGGTGTGTGGTCAGACACGCTCCGCGGCCGAGCAAGCACAGAAGAAAGCGGGAAACAATCAAGAAGCTCCGTAGATGCCAGGAATCTATCAATACAGGAGCGAGAATTTGAATTCCTCCACGTGTCGACATCCCCCGCATCCAAAAACTCCAGAGTCAACAAATCCACGATATCAGCAAAATCCAAAGAACCCGGGTCTTGACCACCCCTGAAACGTGGTCTGTCGAACGTTCGAAGGGTAACATTGAAATCCCCCTATGAGCCACGGGATTCCCGCGAATGCCCTACTCGCCTCCCGCAAATCCTCCCATAATTCCCTCCTTTGAATATGATAGCACGGCCCGTAGACACATGAAAACGCAACAGGCAAAGAAGAGCCGGCACATACCGACATAATCGAGATGACATGCCTCCTCCGCAGAACTGAGCCAAGAGCCAAAGTCAAGGATCTCCATGCAATCAACAAGCCACCAGCCGTACCCTCCGCATCGAGAGCCCTGACCTCATCCACACCTCCCGCACCGAATGATCTCCAAAGAACATCGTTGACCCCTTGAAGCTTTGTTTCTTGCAACATGATGACATCGCAATCCCATTCTATGAATCACGACGCCATAGTCCTCTTGCCCGCCTCCCCAAGCCCCCGCACATTCCATGACAGAATCTTCATAGGGAACCATCGCGCTGCCCCCCAACTCAGACTACCCCAGCGGCCGCCGCAACAGACCTCTTAAGTGTCGAGCAGGACTGTGGTTCGGAGATCGTCGTCCGAGTTCTATTCCTCCTCCTGTATCTCTTCCCCGACCTCTTATCAGAAGTTCCTTCAGCAACACTAGCACCCTCCAACTCAAGGATGGCCACAGATGGAAGAGAGGGAGAAACATCACCAGACGCGACGGAAGAAGGGCCCTCAACAATGGACGAAGCCGAAGCGCATAAAGACCACCCCTCAGCTCCCACGTAGCCACCAGAGAAGTGCGGCCCCATGGAAGGGGTAACCGTAGCCGCGTTGATATAGTCAATTACGGTGGAGGTCCCGCGAACCCCAGACAAGTGGGCCAAGCCAGATAGCTGCTCCGAGAAGCCCGATGTAGTTGAGGAAAGTTTTTCTTCGAAGTCAGGAAAGTTGCAGTGGAAGAACATCCGAAAGGCTTTTCCGGCCCGATAAGAAAGTAGCACAAAAGTTGGTGTCACCAATGGCCCGACCCGTGAGAGGATCCGAGAGCGGATCCCGAAGGTCGGGATCCGAAATCCAAGCCTAAGAGTGAAGCGGCGCAGAGATACTAGGAGCCATCCCACCAACTCAGTAGACAAATCGACCTTTCGAGATACCATGCACAGGACCCGAGTGGAGAACCCCAAAGGTCGTACCAAATCAATCTCATGGGACAAACCATGCAACGCGTCCCTAGGGAAGCCCACCTGGAGCTCAGAAGGCGAGGCGACACCGACCACCCTCAGAACCTCCGGCGGAGGAGGGGGTTCTACGATCGACATCTCCACTCTACACCGGAAGCGTCCAACCTCCAAAGACTCGCAGAAGACGCGGCCATTCGCGCCATCGATCAAACCCTTGTTGCACTCCATCAGCACCCGAGTGACTTCAGGAGCCGAACCTGGTGCTAACCCATCATCGATGACCGCGAGCACCGACCCCCATCACTGGAGAACCCTCCCCAGGCAGTGAACCGTCCTGGAGAGAAAAGGAACCCCAAGAATCTCCGCCACGCAAACTTCGACGTCCGTTATCGCCCCGTCCGCAAAGCGAAGATGCCGCCAAACAATATTGTCTACCGCTCCAATTTGAATTAAATGATCTCTCTGTAACCTTGAAAGACCACGAGCACAGCAACGTCGTGAATCAAGAGCCACGATGTCCCCCGAGAACTGCGACCCAAGGAATCCATACAGATGATCCTTCACCGCCTCCATGGAAATGCACCACCGTAAGGCGTAACCGATCACAGCATGGGTGTCGTCACCACGTACGCCATCCTTCCCACCTGCTAGTATGGCTGAAGACGTTCCTTCGACCACGCCAACCGACACCTTGGAGGCACCCACCACCTTCGGAATAACCTTCACGTTGGCATCACTTGCACCCTTCGGAACACCTGCGACCATAGCCGCGAATGTACGCTGTCCCCGGCAGGTATCGACCCCACTGGACCCCCTTCTTCCGACTTGGACAGCAGCAGCACGTACAGGACCTCCATCGGCATGACGTACGAAACCAAACCAGCAGGAGGCCTTACCGTGGCCCAACCTCCCGCATGCGAAACACCTTGGGGGAACACCACAGAATGACGCCACATGTCCCCGAGTCCCACATCGGAAGCACCTCTTCTCTGGTTTCTTGTGGGAGACCTGCACCCACCCCCCTCCAACCCCTTCGCCATGCAAGTCGGTATCAACCCCACGCACCGTGGTATCAACTTTGACCCGCCACCTCCCCTCTTCCCTGCAAGCCACCCCCTTCCCCTTCTCGCCTTCCCCAACACCGAAACAACCACCTCCAGCCCCCTCCGAGAACCCTTCACTGATGACTTCCCCAAGCCTCACCTTCCCATGCATAGGCGCACCCCTACTCGCATCGCCTTTCGGCTCCCAGAGCGACGGGAGCCTCGACAGAGAGGAACCTTCCGACTTCTGGAAACCCGCTTGCACTTCCGCTCTCCACTTAAAATAATTATAAATACCTTTTTATAGAAATGATGGGATGAACCTCCAATAGAGGACCCTCCAAGAATTTAATTAATCATTGCATTCTCATAATAGAACCTCTCCCCTTTAAAAATAAAATTGTATATGGCCAACCAGATGGCCCACATATATGCACACATCCTGACCATGCCTTCATTTGAACAAAGCCAATCTCTACCAAAAGAGCCCCAGAATGAGGCGATCTCATCCCACTGGATGCCATGGATGCTTGTAGTTGTCCATACATCCCTTGAACCCGGGCATCTAAAGAACAAGTGGTCTAAGTCTTCGGCCATCATAATGCGACCTCTTCTCATTAACCACATGAAAACGTTAATCCTCATGGCATTTTCCAACCCTAAATCCCAGTATAGTCCCTTCATATCTCCTCTTCGCCCACCAAGCCATGATTGGAGATCACCTCGTATGCCTTTTTAACAGTAAAAACCCCATCTCTCACGTACCATGAAGCCCTCCCCTCTTATCGCTCCTCCAACCTCTCCAGCTTGCTTGCCAATGCTATGAAATCTTCTAATATCTATTTTGACAGCTCTGCCACGAAAATAGGTGTCCAATCGAACTGATTATTCAATTGGTACTTTATCATTTAAATAAATAATCTTCTTTTGTTGTTGTTTATATCGATGTTGAGGGGAGTGCCAGAAAGATATGCATACTCCATAAACTATTTATTATTGTCTTAAGCAAAGCTTGAGAGCATTGTTTCATAAGCTTTCAGACTTGATAGAGCAACACGACTTCAAAAGATCAAGTGTAGATCATTCACGCTTCGTACACATGGCACTACAAGGTATTTGTTGTTATTTTAGTGCATGTTGATGATACTTATTACATGAGATGATCTACAGTGGAATAAGTACGGTGAAAGTGTTCCTTAGACAATAGTTTGTCACCAAGGACCTTGGAGAACTGAGATACTTCCTTATAGGTACATATTAGAATTCAAAAAGCTTAGTGATGAGTCAGAAAAAGTATGTTAGTTATCTTCTTCTGCAGACTGGGATGGCAGACTGCAGACATACTACTACTCCCATGGATCTTAGCATGAAACTCTATGATGAAGATACTAATGAGGTAGACAAGAGGAGATACATGGAGCTCATTGGGAAGATTCTACATGTGACCATCACCAAACAAGACATGTCCTTTGCCGTGAGCAAAATGGAGTAGATACATCAAGTACATACGGATGCAGCTTCCATGATCCTGAGGTGCCTAAAGTCTTCACCAAGTACAAGATTACTCTTCAGCAAATGAACATCTCTTAAGATCACAGCCTGTGTAGATGTCGAACATGCAAGATGTCCTAAAGAAAGGAAGTCAGCATTAGGGTTTGTAGTGTTTATTAGATCTTTTGTCTCGTACAAAGCAAGAAACAAATTCTGGTTGCTAGGGAAACTGTTGAATCTGAATACAGAGCTATGATGCAAGGTAGTACTGAGATGATGTGGGTCAGGTCTAACTTAACTGACCTAGCAATTGAAGCATCTCTTCCTATGTAGTTGCTATGTAACAATCATGCTACTTTATTCATGGCCAATGATCCAACATATCATGAGAGAACCAAACATATCGAGGTGGATTGCCGCTGCTAGAGACATGGTACAAATGAGTTTCATATCTACATCTCATGTAAGCTCTGCATAACAAACAACATATATATTCACGGAAACACTAGATAGGGGATCATTCCAGAAATGTTCTTTCAAGCTGAGCTCGATAGACATTTATGCTCCAATTCGAGGGGGAGTGTTATAAGAAATATAGATTTGTGTTATTTCTTTTCATTTGATTATTTCCTTTTCTATATATTCCCTTTATTATGCATTTCCCTATAAGGTTTCTCCTCCATATAAAAGAGCCCTATTGCCTCATAATAAACAACTCATTTCTTTTCCACAATATGTTTAAGGCTGGTTTTCCCATTTTAACGAAAAATACATCATCCTTAACAAAGGGATACAATATTAAAATGACAGGCACCGAAATGTTAGAAATATCATTTGTACCATGATTCTCTTTTATATATACCACAATTTATTGGAACATGTTATGTAATTTCCATAATGAACAATGCAGCATTCACTCTTAACTTACATCAGTCGTGAGTCTCCACCAGAAACCGGCTTACAAATCTAATGCCAATGCCACCATAAGCACCCAATACTAAATCCCTTCTTGAAAAACTTCCACGTAATAGTTAGCAGACTAATTGCAAATTTCCCTGACTCTCCCAAAGAGCTGTTATGACATATCAAAGCAAAAAAAAATCAGCCACCCCAACATGCACACACACAAGGATCTCCATCCTCTTCATCACTCTCAGTCATCATCAGGGCCCTATCTACCAAGGCAAACTAAGACACATCAAAGGTAAAGAATAATTGGCATTCACAAGATCCACGCACATTGCTTAATCTATGTTGCGGTAGGAAAATAATGAATTGATATATCATGTGTCCTAGGGTCCTCTTCTATAGAGAGGAGAAACCATGTTGGGTAAATTCCATACTAGAAATGAAATGAAAAGAAAACACATAAACTGGGAAAAGATAAAATAACTCTCAATACTCCCCCGCAAGATGGAGCATATATGTCAATCATGCTTACCTTGGAACAACACTTCTGAAATGGACTCCTGGCTAGAGCCTTGGTGAAAACATCAGTTGTTTGCTCCTCCGAGATGACGTGGGGAGTAGAGATAAAGTCCTTCTGAATCATTCCACATGTAGAGTGACAATATACCTCAATATGCTTGGTGTTCTCATGGAAGGCAAGGCTCTTGGCAATAAACAGAGCAGATTGATTGTCACATTGTAGATGCATGGGAAGTGGCATGTCAATAGCTAGGTTAGACAAAATGGATCTGATCCACATCATCTCAATGCTCCCATGTGCCATTGATCTGTACTCTGACTCCGCACTAGATCTGGTCACTACAGCCTGCTTCTTGCTCTTCCATGACACCAAAGAGCTCCCTATGAACACCGCAAAGTTTGAGGTAGATATCCTATCTATGGGGCTTCCTGCATAGTCTAGATTTGCACATGCCATGATAGCCAAGGGATGCCCCTCTGCTAAAGAGCAATTCAGTACCTGGAGAAGACTTCAGATACCTCAAGATCATGTGAACCACGTCCATATGTGCATATCTCGGATGCTCCATAAATAGACTAACTTTGCTTACGACAAAGGAAATGTCTAGCCCGGTAATAGTCAAATACAGGAGCTTCCCAACTAGATCCATGTATCTCTTCTTGTCGACCTCTTCTGTATCATCATCATATAGCTTCATGCTAGGATCCATGGGAGTAGTGGCAGGCCTAGAATCTGTTATGCATGTCTCTGATAGCATATATGTCAATCATGCTTACCTTGGAACAACACTTCTGAAATGGACTCCTGGCTAGAGCCTTGGTGAAAACATCAGTTGTTTGCTCCTCTGAGATGACGTGGGGAGTAGAGATAAAGTCCTTCTGAATCATTCCACATGTAGAGTGACAATATACCTCAATATGCTTGGTGTTCTCATGGAAGGCAAGGCTCTTGGCAATAAACAGAGCAGATTGATTGTCGCATTGTAGATGCATGGGAAGTGGCATGTCAATAGCTAGGTTAGACAAAATGGATCTGATCCACATCATCTCAATGCTCCCATGTGCCATTGATCTGTACTCTGACTCCGCACTAGATCTGGTCACTACAGCCTGCTTCTTGCTCTTCCATGACACCAAAGAGCTCCCTATGAACACCGCAAAGTTTGAGGTAGATATCCTATCTATGGGGCTTCCTGCATAGTCTAGATTTGCACATGCCATGATAGCCAAGGGATGCCCCTCTGCTAAAGAGCAATTCAGTACCTGGAGAAGACTTCAGATACCTCAAGATCATGTGAACCACGTCCATATGTGCATATCTCGGATGCTCCATAAATAGACTAACTTTGCTTACGACAAAGGAAATGTCTAGCCCGGTAATAGTCAAATACAGGAGCTTCCCAACTAGATCCATGTATCTCTTCTTGTCGACCTCTTCTGTATATGTTCAATTATGGGAAGGCCCATTAGGTAGAAATGTGGCGAAAATTGAGGGGGCAGAGGTGCATTTAGAGTAGGAGGTGGAGGTAGTGGAGCTGGGGGTGTAGGAGGGACCATAGGAGGTGGTGGAGAAGTAGGAGGGGGAACGCAAACCTTCTTACAATCTCAAAGGTAATCATCATGTCACGTGTAGGTTTAAAGTACATGACCGACCCAAAGAAGGAGACGTCAGCAATAATGTAGTACTTCCATCTAATCCGATCAAAGCAATGGTACCCTTTCTAGGTTTAGGAGTTTCCCACAAAGACACACTTGACAGCTTTGTAAGAGAGCTTGTCATGACTAGGGGCCAAATGAACAAAAGCAACTAAACCAAATACACATGGTGTTACGGAGAAAATATCCTTATCGATTCACGCAACTGAAAAAGGAATCTTTTCACTTTACACAGAGGTCGGCATCCAGTTGACCAGATAATAATTAGTCAGAACAGCATTCTCCCAAAAAGAGTGGGGAGTACGACTATAAACGAGAAGAGTCATGGTCACATCAAGAAGATGACGATGTTTGTGTTCGGCAATACCGTTCTGTTGAGAAGTGTATGAAGGGAGGCGGTTAGGCCTCGTGCATCATGAAAGTGTGAAGATCATATCATTATCCGTTAAAAAATAGACTTGTCATACAAGTCATAATAGTAGTTGATTTTAAAAAAATCGATGGAACCACATGCATTGGGAACCATTCCCAATCTGTTCCATCAAGATCACACGAGTTTAGAATATACCTTTGAAGCGTGATCGTGACACAAGTCTCTAAGCGAAGAGACCTCCTATCTTAAGTTCGATTCAATAAAGACAGCACTTGCAGGTGGGATGACTTGTGTGCTTCCCGCAATCCAACGAAATGATCCGAATCAAATAGCTCCTAAATTCATTGCACAAAATCCCCTTTCTTCTTCAATAGCATGAAACAACGAAAAAGAAGAAAAAACTCCATGAGAGATTGATCGAATCGATCCAGCAATACAACGATGGAGCAATCACATGGAGAGAGAAGAGAGAGAGGTGGGCATGTATGAGAGAGAAAGAGAGGCTAATGTTTCTAACTTTTAAAGACAACTTACTTTAAGGAAGGCAAGCTCAACCTCCCCTTTTATATCTATTTGGACGGTCAGGATTGTAATCACGTTTGTTGAATCAATGGTCATGATTAAATGATCTCACAACCACTTTAAGGATAAAAGTTGACAACAACTATCAACTTAATTATACGTTCAATCCTTTCAACAAATTAACTGTTAGAATACTCAGATGATCTATTCCATAGAGCCCTCGGGTCTCTTATATAGGGAGAGAGCCCTTGGGTAAATTACATGAGAGGTTCATAAAGAAACTGAAATAATAAATAACACCAAAGATGAACAACTATCTCTACACTCCCCCTCAAGATGGAGCATAGATATCATGCTCAGCTTGGAAGAACATCTCTGGAAAGGTCCTCTGAGCAATGGCTTTGTGAATATGTCTGCTGTCTAGTCCTCCGAACTGACGTGAGACGTGGAGATGAAGCCCTTCTGAATCATGTCCCTAGTGTAATGACAATCCACCTCTATATGTTTTGTTCTCTCATGGAAGGCTGGATTGTTGGCAATGAATAACGTTGCCTGATTGTCACATTGCAGGTTCATAGGCAACGGAACTTCAACATTCAGATCTTCTAGGACTGCTTTAACCCACATCATTTCTGTGCTTGCCTGTGCCATGGCCCTGTACTCGGATTCGGCACTGGATTTCGCCACAACAGTCTGCTTCTTGCTTTTCCAGGAGACTAAAGAGCTTCCTACGAAGATAGCAAATCCAGAAGTAGACTTGCGATCGCGTGGACATCCTGCATAATCCGCATCTGCGCAGGCTGAAATAGACAAATCTGTGCCTTTCTTGAACAGCAACCCTGTGCCTGGTGAAGACTTCAGATATCTCAATATCATGTACAATGCATCCATATGTACTTGCCTCGGCTGCTCCATAAATTGACTCACCCGGTTTACTGCAAGTGCAATATCCGGTCGAGTTATAGTGATGTATAAGAGCTTGCCCACCATTTCTCTGTACCTTCTCTTGTCCACCTCCTCAGTGTCATCATCGTACAGCTTCATACTCGGATCCATCGGTGTACTTGAAGGTCTGCATCCAGTCATTCCTGTTTCAACCAGCAAATCTGTGACATATTTTCTTTGAGTCATCACCATTCCTTGTGCATTTCTTGCAAATTCTATCCCCAGAAAATACCGTATTGTGCCTAGATCCTTTGTAATGAATTGGCTGCCCAACATAGACTTGGTTATCTCAACCCCTTGTGCATCATCTCCAGTAACCAATATGTCATCAACATATACCATAACAACGATGGTACCTCTAGGGGTCTTCCGGACGAACAGTGAGTGATCCGCATTTGATCTTCTGAAACCCTGTCGTTCAATAAGCTGGGAGAGCTTCTGGAACCATGCACGAGGACTCTGCTTAAGGCCATAGATAGCCTTATGAAGTCTGCATACCTTCTGAGTCTCCCCCTCAGCAGCAAACCCGGGTGGCTGCTGCATGTAGACTTCCTCCTGTAGATCACCATACAAGAAAGCATTCTTAACATCAAGCTGGAATATGGTCCAGTCACGTACCACTGCAACCGATAGAAGAATGCGAAGGGTAGAATGTCTCGCCACCGGAGAAAAGGTGTCCAAGTAATCTACCCCATATGTCTGTGTAAACCCTCGTGCTACAAGCCTGGCCTTGTATCTGTCAAGACGACCATCTGCATGATATTTGACCGTAAAAACCCACTTGCAGCTCACCACAGACGCACCTGGAGGAATAGGGACTAGAGACCAAGTCCCTCTGGATTGCAATGCACGCATCTCCTCTTCCATTGCTAAACGCCAGCATTCAGTCTTCATGGCATCCTGATATGTCCGTGGAATCTCAACTGACGATACAACAGCGGCAAACTTCTGGAAATCCCCAGTGAGACGATGAAAGGAGACATGAGAGGCTAGGGGATATGAGGCACACTGTCTTCGCTGTTTCCTATGATCAATAGGCCGGTCCAAGTCATCCAAAACAGTGCTGACCGGTTGGTCCTCCTCCTGTGGTAAAAGCTCCTGCACATGTGCATTATTTAACCCATCATTAATATCAGAACATACCTGAGGCGTGCTGGATGGTTGAGATGTAGCTTGAGCAGGGCCTGTGCGTCTCGTGTAGAACTTAGTGAAAGGAACAACTGGGGGTGGTGGTGGTGGTGGTGGCGGGGGTGGTGGTGGTGGTGTTGATATTCGGGACGCTGGAGTAGAGGACGGACCCAGGCTTGGAGGTGGTGGAACATAGACTTGGGAGTCTGATGATGTGGAGGAGACCAATCTGTCACCTGCAGGGGAGAAGTACATGACAGGTTCGAAAATGTAACATCTGCACTCACATAGTACTTGTCATTGACAGGATCATAGCAACGGTACCCCTTCTGTGTCCTGGAGTAGCCCACGAAAACACACTTGATAGCCCTAGGGGATAGCTTATCAAGCCCCGGAGATAAGCGGTGAACAAAAGCGACAGTGCCAAAAACCCGAGGTGTCAATGTAAACAAGTCTCTGTCAGGAAAGAGAACAGAGATTGGAGACTTTTCCCCAAGAACAGTTGTAGGCATTCGATTGACCAGATAACACGCAGTAAGTATAGCATCACCCCAAAAGGTTAATGGAGCACAACTCTGAATAAGTAAAGTGCGAGCAATGTCAAGAAAGTGTCGATGTTTTCGTTCGGCAACCCCATTTTGTTGAGAGGTGTAGGCACATGTGGTTTGGTGGACAATGCCTTTAGATGAAAGGAAGCTAGCAAGAGAGCGAGTGCAGAACTCCAATGCATTGTCAGTACGCACATACTTAACAGTAGATGAAAAAACATTCTGAACTTCATTAATTAGATTTTGAAGAACATTTCCTGCTTCAGATTTATTTTTGAGAAGAAAAGTCCACGACACTCTGGAGAAATCATCAACCACAACTAGATAGAACTTGTGCCCCTGGTGATACGGGACACGACTTGGACCCCAAATATCTATATGAAATAATTCAAACGGGGAGCTACTGCTCCGACTCTGACGACCGGGGAAGCTAGACCGATGGTGCTTCCCTCACTGACATGCTTCACACCGAAAAGAAGAACTCGGAGATATCTGAGGCAGGAGGTGACGCATCTTTTGCAGCGGTAGATGACCGAACCGAAGATGCCAGGTGTACGGAGAAACAGAGGCCTGGGTATGCAAGGAGACACCAGCGTAGGAGTTACGAACGAGACGATAAAGGCCATTGTGCTCAGAACCACAGCCAATCACCCTGCCCGTCAGTATGTCCTGAAAAATAACAGACGATGGATCAAAAATAGCACGACAGTGCAAATCACGTGTAATCTGACTAATAGATAAGAGGTTCATAGAGAATTCTGGAGCATGTAGCACATTCTGTAAGTGCATAGAGGGTAGCAAAGCTGTCTCCCCCTGACCGATGATAGGAGACTGAGTGCCATCAGCAATGAGTACAGAGCGACCTGGCTGAACAGCTCTGTATGACTGCAGAATATCTTTCTCACGGCATAGATGATGGGTAGCTCCAGAGTCGACAATCCATCCTGTGAGGTCATGACTATGAAATGAGGCTGAAGGACTACCTGAGGCACTGGATGAGGCCGATGTACTGGCTGACGCCGAAGCCGCAACATCAGAAACGTCTGCAGCCTCTGATGAAGAAGATTGTGGCATAATATCCCGAAGTCGTGCCACCAACTCTTCGAACCTGTGATCTGGAGTAGATGCGGGTGGACCCTGAACATGATCAGCTACTCGTGCAGAAGGAGGAAAACCATGCTTGGAATAGCATGTATCCTCTGAATGACCAGTGCGGCGACAATATGAGCACGTAGAGCGTATGCGGCCTCCGCGGCCACGTCCACCACTTCCCCTGCCACGAAACGAGGACGAACCACCACGTCCCCTAGAAACTGCCATTGCTGACGGAGTTGCAGTCGCTGTACTGGATGGAACGGGTACACGACTGAGCCTCCTGTATACCTCTTCCATCGGTGGGATGGTGGCATCTGCTAGTATCTGAGCGCGTGCTGCCTCGTACTCCGGATCTAGGGCAGCGAGTAATACGCCAACCATAGTGGCGTTGCGGAACGTCTTCTGCTGTTCCGGCGTGGCTGGTAAGCGGAATGGTGCTGTAGAGCTTCTCGAACATGCCACGAAGCGACGTGTACAGGGAATGAAGAGGCTTCCCATTCTGCTTCGTGGTAAATATATCATGCTGCAATTGGAGCATCTTCGTCTCATTACGGACCTGAGAGTACGTCATAGCCAAAATATCCCATATCGCCTTAGCAGTGGGCTGGTGAAGGACATCATTCGCTATCTCCGTCGTGAGCGTACCTGAGAGCCACACCTTGGCGTACGCATCATCCGCCTCCCATGAGGCATAGATTCCTGTCTTCTCCGGCGGTTCATCCTCGGTAAGAATATGCTTCTTACCACACGACTTCATGAGACTGAGGAACTGCATCGCCCACAGTTCGTAGTTCGTCCCGTCCATCTTGACGATTGGTGCCGAACCTTTGAAGGCACCTATGGCGGGCATATCTGGCTTCTGATCTGACATGATGCCGGAGAAGAGCAACTACTGATAGACCAAGAAAATACTGTCTACCAAGACCTTGTAGGATCCAAGTGCATAGGTAGACGATTATGCACTTGAATCAAACATAACGCCGAGTCCTAGGAAGAACGCGGCACACCGGCACCGAGTAGAGGCCTTGGGAGCCTCTACTTGGCAAAGATGGCGGCTGACAGGGGACGGTTCAGCGGCTGGACAGCAGGTGGGGAGGCCCGACGTCGGTTGGTGAGGGCCCGGCGGCTTGGGGGGGGGGGGCGGCAGGGGCTGACGGCGGGTAGAGGAGGGGCCCGGCGGCGGTGTGAGGGCCCGGCAGGGGCTGGCGGCGATGGTGGGGGGGGGCGGTGAAGGAGAGAGGCCCCGGCAGAGGTGGTGGGAGGCTGGGAACCCCGGGGAGGGGGGGGCGGCGAAACCCTAGAGAGGGGGGGGGGCGGCGGTGGAAAAAAAACCCTAGGTTAGGGTCATGGCTCTGATACCATGTTAGACTACTCAGATGATCTATTCCATAGAGCCCTCGGGTCTCTTATATAGGGAGAGAGCCCTTGGGTAAATTACATGAGAGGTACATAAAGAAACTGAAATAATAAATAACACCAAAGACGAACAACTATCTCTACATTAACCAACAAAAAAATAACAATAAAATAATAATAGGAGGCTTATATTTTGTTGGTGACGTCCACCGTGGTTGTTGCAACCATGGTTGTCCCCCTCCCAAATTGAAGGAGCTCCTTTTATTTTCTTTTAAATTGTTATTAATATGGTTAGAATATCAGCAACCATATCCTTATTTGTTTATTAATTTCAAAATTCAATTATCATAATTCCAAATCATTTGTTATAATTGCAAGTAAGCCATCAAGAAATATGAATGACATTTATTGGTCCAAAACTAAATGTAAATCATATTTACAGTTATTGGATAATGTGATCTAATCTCATATCCAGATCTAGAAGACCTCTTAAAGATGTTTGATCATGTCAGACATTGTACACAATCTTTTTATTATCTCTGAATCCAATTCAGATCAATATCCAACATTTGAACTATAATTGGATAACTAGTTGATTGAGTGAAGTCACTAAAATCCAAACATGTTTCATCAATCACTCAGAATGGAAGCGTCATAGTATACAATCAGTTAAGATTACATCACCCTTGAGTATTCCCAATACCTGTACATCATGCATATTGGAAGACTGTATAATAAACTCAAAGTTCGGATCTCATTTTGGGTTGTCTCCTTCGTGGTTTTATCAGTAAGTTTCTCATTCAAACATTGGGAATCGGTATCGATTATATGCTTTCCAAAAGCATATATCAAACCTTATAATCATGTCCTGTTTTCAAAACATGATGACCAATGTGGAATTTGACTTATAACCAAATATCTATTTGTTAGAAAATAATGAATGCGGAAGCATATCAGAAATAAAGAATAGAAAAAATTGAAGAACGTGGGATTTTAATGTGGAACCCTACTCCCTAAAGAGCGGGATGAAACCACGGGAGAATGCCTCAAAGGGTCGATGTGTCTATTGACTTTCTCACTGGATACATGGGGTGTAGGGCTTCCTGTATAGCCCTCACTGAGTCTCCACATCCCACAGTTGGTAGATGTAGGACTAAACCACTAGATGTGGTAAATGGATCATGTCATCTACTCAAGTGACGCATATAACAAATACTCCAACACTCCCCCTCAAGTCGGAGCATGCAATGCTCAGCTTGGACAAATAGAAAGAAATCTCAACTCACGTTACATGACACTATAGATAATATCAACTCAACGCGCTCAACTATCGGCTGTTGTCGAGGACGTTGCTTCTCATGTCGTGCAGGTGAGGAGGACCAAACAGGCTGGAGTGTGAGTCAAACTGGTGTGCTATGAACTGAACCTGTCGAAGCCACTGAAACTGAATGAGTCCTCACCTGGAGAACTCTGGCCCGCCACATGTAGAAGACTGGATCATGTGGACAACTGCACCATCTCTAAAGGACCGAACTGGAAAAGCCGTGGAGACATCCTCGCCGGAGTCCACGATCGCTAGAGAATGGAGTCTGAAGAAGTCTCCTCGACAGAGAACTGGGTCTCTCCCATACTGGCTCAGAGAACGGGATCTCTACTCTGGAGTCCCTATGAAACCACATGAAAACCCTAACCCGCATGGCATAGGGAATGGGATCTCTACTCTGTAGTCCATATGGATCACATGAAAATCCTGGCTGAAACACAAAAGATGGAGACCACAAACAATGATGGCAAACATGTGCGCATCAAACAGAAGACCGCATACATGTGCAAGTCTGAACTGAAGACTCGAAATCTTATCGTCAAGTCTGAATATCTGTAGAGTCTGGAAAATCTGGCTGGTTTGGAATCTGACATATGGAACAGACTTGTGACTCTACACAATACTCTCCCTTTCTCCCATACTTGTCAGAAAATGACATCGACAAAGTTGGGAGAAGATAAGATAAATTGGGAGAAAACACGAATCATGTATTTTTTGCAACTATTTCATTCATCATCTTTTTTTAATAACTGTCATTTTTTTAATAAATCGTATCATCATTTTTTCCGGCTTTTACTCTTTTTCTTTTTTTGCAATTTTTGAATTGGGCAAATCTCACTCTCTTTTTTATCTCTCTCCACCTTTTTTTAAGACATGGTCCAAAAGGCCCAAAGCTCTCTCTATGCCCTCTTTTTTTAATCGTAACAGCTCTCAATTTTTTTAAAAAAATAAACTCAGCAGCCCACTTGGGCTTTATATTAGGGTTCCCACTTGGGAACCCTCCTGGAATCGCCGCCCCGATGGGGCTTTCTCTCGTCGCCGCCCCGATGCGCCATCCTGATGGCGCCACTGCCGCTGTGACTAAGGAGAGAGAAGGTGCGTCTCGGCCATCGCATGGAAGGAGGTTCGCAAGGGGGGCTGAAGGCGCGTAGGGGTGCGTCCCGCAGGAGGCAGCTCGCGTTAGGGCTGGAGGCTCAGTCTGGAGCATTTCGCGCGCCACCTGGTGCCGCCACGGAAGAGGAGGGTGCTGCTACGCGCTCTCGCCGCCTGAAGCAGGTGGCTCGGAGGGTTGTGCCTGAGGCTTGATGCCTCCGGGCATTGAGCTCGTCGCCTGATCGCGCATCTCTGAATATGGAGGAACATGACTCCGTCAGCGGGTCTGCGATTGAAGATGGTGGTAGGGACTTGAAGGGTGGCGCATGGATCCACCTCATGGGATCTGGGAGGAGCATCGGGGGCACCTGGATCTGCAGCGCATGGAGCTACCGCCTGGAGCTCGAGAAGGTTGGATCAGACAGAAGAATCTCGTGCCACTTGCGCGAGATGTTGCCGCAGTATGCTGTTGGAACGGAGAAACTGTGATCCCAGATCTAGGCTCCAGAGACGGAACCCTAGTTTTTCATCAAACACGACAAGGATTGCAGATCTTGGTTCCGGAAAAAAACCTTTGAAATCTCAAATCTCGAACTATGTATGAACATGAATGATCTTCAAGAATACAAAGAAACGCTAAAATCGAATCTCGAATGAAAACCTCGAGAATCAAACCCGCTCTGATACCATGTTAGAAAATAATGAATGCGGAAGCGTATAAGAAATAAAGAATAGAAAATATTGAAGAACGCGAGATTTTAACGTGGAACCCTACTCCCTAAGGAGCGGAATGAAACCACGGGAGAATGCCTCAAAGGGTTGATGTGTCTATTGACTTTCTCACTGGATACATGGGGTGTAGGGCTTCTTATATAGCCCTCGTTGAGTCTCCACATCCCACAGTTGGTAGATGTAGGACTAAACCACTGGATGTGGTAAATGGACACTGGAGGGATCCTGGAGGGATCCATTCACCCATCTACTCAAGTGACGTATATAACAAATTCTCCAACACTCATGAGTGAACTCATGCCTTCAAGTTCAGTAGTGAACTTGTATAATCCCTTTGAGACATTGTATTACTCATATGTCCTTATATGTACACCAGCATACATGTGTATAGACCTTGATTAGGTCATTAACATAATGGTTTGCCAAATGTACATCCTCAGACATATAATAATGCATCGGACTCTAGTCAGAGGATGTGTGCATGTATCACGACATCATACGATATAGTTCTTGGTTATCTCGATCTTACTAAGTTAACTCTTTAACCTAACTTATCTAACACCTCTGAATCTCTATTCTTATGTAGAGGACCCGCATCAAGAGGTCGATCGAATATCATCCTTTGGAGTAAGGATTGGCATATCTTCTCAGGATGGAGATCCTTTCTTGATAGTCATTTGACAATGCAGTTGAGTCCTTAATATAACCCCTACAACATCCTCTATGATCCAACATTTGGATCAATAGTTGTTGATATCAAGATGGCCTCTTTAAAAAAAGATATCAAGATGGCCATGATTGATGATACATAACCCTAATTATACGAAAGGATCTATTATGCAAACTATATTCTTCATTTCATATCAAAGAGTGATTTGCAATAATTTTATAACATAATGGCTTGCCATGAACACTCATGTCCAACAGTGTAAAGGCAAAATGTTTGATGTATAATGCCATGAGACTTGAAGAATTGAGATAATTGAGTAGTAGAAAACTCCAAGTATCAGAATGAATATATTTAATCGTAGCAAAAAAATATTTTTCATTTCATAAATATAAAATTGAATGACAAACCCACCCTCGAACTTGTTTTTTAAAAGAAAAACCCATGATAATATGGAGTTATCACTGATAGCTACAAGATAAAACATGTGCCTCTGATGGTCAAAGATATGACTGGGACTCCTGATATCAAAATATCCAAATTCAAATAAATAACTATTGCTACGATTCTGACGACCAGGATAACTAGAACGGTGATATTTTCCCAAGCTGGCAAGTATCGCACTAAAAGATAGATCTGGACAGAATCTGAGTGAAGACTCTACACAACTTCTGTAGATGAAGATGACCAAACTAAAATGACACATGTAGGGAGAGACTGGCCCATTGGGAATAAAAGAAGCACTAGTATACGAAGATTGGACCAGTCTGTAGAGACCCCTTTTCTTACAGCCACATATGCCCATCATGCTCGTGAGTATATCCTGAAACACAAGAGAAGTGGAATCAAAGATGATATGACAATGTAAATCCTTACTGATTTGACTTAAGATAATAAATTCATTGAAAAATCAGGAGCATGAAGAACATTCTACAAGTGCATGGGTTGTGTCAATTGAATCTCCCCTTGTCCTGTAACAGGGGAATGTGTCCCATCAGCAATAATAAATGTTCGGTCAGGATAAACTGTGTAAGAAGTGAACTGCACCATGACTCTACATAGGTGGTGGGCGGAACATGAATCCATGATCCACTCCGAGAGGTCTGTCATGTGACAAGTAAGGGCATATGCTATACTTGAAGTATTGTCAGATGCTAAGGTAGTGATATAAGATGAGCCTGATGGAGTACTGGAGGATCCAAAAATGGGAGGCATGATCTCCCTCAGACAGGAGAAAATCTCATCGAACCTCTGATAAGTAGATGTAGCAGTTGTAGGAGTCTCAACTTGCTCAACGACACAGGCAGATGTTAGAAAGCCATGCTTTAAATGCCATGTATCCTCGGAGTGATCAGAGCGCTGACAATAAGTGCATAATTAATGTAAACGAGGCCCTCCTCTACCACGGACACTGCATCCTCCGAACTGAGAAAATCATCCTCCATCACGAGATGCGGCCATCACTGAGGACGTTTGAGAGATGGCGACAAAAGAACAGTGATTTTGTTGAGTTTGTGGCATACTTCCTCCATGGGAGGCATGGTAGCATTGGTAGCATCCGCAAGTAATTGAGATGTGTGGCATCATACTCAAGATCAAGAGCTGCCAAAAAGATACCAACTATGGTGGTGTTCTTGTACGCCTTAATGAAGCTATGGAACTTCTCAAACATGCCCCTAAGAGACGTATATAACATATGAAGAGGATGACCATTCTGCTTAACCGTGAAGATATCATGTTGGAGCTGCAGTATCTTCGTCGCATTCCTCGCCTAAGAGTATGTACCAATGAGGATGTCCCGCATCGCCTTAGTAGTGGGTTGATGTAGGATATCATTGTCTATCTCCATAACCAGCGTACCAGATAGCCAAACATGTGTGTACGCCTCATCTGCCTCTCATGAGGCATTAGCACCAGTCTTGTCAGTCACCTCCTATGTTAGAATATGCCCCCATTACATTGCATACGGCTCATGAACTGCATAGCCCACAACTCATGGTTGGTCCCATTCGTCTTGATAATGGGCACCGGACCTCTGAAGGTGCCCAAGGATAGGATGTCGACCATGCTTTCTGACATGGAGCCAAAGAAGGAGTCTAAGATTGTAGACAGAATTAAACGCTTCTACACAAACATATAGGGAAATCGGTGTGAGTTTAGACTCAAATCACAACCATACACCTCAACTCCGGGTCCATGCTAGGGGCCGAAGGGGTGATTTATTGGTCTGAAATCATCCTTTTCCAACCAAAATCAGACCGTAAACAATCCTCGGACGTCAAAAATGGCGTCGAGGAGAGAAGAGAGATGATTTACGGAACCTTAGGGGGCGATGTGGACCATCGGCGGTGAGCGGAGGGCCCTTAGGAGAGCCCTAGGCAATAATAGGGCCACAAGAGGGTCCTAGGCAACAGCAATGGCTCTGTATAGTCGCAGGCAGCACCATTGGTGCTACTGTTGGGAGCCTGCAACGATCCAAGGCCGTCGTTGGGGCCTGCACTAGTAGCTATGGTGATGCACGACCAGTGGAGTGGTGATTGGAGACAGTGGTAATGCGCGAGAGGTGGTCGAGTAGAGGGAGAGGATCAGGGCATCATGCTCCAGTTTAGGATCATTGCTCCGATACCATGTGGAAGGAAAATAATGAATAGAATTATCACGAGACCCTAGGGTTCTCTTATATAGAGAAGAGAAACCATGTTAGGCAAACTACATAATAGAGATGAAAATGAAAAGAAAAAGAAATACATAAACTGAGAAAAAATAAAATAATTCTAAACATAGTGATTCAGAAAATGTCATAAAAGACAACTTCTCACTAATAATGTGCATGAAAAGAATCAAATCAAAAATTTAAGTCCAATGAAGCTGTATATTTTCAAATGCCCTCCACAAAAGCCTCAATGAAGAAAATAGTATAACCAATGTTATGACAACAACAAAATAGACCTACAACAATGAGAACTTTTTAAAACCATCCCCATGTCATTTGACGTTAAATATATAACAATGAATATTATTCGTTGCAAAAATTATCTTTAATTCTTAAAATTCGCAACAAATATCATGTTTATTACTGTGCTATTTGTAAGCCCTAACCGGAATTATGTTGAGTGCCATTGTAATTGTTGGTGGAAAAGATTATTCTTTTCTTCCAAAAAACCCTAGGCTCTCTTATATAGAGACAACCCATGGGTAGATTACATAGGATGGAACAAAGAAAATAAAAAATAGCATAAAAGATACACCGACTACATAATTATCTCTACACTCCCCCTCAAGATAAGGCATAGATATCAATCATGCTCAGCTTGGAAGTACACTTCTGGAATGGTCCTCTGAGCAATGGTTTGGTGACGATGTCGGCAGCCTGCTCCCCTGAACTAACATGTGAAGTAGAAATCAGGCCCTTCTGGATCATATCTCTAGTGTAGTGGCAATCTACTTCAATATGTTTAGTTCTTTCATGAAAGGCAAGGTTATTGGCAATGAACAATGCGGCTTGATTATCATGATGTAGCTGCATGGGTAGAGGTACATCTATATGCAAGTCTTCTAGTACAGCTCGAACCCACATCATCTCCGTACTTGCTTGTGCCATGGCCCTATATTCAGATTCAGCACTCGATCTAGCCACAACTGTTTGTTTCTTGCTTTTCCAAGAAACTAGAGAGCTGCCCACAAAAACTGCAAAGCCCGAAGTAGACTTCTGATCCTTAGGGCATCCTGCATAATTAGCATCCGCACATGCCGAGATAGATAAATTTGTTTCCTTTCTAAACAACAACCATGTGCATGGGGACGACTTTAGATACCTAAGTATCATATATAAGGCATCCATATGTACATGTCTCGGCTGTTCCATGAACTGGCTCACCCGACTGACTGCAAAGGCAATATCAGGTCGAGTTATAGTGATGTAAAGAAGCTTACCCACCATTTCTCTATACCTTCTCCTGTCAACTTCCTCTGTATCATTATCATATAATTTCATGCTGGGGTCCATAGGAGTAGTTGAGGGTCTACACCCAACCATGCCCGTCTCAACAAGCATATCTGTAATATATTTCCTTTGGGTCATCACAAGACCATGTGCATGCCTGGCAAACTCCAACCCCGGAAAGTATCGTAGAGTACCAAGATCCTTCGTAACAAACTGACAGCCCAAAAATGCTTTTGCCATCTTTATCCGCTGAGTATCATCTCCTGTAACCAAAATATCATCAACATACACCATGATGACAACTAGGAGTCTTCTGAATGAACGAGTGATCCGCATTTGATCTCTTGAATCCTTGTTGTTCAATTAGATGGGAAAGCATATGAAACCACGCCCTTGGGCTTTGTTTAAGGCCATATATTGTCTTATGAAGTCTACACACCATATGATTCTCTCCCTCAGCAGCGAACCCCGAAGGCTGTTGCATGTACACTTTTCCGCAGATCGCCATACAAGTATGCATTCTTAACATCAAGTTGAAACAAGCGCCAATCATGTACCACATCAACTGACAGATGAATACGAAGAGTGGAATGATGGGCAACTGGAGAGAAGGTATCCAAATAATCCATGTCATATGTCTGAGTAAAACCTCGTGCCACTAACCTTGCCTTGTAACGATCAAGACTACCATCTGCATGATACTTGACAGTGAATACCCATTTGCAGCTAACAATAGATGCTCCTGAGGGAGCGGGGACCAAGCTCCATGTACCCCGTGACTGTAGAACGGCCATTTCCTCCTCCATAGCAGAACGCCAGCAATCGATCTTCAAGGCTTCTTGATAATTTTGTGGTATCTCCACGGAAGACAAAGCCACTGCAAACCTCTGAAAGTCTCCTGTGAGACGATGAAAGGAAACCTGGGAGGCAAGAGGATATGAAGCACAAGTGTGTTTCTGCTTCCGTATAGCAATAGGGGCATCCAAATCATCGACCACAGTACTCGTTGGTTCACATTCCTCCTGCAATGATGAACCCTGCACTTGCACACTATCTGACCCATCATTAGTAATAACATCTGGACATACCTGAGGCGTGTTGGATGATTAACGTGCAGCATGAGCAGGACCTGACCGACGTGTATAATATTTTAGTAATAGTGAGACAGGTGGTTTTGGTGGTGGTGGCGGTGGTGGTGGTGTTGGCGTAGCCACAGGAACTGGAATGGACGTTGATTGACTTAAAATAGGAGGAGCACAGACCTCGTCATTAGATGTGGATGAGGCCAACATGTCACCTACAGGAGAGAAGTACATAACAGACTCAAAAAATGTAACATCAGCACTGACAAAGTATTTCCTGTTTACAGGATCATAGCAACGGTATCCCTGATTCCCTTCTGAGTACGAGAGTAACCCACAAAGACACATTTGACAGCCCTAAGCGAGAGCTTGTCAAGATCAGGAGACAACTAATGAACAAAAGCAACAGCACCAAAAACATGAGCAGTAAGTGAGAATAATTTCTTGTATGGAAAAACAACAGAAAGGAAATTTTCTCACTAAGTACCGAGGACGGCATACGATTGACAAGATAACAAGCTGTAAGGATGGCATCTCCCCAAAAAGAAATAGGAGCACAACTCTGGATAAGTAGGGTTCGAGTAATATCAAGAAGATGACGATGTTTTCTCTCAGCGACTCCATTTTGTTGAGAGGTGTATGCAATGTGGTTTGATGAATAATACCTCTTGACGAAAAAAAATGCAAAATTCCAAAGCATTATCAGTACGAACATATTTCACATGAGAGGAAAAAACATTTTGCACTTCATTTATAAGATTTCTAATAACATCTCATGCTTCAGATTTATTCTTTAATAGAAAAATCCACGACAAACGAGAGAAATCATCAACGACTACAAGATATAACCTGTGTCCCTGGTGATCAGGGACACGACTCGGACCCCAAATATCGACATGAAGTAATTCAAAAGGGGAGTTACTACTCTGCACTGACGACTAGGGAAGCTAGCTCTATGGTGCTTTCCCAACTGACAGGCTTCACACTGGAAGGAAGAACTCGGAGAAATCTGAGGTAAGAGATGACGCATCTTCTGAAGGGGAAGGTGACCAAAGCGTAGATGCCATGTATACGGAGAGACAGATCCAGCTGCATGAGAGGAGACGCCAGCATATGAACTCCGGACCAGACGATAGAGACCATCCTGCTCAGAACCACAACCAATCACCCTGTCCGTTAGAATGTCCAGAAATATAAGAGAAGTTGGGTTAAATATAGCGCGACAGTGCAAATCCTTTGTAATCTGACTAATAGAAAGTAAGTTCGTCGAAAAATCAGGGGCATGTAAGACATTCTGTAGATGCATGGAAGGCGACAAAGTAATCTCCCCCTGTCCAATAATGGGTGAATGAGTACCATCAGCTATTACCACTGACCGGCCTGGTGGAATCTCCATGTATGATATAAGTCTGTCTTTGTCGTGACAAAGAAGGTGTATTGTACCAGAGTCCATGATCCAATCTGAGACATCAGAACTATAACATAATGGAAAAGCACAAACACTACCTGAGGTGCTAGCAGTGGCAGAAGTACTGGCAGAAGCTGAAGCAGCAATATCCGAAGGGCCTCCTGGAGAATATGTAGAGACAGGAGGCATAATATTTCGCATTCTCACAACAAGCTCCTCGAACCTCTGATCTGAAGTAGGAGATGCCGACAAAGATGCAAGATACTCGGCTACTCGCGCCGAGGCTGGAAATCCATGCTTAGAATAGCATGTATCCTCAGCATGGCTTGTACGATGACAAAAAGTGCATGGCTGATGAAAATGACCACCTCGACCATGAGGTCCACGACCACAGAATGAAGAAGAACCACCTCTCCCTTTGGAAGCATCCATCGCTGAGGGTGGTGGAGTAGAAGCACTGGACGAGACAGAGATGCGGCTAAGTCTCCGATAGACTTCCTTCATAGGAGGAATGGCAGCATCGACAAAAATTAGTGATCGAGCAGCTTCATATTCAGGATCAAGGGCAGCAAGTAGGACCCCCACCATTGTAGCATTCCTAAATGTCTTCTGCTGCTCGGGGGTGGCCGTGAGAGGAATAATACTGTATAGTTTCTCAAACATCCCTCGTAAGGATGTATACAAGGAGTGAAGTGGACGCTCATTCTGCTTCATTGTGAATATATCGTGTTGGAGCTGTAAAATTTTGGTCTCATTTCGCACTTGTGAATATGTTGCCGCCAGTATGTCCCGCATCGCCTTAGCGGTGGGCTGATGGAGAACATCATTAGCAATCTCCATCGACGACGTGCCTGACAGCCAGACCTTGGCGTACGAGTCATCAGCCTCCCAGGAGGCATAAATCCCAGTCTTCTCTGTCGGCTCTTCCTCGTAAGAATGTGCTTCTTACCGTTTGAATTCATGAGGCTCGTGAACTGCATCGCCCAGAGCTCATAGTTTGTCCCATCCATTTTGACGATTGACAGAGGATCTTTGAATGCGTCTATGGAAGACATATCGACCTTGTTTTCTGACATATCGCCGGAGATGAAAAACTAGGATTTGTAGATCAAAAGACTAGTGTCTACATAGACTTCATAGGATTTGAGTGCATATGTAGACTTTACGCACTCAAATCCATTTGCATGATGAGTGGGGCGGCTACGGTGAGGCCGGCAGGGGCAGGGACCAGCTGGGGAGGGCTGGCAGTGTGGGCCGACTAGTAAGGGCCGGCGGGAGGGGCCGTGAAAAGGGGCGAAGAGGGGCGGCGGGTGGGCCGAGCGGCGAGAAGGGACCCAGGCAGCGAGGAGGTGGCGGGCGGCGGCGTCGAGAGGGAAGAGAGAGGGGCGGCGTCGCCGAGGAAGGGGAAGAGAAGGGGTTTAGGGTTTTGGCTCTGATACCAGGTTAGTGGAAAAGATTATTCTATTCTTCCAAAGAACCTTAGGCGCTCTTATATAGAGACAGCCCATGGGTAAATTACATAGGATGGAACAGAGAAAATAAAAAATAACATAAAAGATACACCGACTACATAATTACCTCTACAGTAACCATGTTGAGTGCTATTTTCTAAACCCTAATCTTAGAGGTATTGCAGTCAACTCAATATAGAGTCGCCTCCTATTGTAACCCTAACCCTAGGTCTCCACCTATATAAGGAGCCCTAGGATTCTTTGTCTTATTAGGAAAAACATATCTTAAGTTTCAACTTGGTATCAGAGCGGTACATTGCCCCCACCGCACTCACTCTCTCCCCACTTTCCACGCATCTCTCTGTTGTTCATGTCCACCTTCAGGGAATGCCACCTCCCCCTTTGTGGCCCCATCATCTATAAGCCCCCAACCCCATTACCATCAGCCCCCAGTCATACCTCCCTGCAGCCCCATGGCCAGCCAGCCTCACCATGCCCTAGCCACCATAGCCATCGTACCCAACACCGTCGTTTCCTCCCCAGCCCCATCGTCTATAAGCCCCCAACCCCATCACCGTCACCCCCAGTCCTACCACCCCGCAGCCCTAGCCCATAGTCCGCTAGCCTCACCGTGCCCCAGTCTCCATCGCCACTGTACGCAGGTCCCAGTCCCATTGTTCCCCTCCCCAGCCACAGCCCCTACCACCCCAAATCCCCAATTGCATCCCTTCGCCCTCCAAGCCCCACCGTACCCAATCCCCCCACCTCGCCCCAACACCTATAAGCACATGTTCTGCCACAACAAACATCCCAGGGCCCAGCACTACCATACCCCTACAATAGATCTCTCTACCAAATACATCCCATTGCCACCAATCGTCCTCCATTAGATTCCCCAAGCCCCAATAGGCTCTGACATCCCGAACTTCATATTTCAGTACCGAAACCCCCATGATGTTCAGTTGTTTCCTCTTCAGTGAATACTGATCATATCCCCCATGATGTTCAGTTGTTTCCCCTTCAGTGAATACTGATCATATCTGTCGTGGTATAATCCAACCAATTGTCATTTATCACATTTTTCTGCAAGCAAGCCTAGCAGTCTAGCACCATAATCAGTTACGTTAGAATTAGAAGTGGTGTTTCAAGGATATGAGAAAGGGTGTGCCTAACTGCCCTCGTTGGGCTCGATCACCAAGTTGGATGAGGCCAACTACCTCAAATGATGATTGATGTTCATGATGATCATGCTAGTATACGACAAGAAACATATTTTGCTTGAGTCAGAGCCTATTGGGAGAAAAGAACTTGTTATTCTATGGTGTCATATGGCGCTCTTATATAGAGTTGAGAGGCCATGGGAAAATTACATAAAGAGGACAAACAAAATAAGGAATGATAAATAAATACATGAACATAAAACTCTCAACACTCCCCCTCAGGGCCTCAAGCTGGAGCATCTACATCTATCAAGCTCAGCTTGGAACTGCATTTCTCAAAAGGGCCTCGAGTGAGTGCCTCGGTAAAGATATCAGTTATCTGATCACCTGAACTGACATGAGAGGTAGCAATCAGTCCCTTTTTAATCATATCATGAGTAAAATGACAATCTACTTCAATGTGCTTTGTTCTCTCATGAAATAATGGATCATTGGCAATGAACAAGGCTACCTGATTGTCGCACTTAAATTGCATAGGGAGAGACACTAATGTGGAGGTCAGAAAGAACAGACTTTACCCACATCATTTTAATATTGCTCTAAACCACGGCTCTATATGCAGATTTTGCATTGGATCTAGTCGCAGCTGTTTGCTTCTTTCTTTTCCATGACACGAGTGAATTTCCAACAAAAATGCAGAAACCTGAGGTAGATTTCCTATATTTAGGGTACCCAGCATAATCTGTGCCTGCATAGCCAGAGATGGATAATGAGGTAGTCCTATTGAATAATAAGTCCTTACCTGGTGACTTCAAATATCTGAGGATCATATAGATTGCATCCATGTGCACCTACCGTGGTTGTTCTATGAACTGACTAACTTTACTAATTGCAAAAGAAGTATCGGGCCTGGTAATGGTGACAAAAAATAGTTCCCCTACAAGCTATCTTTATCTTCGCTTGTCTACTTCCTCAGTGATGTATTATGTAGCTTCATACTTGAATCCATAGGTGTGTATGATGGTCTGCACCATGTCATTCCAACGTCTCTGAAAGAAGATCCATCTGATATTTTCATTGTGTCATTACCAAGCCTTGCTTATTTCTGACAAATTCTAGGCCAAGAAAGAACCTCAATTATCTCATGTCCTTGGTGACAAATTGTTGACCTATGAATTTCTTGGCCTCATCTACCCCTCAAATATCGTCACATGTGACAATAATGTCATCAACATACACGAGGATAGCCAATGTACCTTGTTGTGTCTTCTGTACAAATAAAAAATATTCTGAAGTGGATTGTTTGAATCCTCTATGTTCTATTAGATTTGAGAGTGTTTGAAACCAAGCCCTAGGACTCTTCTTAAGTCCATAAATAGCCTTATATAGCCCGCATATATACTCCCCCTCAACAGCAAAACCAGGTGGTTGTTGTATATAGACCTCTTCCTGAAGATCACCATATAAGGACACATTCTTGACATCTAGCAGGAAAAGAGCCCAATCACGCACCAGAACTACAGAGAGCAGGATTCGTAGGGAAGAATGTCTCATGACAAGAGAGACGGTGTCATTATAATCCACACCATAGGTCTGCATAAAACCTCTGGCAACAAACATGGCTTTATATCTGTCAAATGTACCATCTACCATGTGTTTTACAGTGAAGATCCATTTGCAGCTAACAACAGATGCTCCTTCTGGAGTTGTAACAAGTGTCCATGTCCCACGTGATTAAAGAGCAGCCATCTCTTCCTCAATCATTGCACTGACTTTCTTTAAGAGCATCTTGGTATGTTTGTGGGATCTCAATAGTAGATAATCCCAATACAAATTTCCGGTAAGTCATGGACAGTTTATCCAGAGACACATGTCCTTCTAGCGTGTACTTTGTACATGCTCTTTTCCCTTTCCGTAGTGCAATTGGTCATCCCAGATCATCCTCATGTTTGTTGTCATCATGTGGCATTTCATGTTCATCATTCAACCTACTAGTGCCATTAGTAGAAATCCCTCAAAATTTACCTGGGGTGTGCTGGATGTTGGGAAAGACCAAGGAGCATCGAGCATGGAGATAGTGGGAGGTGGTGGAAGGACTTTCCCAGACTCAGACGGACTTAACATATCTCTTGTAGGAGTGTAATACATGATGGACTCAAAAAAGGTAACATCAGCACTATTATAATATTTTCGTTGAAGGGGATCGAAGCATCTGTAGCCCTTTTGAGTTCGAGAATAACCCACAAACATACATTTGATATCCCGAGGTGCAAGCTTATCACAACCAGGGGACAGAAGATGCACAAAGGCGACAAACTCAAAAACTTGTGGGGTAAGAGAAAACATCTCTTTCTCAGGAAACGCAAGAGAGAAAGGAGCATTTTCGCAAAGAACAGTAGAAGGCATGCGATTGACCAAACAGCCTACAGTCATGACAGCATCTCCCTAAAAAGAGTGAGGAGTCCGACTCTGAATAAGATGAGTCCTGGTGATATCTAACCAATGATGATGCTTGCATTTAGCAACACCATTCTGATATGATGTGTAAAGGCAGGAAGTCTGGTGCATAATCCCACGTGAACTGAAAAACTGAGCTAAAATAGTTGTACAAAATTCCAAAGCATTATCTGACCGAACATATTTTATTGAAGCTGAGAAAATGTTGAATATTTCATTAACAAAGTTTTGAATCATAGTGCTAGCATCAGACTTATTCTTAAGTAAAAAGATCCACAACAATCTGGAGAAATCATCAATAGCCACAAGATAGTACATGTATCCCTGGTGATCAGGGACACGACTAGGACCCCAAATATCAAAATTAACCAGTTCAAATAGACTCTGACTACTACGACTAAGGCGACTTGGAAAACTAGACCGATGATGTTTTCCAAGCTGACATGTCTCACAATGAAATTCAGACTTGACAAAAGCCCCTGAAATGAGACGACATATCTTTGGCAGCGGAAGGTGACCAAATCGCAGATGCCAAATGTATGGTGATTGTGAACCCCCAGAAAGCAAACCAGCACCAGCATATGGAGTCTGGATCAGTTGGTAAAGGCCTCCATGCTCACGGCCATCACCCTGCCTGTGAGTATATCCTGAAAAACAAGAGAAGTGTAGTCAAATATGGCACGACAATGTAGGTCTTTTGTAATATGACTTATAGATAATAAATTTATTGAGAAATCTAGTGTATAAAAATATTATGTAACCCAATGATGGAGCCAAGAGAACCTCCCCCTGACCTGTGATGGGAAAATGCATCCATCAGTAATCACCACAGACCTACCATTCTGAGTCATACTCGAGCATAAGCATCATCTGCCTCTTATGAGGCATAGATTCACGTCGTGCCCTCCGGCTCATCTTGTGTAAGGATGTGTTTCTTTCCATTATTCTGCATCAAACTCATGAATTGCATTACCCACAACTCGTAATTCATGCTATCCATCTTGACAATGGGTGTGGAACCTTTGAAAGTACCCGTGGATGTGACATCACTGCGATTTTCTAACATATGGCCCGAAGAGGACATGATGAGAACGTAGACAGAGAATAAAAAGTGTTTACGCGTACATTAGGGAGATGGTTATGGGTGTAGACTCAATCCACAACCATTCCCTTACTTTTTTC
Source organism: Ottelia alismoides (assembly GCA_037367405.1). Taxonomy (NCBI): domain Eukaryota; kingdom Viridiplantae; phylum Streptophyta; class Magnoliopsida; order Alismatales; family Hydrocharitaceae; genus Ottelia; species Ottelia alismoides. The sequence continues at coordinate 1,649,011 of JAZKJV010000700.1, forward strand.
TTTCTACGCAAGCACGAGAGGTGACTGCACTAGTCTGGTTTTACTGTTCCAAAGCAAAATCAGACCGTGTAGGGCGTCAAAACCCCACACAAATCGATGAATCATACCACCTCGAGGCCTTTAGTCAGCCACCACAAGCAGCAGCACCCCCCTGTTGATCGATGGTTGGACGGAGAGGGGAGGGTGGTGGCATCGAGATGGCAGAGAGAAAGGCGGCGGCGTCGAGATAGAGAGAGGCAACGACGGCACCGAAATAGAGAAGAGAGAGGCGGGGACGGCATCAAGATATAGCTAGAGGGAGAAGAGGGATGTGGATGGTGTAGGGCTAGGGTTAGGATTTCAGTGCTCCGGTTTAGGATCGTCGCTCTGATACCATGTTGGGATAAAAGAACTTGTTATTCTATGGTGCCCTATGGCTCTCTTATATAGAGTTGAGAGGCCATGAGAAATATACATAAAGAGAACAAACAAAATAAGAATGATAAACAAATACATGAACATAAAACTCTCAACAGAGGCTACTGCCAAGATTAGCAAGTATGCCACATGGGCGAAAAACGATGGGATGGTGAGCTCTTATATCATGATCAGTGTCATCGACAGAATTGCAGATGAAATGGTCGATTATACAACTGCTTACAATATGTAGACTTCTATGAAAGCCACATATGAGCAAGAGAAGAACTCTAGTAGGATGTTTCAGACATACTTTGATATGATGAATATCAAGCAAGCACAAAGCCCCTTGAGTATTTTTCGCTTTTGAAATCCTTCTTTGACAATAAAATGCTTGCTTTCTAGCTGCGCTAAACAGAAGGAATATCGCTACCTAATGGCAATTATGGTATTCCATACAGGGCTTGACCCCGGCTATGATGTTGCCCAAGACAAACGCTAATTTCCACCACTATGCCCACCATTGAGGAGGCCTACAACACTCTAACTAATCCAGCAGTCTCTCACACCAACATTGCTAGTGAGGTACAAGGCCAGATCACTTCACTTGCTGCCATATCTGAACGAGGAGGTCAAGGCTCACATAGGGCCATGGTCGTGGTCGCTCCATATCAAGCCGAGGGTGTGGCACTATCCAGTGTAATTTATGACATAAAATGGCATTTTGAGGATGTCTACTACAATAAGCATGGATATCAAACTCATATTGTTTGAGTTGTCATTACTGAGGGTGATGGATAGTTTATAGTAGCCCCAAAAAGGGACTTTTGAGAATCTGATGCAGCGTCTAAGCAAGTTCCATCTGGAGATACTATGCAGTTACGTCAAAGTAACCTTCTAGAGATTGATGATGGTGTTTGTACCGTACGTGTAACTATATTGGCTCAGCTAAAAATTTGCCAAAGACAGAGTGGTTAACTGTTATAAGTGCCCCCACCCAACTATGTGGGGAAAGACTTTTCTACGCTAGATGCGCCAAGTTCCTCTCTAACACATTATCCAAGATGCAGAAAATGAATTTTCCCATGTTAAGGAAAATGATATGTCCAACTCACACCCAACATCAGACTCAATAGAGTCTTTTTTGTTCTTAAATTTCCTATCAACCTTTTGTCTATCAGTCATATTTGCAAGGAACTCAACTAAAGAGCTATATTTGATGATGTTTCTTATGTTTTCCAGGACATACTAACTGAGAGGACAATTGGTGCGGGTCGTGAAGAGGGTGTCTACCATCTTGTCCAGTCATCTAGTACTTCTACCTACTCTGACTTTTTTTCTTCTTCATGTGCTCTTTGGCGCCAATGTTTGGGTCATCAATCTCTCCAGCAATTGCATCGAGTTCTCCCCAGCTCCCTCTCACTGCTAGCCTAGACTCTAGAGTACGAGGTCTGCCAACTAGGAAAGCACCATCAGAATTCTTTTCCTTCTTCCAGTACCATCAATTCCAATACCCTTTTTAAGCCTGCTCATCTTGATGTATGGGGACCAAGCCAATATCCTGATCGTCTGAGATACATATGCTATCTTATTCTTGTGGATGATATCTCTCTTGTGTCGTGGAACTTTTTATTGAAAAAGTATGATGTTTTCCTACAGTGTTTCAAATTTCACGAAATTTCACTAAAATTTCGGTTTCAACAATCCACTGAAATCGAAATTTCGATATGGACCCTTCCTTCACAAATCTAGGCCGGTTTTGGCCGAAATTGGCGAAATTTAATCGCAATTTCGGCGAAATTTCGAAAGTGTTTCGTTTTCGCCACCTCGAAATGAAATCGAATCGAGATTTAAAACCTTGGTGTCCTATCGGTGCCAATATCAAAGCTATTGGGTCTGACAATGCTAGGAATTCCTTTCTCATGATATGCAATCTCTTTTCTTTCTCATGGCATTTTGCATCAAACTACCTATGCTCATATGTCCCAATACAATGGGACTGTTGAACGCAAACATCGACATATCCCTAACATCGCCCACACCCTACTCATCGACAATCATGTTTCCTAAACATATTGGGGAGATGCTTTCCTTACTGTCATTTTTATCATCAATTGTATATGCTCTACCTATATTGACGAGAAGGTTGTGTGGCATTATTCACCCACTTGGTCCAGGTAAAGACAAGTTGGTTACCAAAGCTATTAAATTTGTTTTATGATGGTACACTGGGAATCAGAAGAGTTATCGGTGTTATGACCCTCTATACGTAAGTCTTTACATCAGCAACGATGTCACCTTTTTAGAGTCTCTTCCCTTTTACTCCAGGTCCAGAACACGTGTGTCTCCATCTCTCGTAATACATATTGCTCCTATTCTTATTATCATTCCACAGGATGCTCCATATTGATGAGCAGGTTGTGTGGCATTTATTCACCTACTTGGTCCAGGTAAAAACAAGCTGGTTCTCAGAGTTGTTAAATTTGTATTGTCAAGGTACGCCGGGAATCAGAAGGGTTATCGATGCTATGACCCTCTATACATAAGGCTTTACATCAGTAAAGATTTCACCTTTTTAGAGTCCCTTTCCTTTGACTCCAGGTCCAGAACACGTGTGTCTCCATCTCTCGTAATACGTATTGCTCCTCTTCTTGTTATCATTCCACAGGATGCTCCACACAAGGCTACTTCTCAATAGAGAGATCCCTTATGAGCAAGCGCCACCTCTCCCTCAAGCATGTCCTTCGACTGAAGTTTTACGAACTGAGGACATCTCTACTTCCATAGACATAACAACAGGTGCAAAACGTGATCAAGTGAGTAGTGCAATTGACCTCCCCATATATCTCAGAAGAGGGACAAGGCGATGTACCAAACATCACATTTCAGTTGCAATGTCCTTTCCTTATTAGGGCCCTCATATAGAAAGTTCGTTGAAGCAGTGTCTGATACAGTTAACCCTTATAATCATGACCAGGCTCTTCGTGATTCTAGATGGCAACTAGTAATGGAAGAGGAGATTATTGCAATAACTTCATGGAATACTTGGCAGCTCGTTGGTCCACCTAGTAACAATAAGGTGTTAGGATCCAGATGAGTATTCACAATGAAGTACAAGCCTGATGGATCGATAGCTCGGTACAAGGCTCTCTTAGTGGCAAAGGAGTTTACACAAAATTATGGTGTTGATTTCCATTCCCTGGTTGTACGTCTCTCCACAGCGTGAATTCTCGTGGCTGCTGCAGTTCAGCTCGATTGGCCTTTGCATCAACTTGACATAAAGAACGCCTTTCTATATATAGGCCTTCAACCTTCAGGAAAGATTATACATACATCATCCTCCAAGCATTGAGGCTCAAAGGGAGGGTCAAAAGGTATGCTTGTTAAGCAAATCTATCTATGGACTCAAACAGAGTCCTTGTGCTTCGTTCTAAAAATTATCAGAAATACTAGAGATACTATGATTGTGATGGCATACAGAAGTAAAGAAGCAGATAGCAGAACAATTTGTAATTGACTTGGGGCCATTAAGATACTTTCTAGGGGTTGAAATAGCTAGATCCAAGCGAGGTCTACTTATGTCCAAGGGTTTAAAAATAAATATCGGCTTCTATATCGACAACGTATCGATACGATATTTTGACAGAACTTCGTCGAAATCTCGTTGAAATTTCACTCATATCGATTAGCATTTTTGAAGGAATGGCCTGAAAAGGTTCCCATATTGCCATATCGCTTGCATTTTGATCCCATGACGAAATCGAATTCGTCAATATTTCGTGAAATTTGAAACCTTGCTTATGTCCCTACAAAAGTATAACACTGTTTTTTTCAAGAGATAGGGATGTGAGGATCTAAGCCAGCACAGATACATATGGTCCTAAAGGATGCATTTATGAGCTAGGAGAAGTCAAAGATACTGGACAATACAAGCTACTAGTGGGAAAATTAATGTATATGAACATTACACGAACAAATATATCTCTTGCAATTGGAAAAGTGAGTCAATTCATGGATTCTCCTACTTCAGCTCATTTCGACGCATGCATGATGGTCCTGAGATACATCAATTTCTCTCCAGCGAAAGGCTTGTTGTTCACAAAGGCAACACCTTCGATCTCATAGCCTATTCAGATGCATATTACGGAAGATGTGTGATAGACAGAAAAGCTACTACCGAATTCTACACTTAACAGAAAACTTGGTTACTTGGGGAAGCAAGAAACAAGCAGTAGCCTCACGCTCAAAGTGTTGAGAGTGAATACAGAGTCATGATCCATGCAACGGCTGAACTAGTATGGATTCGATCTGTACTCACAGATCTTCACATCGTTATCAAAAAACCATGGAGCTCAGAAATGATAAGCGACTAGTAAAGCATACAGCCAACAACCACATGTTTGACGAATGTGTCAAACATTTGAAATTTGATTGTCATTACACCAGATACAGAGAGGGTTGGCTAGTTCGTACACTCAGTGTACCCCTCTACAAATCAGACAACAGATATGTTCACTGAGACACTTGCTCGCACACAATTTGAGAAGTATTGCAACAAACTGAGCATGATTGATATTATGCTCCATCTTGAAAGGGAGTGTTGAGTGCTGTTTTGTGAACCCTAACCCTAGAGGCTCTAGTCGACTCAGTATGGAGTCTCCTCATATTATAACCATGTTGAGTGTTATCTTATAAACCCTAACCCTAGGGGTATGCTGGTCGACTCAGTATAGAGTAGCCTGTTGTTGTAACCCTAACCCTATGCCTCCACCTATACAAGGAGCCCTAGGGTTCTTTGTCTTGTTATGAAAAAAATTGAGTTTCAACTATTACTATATTGCTAGCAATAGTTCATTTAACAAGGATCATGTGTTGCCTTCCTATGAAGTTTGTTCTAATCATTGCTAACTTTATTAATGCTAGGATAAAAAAATATGGCGAAGAACAATGTATAATCATTCTTATATGATTTGTTTGTAATGAATAGCAAGGAACATGTTTATGTAAATTTCAAAGTATAATATTGAATTGTGCAATGAACGATATCCGTTATTATATATTTACTGTTGGGAAAATAGAAAGAGTTGTTTATTCCTTGAGCCCTAGGCTCTCTTATATAAGGAGAAGCCTATGAGCAAATTACATAAAGTGGCAGAAGAAAGGAAAAATATAGAAACGATACATAGATATGAAATATATCTCTACACTCCCCCTCAAGCTGGAGCATAGATATCTATCATGCTCAGCTTGGATGAACACTTCTGGAAGGGCCCTCTAAGTAGAGCTTTAGTGAAAATGTATGTCGTCTGGTCCCCTGAGCTGACATGAGATGTAGAAACGAATCCCTTCTGAGTCATTTCACGTATATAATGGCAATCAACCTCAATGTGCTTTGTCCTCTCTCTCATGGAAAGCAGGATTATTAGCAATGAATAAGGCATCTTGATTGTCGCATTCCAGCGACATGGGAAGAGGTATATCTATATGTAGTTCAGTTAGGACTGTTCGAACCCACATCATTTTGTACATGCTTGTGCCATAGCTCTATACGCAGATTCCGCATTAGATCCTCTATACACAGATTCCGCACTAGATCTAGCAAGAACAGTTTGCTTCTTACTTTTCCAAGAGACAAGTGAATCTCCAACAAATATAGCAAACCATGATGTAGACTTCCTGTCCTTGGGGCACCCTGCATAGTCTGCATCTGCACATGCTGAAATAGTAATAGAACCACCCTTTTTAAACAGCAGTCCTGCACCTGGAGATGATTTAAGATACCTTAGTATCATCTGTATAGCATCCATATGAACCTGACGAGGTTGTTCCATGAATTGGCTCACCCGACTGACTGCAAGTGCAATATCGGGTCTGGTAATAGTAACACAAAGAAGCTTTCCAACCAACTCACGGTATCTTCTCATGTCAACCTCATCAGTATCATTATCATAAAGCTTCATGCTTGGATCCATGGGTGTAGTCGCAGGTCGACATCCAAGCATTCTCGTGTTACTCAACAAGTCAGTGACATACTTTCTTTGAGTCATCACAAGTCCTTGTTGATTTCTGGCAAACTCCATTCCCAGAAAGTATCTCAGAGCTCCCAGATCCTTGGTAACAAATTCACGACCCAAAAATTCTTCCGCCCTCTTTATTCCCTGCATATCATCTTCTGTAATAAGTATATCATCAACATACACCATAATAGCAGTCATACCTATGGAGGTTCTCTGTATAAAAAGAGAGTGATCTGCATTCGACTGTTTGAACCCATGTTTCTCAAACAAGTTTGAGAGCTTCTGGAACCAAGCTCTAGGGCTCTGCTTAACGCCATAGATTGCCTTATGAAGTCTACATATCCGGGAATACTCCCCCTCAACGGCAAACCCTGGCAGCTATTGCATGTAGACTTCCTCCTAAAGATCACCATACAGAAATGCATTCTTGACGTCCAACTGGACGGGGGCCAATCTCGAACCACGGCAACAGATAGAAGGATCTGTAAGGTGGAATGTCGAGCAACTGGGGAGAACGTGTCAAGATAATCCATCCCATATGTCTGAGTTAACCCCCGGGCAACCAGCCGAGCCTTGTACCTGTCAATGCTACCATCTGCATTTTGCTTCACTGTAAAAACCCATTTACAGCTTGCTGTAGATGCTCAGTGGGAGATGGGCCAAGACTCCAAGTACCTCTCGACTGAAGAGCAGCCATCTCATCTTTCATAGCTAATCGCCACCGACTGTCCTGCAAAGCCTCTTGATAATTCTGTGAAATGGCCACGGCTAATAATGCAACTGCAAATTTCCTGAAATTGCCAGCCAAGCGATCAAAGGAGACCATGGATGCTATAGGATATGATGCACAGCTACGCTTCTGCTTCCAAATCGCAATAGGTAAGTCCAAATCAGCAACCTCCACGTCTGTCCCCTGTAAAGAACCCTGCTCAGGTAGATCACCAGACCCATCGTTAGAGACTATGTATTCAGAACATACCTCATGCATGCTAGATGATGAGCGGTGACCATGAGCAGAAGTAGGCCGGCAGGTATAGTGATGTGGTAATGGTGGGATTGGGACCGTAGTAGTTGGTGGAGATGACAGTGATGGTGGTGGTGGTGGTGAAGGAGGTGTAGTGGTGGTGGTGGCATGTATATTTGATCATCACAGTCTGAGGAAGTCAACCGATCACCTGTAGAAGAAAAGTACATCATGGACTTGAAAAAGGTGACATCAGCACTAACATAATACTTCCTACTAGGGATGAGCATCGGGCCGGGGAGGGCCGGGTCCACCCTAGCCAGCCCGAATATGATTCTAATTTTCGGGCCTACGGGCCGGGCCTAAGCCCGCAATATTTTGGAAAATATGGCCCAAACCCGAGCCCGACCCGTAAATACATGGATCGGGCCGGGCTCGAGCCGGCCCACTATATTAAAAAAAGATTTGGTTAACTAGGATTGTAACCCCATTTGGAATCGGAGTCTCACTATTTGACCCCTCTACATTACAACATGCATATTCGACATCAAATATATTCAAATCAAAGCTATGTGGATCATTACATCAAATATATGTGGGCCGACTTATGTGCTTCGGGCTTATATGTGGGTTGGGCTCGGGTCGGGCTTAGGATGGGTCCTTATGCGGGCCGGCCTACGGGCTTCGGGCTCGGGCCCATCATTGCTTGAGCCCAGCCCGAAATTTGATATGGGCCAAAAATTAGGCCCAAGCCCGCCCGACTATTACTCGGGCCTGGGCCTAGGTCGGGCTTTAGCGGGTCGGGCATCGGGCTGGGACAGGTCGGCCCTACCCAATGCTCATCCCTACTTCCTGCGCATTAGATCATAACATCTGTACCCTTTTTGTGTCATGGAGTACCCGACAAAGATACACTTGACAGCTCTAGGAGAGAGCTTGTCAATCCCTGGAGACAACTGGTGGACGAAAGCAACCGAGCCAAACACACGAAGAGTAAGTGAGAATAATTCCTTTTTAGGAAAGGCAAGAGAAAAGGAAATTTTCTCACCCAAGACCGACAAGGGCATGCAATTAATAAGATAGCATGTTGTAAGAACAGCATCGTCTCAAAAAGAATGCGGAGCACGACTCTGAATGAGAAGAGTCCTCGTAGTATCAAGCAAATGACGATGCTTCCTCTCTGCAACACCATTTTGTTGGGAAGTATAGGCACATGATGTTTGATGAATAATACCTTGGGATAAAAAATAATTGGAAAGAGTATGAGTACAGAATTCCAAGGCATTATCAGTTCTCACAAATTTCACAGAAGTAGAGAACACATTTGTCACTTCAGTTAGGAAATTTTTGATAACATCTCCGGTTTCAGATTTATTCTTTAATAAAAAGGCCCAGAACAGACGAGAAAAACCATCAACTGCAACAAGATAAAACATGTGTCCCTGGGGATCAGGAACACGACTGGGACCCCAAATATCTATATGAAACAACTCAAAAATGGAGCTACTTCTCCGACTCTGATGACTTGGGAAGGCAGACTGACATGCCTCACATTGAAAGGAAAGTAAGGAGAGATCTGAGGCAGAACACGATACATTTTCTGGAGCGGGAGATGACCAAAGCGCAGGTACCACGTGAAGGGTGAGACTGGTCCAGCAGAAAGAGAGGAAATTCCAGCATTAGGGGTTCGAACCAAGCGATAGAGGCCACCTTGCTTACAGCCACACCCAATCACCTTGCCCGTAAGGATGTCCTGAAATACAAGAGAAGATGGGTCAAAATAGCTCGACAATGTAAATCCTTCGTAATATGACTAATAGATAACAAGTTCATAGAGAAGTCAGGTGCATGCAACACATTCTGTAGATGCATATAGAGGGTGTCAAACTAATCTCCCCCTATCCAGTAATTGGAGAATGAGTCCAATCTGCAATAACCACAATTCGTCCTGGAGGAACATGCTTGTATGGTGTAAGTTGATCCTTGTCCCCACACAAGTGATGTGTGGCACCGGAGTTCATAATCCATTCTATAACATCAGATCCACTACTACTAGTGAGTGCATAAGTACTGCCTGAGGTACTGGAGGAGACTGAAGCAGCCACATCAGAGTGACTCCCAGAGGCCGATGAAGATAATGGGGCTGGCAGGAGGTATAATGCCCATCAATCGTGCTACAAGATCATTAAATCGTTGATCCAAAGAGGAAGCAGGTGTGGGCTCAATCTGCTCAGCCACTCAAGCAGAGGCAGGAAATCCATGCTTAGAGTAGCATGTATTCTTGGTATGTCCAGAATGATGGAAAAAATTGCAGGGTTGACGAACACGACCTCCTCTGCCACGAAGTCTGCGTCCACGAAACTGAGAAGAGCCTCCTCGACCTCAGGAGGTCGTCATCACTGAAGAAGTCTGAATGACAGTAGTAGATGGAATAGTGATCCGACTGAGCCTGCGGAAGGATTTTCCTCCATGGGAGGAATAGTAGAGTCTGCCAAAATATGGGAACAAGCCACCTCATACTCAGGATCAAGGGCTACCAGGAATACACCAATCATGGTGGCATCCTTATAAGCCTTCTGCTGCTCAGGAGTAGATGTGAGAGGCAAGAAGCTATAGAGCTTCTCGAACATCCCACGCAATGATGTATATAGCGAGTGAAGAGGGCATCAATTATGCTTGGTAGTAAAGATATCATGCTGGAGTTGTATAATCTTTGTCTCATTCTTTGCCTGTGAATAAGTAGCAGTGAGAATATCCCACATCGCGTTGGTTGTGGGCTGATGGAGTATATCATCGGCGATCTCTATTGCCAATGTGCCTGAAAGCCAAACCTTGGCATATGCATCATCCGCCTCCCATGAGGCGTTAACCCTAGTCTTCTCAGCCGACTCTTCCTCGGTAAGAATATGTTTCTTACTTGCAGACTTCATCGTGCTCATGAGATGCATATCCTACAATTCATAGTTTGACACATCCATCTTTATCTTAGGCGCAAGATCTCTGAAGGCGCCTGTGGAGGGGATATCTATCTTACTTTATGACATGACGGCTGCAGAAGACTAGGATTGAAGACTAGACAAGTGTTTGTCCACGCAGACATAGAGAGATTTGGTTGCATATGTAGACTTATGCAACCAATCTCTTCAAGAGAGAAGGCTCGGCGGATGTGTCCCCTTTTAAAAGGGAAGGTGCGACGGCACCCCTTGGAGAGAGAGTGGGTGCAGGGGCTGAAGGGAGATGCTATACAGCCAGCCGACCGAAGAGAGAGGAGATGCGAGGCCCTAGGCGGGAGGCGGTGCGTAGGGCCCTAGGCAGGCGACGGTGCGCAGGGCCCGGGTGGCGGAGGTGCATGGCCCGCAGGGGCCTGACGGTTGGCGGAGGAGCCCGTGGGGGCCTGGCGACGGGCGGAGGGGCCCGCAGGGGCCTATGACGGGCGGAGTGGCCCGCGGTGGATGGGCGACGGGCGGAGGTGCCGCGGGGAATGGGTGGCGAAGATGCGGAGGGCCGCAGGGGCTGGGCGGCAGTAGCCCTAGGCGACGCGCATGAGAGAGAGGCTTGAGGTGGGGTTTAGGGTTAGGGTTTCGGTACAGGAGCTCCGGTCTAGGACCGCCACTCTGATACCATGTTGGGAAAATAGAAACAGTTCTTTATTCCTTGAGCCCTAGGCTCTCTTATATAGGAGAAGCCTATGGACAAACTACATAAAGTGGACTAGAGAAAGGAAAAATATAGAAACGATACATAGATATGAAATATATCTCTACATTTACATTGGAAGATATAGCGATTAAATTATTTATTGCAATAGATACATTTTGTTGTAGCGCAGGGGCTGAGATAGAGGGATAAGGGGTCTCAAGCCTCTTGAACTCAAGAAAAAACACGAAGGGAGAAGATTAACGAAATCAGTCGATGAAAATTTTACAATAGCCCCCACTCAATGAAATCGGACGATGAAAATTTTACAATAGCCCCCCTCATATTTGTATATTCGACCATGGTATTTTGTCAAATTCCCAATAAGTAAGAGATCTCAGCTTTGATATCCACATTCAACTGTAGTATTCGTGATCATGATGAGGCATTTACATAAACTGAGTGCCTAAGTTTTTATTAGTATTTTAAAGGGGAACTTCTAGATTTAGAGAGCTCAATCTTGAGGGTCATCCCACAAACTTGGTGTTTGAAATTTGCAAATGGATTTTGAATAAAGGACTCTACTCTACACACAGCTATGTGTGACAACGAGAAGGTATTGATAATACTAAAATCGGAATTTTATAAAATGTGGCATTGTCAATGCGACCAAATTTCACATTCTTAAATATATTACTTTTTATTATCCTCGTAAAGTTTTAGGAGCAGTGTTGCAAAAGTCGGTATTCGATACTCAGTAAGGTCATTGAATCGAGAATAAGCAACATTTGTGTGGCTTTTGAAAATTATTCAGTTGTATACTTTTTAGTTATTTTAAAAATATAAATTATATGTAAAAAACCTATACATTTATGTAGATATGGTCATTCCATCTGCAATTATACTTTAACATTTTATTATAGGGATATTAAGTTCCATTTTATGTGATAAAACGAAGATATTCAAGCATAATCACACCATATCCAATATCTAAACCATCTTAAACCATGAAATTCAAAGATAAATGCCTAATAAGCATGAAAACAAAACATAACAAGTATAAGAAATAAGATGAGCTAATTAGAATATAAGATCTAACGATAATTTACAATACATGATCAAATGAGTGTGGAATAAACACCAATCAACTATAAACCAATACATGATGAAAACATGATTTTAATTTAATATAAGAATGGGCTTAGCCTTTTTCTACAATTGCAAGCCAAATCAGCTACACCTACCACCATGCCAACCTTTGAACTAGAATATGTAATAGACTCTGCATATCCTTGTGAAAAGATGTAGATGTGCCCTCTACCTTCCTTGCGCAAGTCCGGCTAATAGAAATAGGAGACTGATAAATCTGCAATTGTCTACTCTAATTTCGTCTCGTTGTAATACGACCAATTACGGGTTAATCAGAATCGAGCTAGAATCTCTGCGAGGAGTGGCTCGATTAAATTTCTTCTATATAAGTCCAATGTCGAACACAAGGCCACTACCCATTAGGTTATGTAATTGGGTCCTAAAATAGGTGATAAGCTACTCTAAGGGGCTATTTAAGTCAAGGGTGCAAGAACACAACAAAATGCATGTAAGATTTTTATGGGTTTTTAATGCATTTAGGTTATAGGTAACAAAATGAGTACAAATGTGAGTAAGGACACAAAACATATAAATACACAATCGCAAAGAATGCTCCTGATTTAATGACTTGGCAATTAAATCCTCTATGCAATAGCTCATCAAATCAAGCTCACTAACCACTAAATTGATTTATTAATTTAATGCACCATTAATTGAATCAAATTTCATTTCAAGTCCATCTAAGCATCCTATCTCACAATGCAAACTCAAGAATTAATATTCAACATTGATCATGCAAGGTTCATGATTTAATATTAATAAAATGAGGCAAATCAGGGGATTAATGACACATTAAATTAACTCAACATGTGAATTAGGGCAAGTCAGTGTCGTGTCCTAAGGAGGACGGTAGTATAGGTATGTGAAGCTTGGAGGAGATGAACAAGGCCTTGCTTGGAAGGTGGGCTACACACATCTGAGGGATTCTGATAGTCTGGTGTGCAACCTTATTCGGAGGATCTATGGACCTGGACTAACATTTCCTATGCATGAGAGTGAAGGAGTGGTACCATCTTACCTTTGGAGTGTATCTGTAGCGTGGCATGGGAGACGTGTCCTTTTTTTAGACACGTGGTTGGAGATGGCATGAGGTTCCGCTTCTGGACAGACAACTGGAGTGAGGGTGGGGCCCTGACTGCAAGATTTTTGAGATTAATGGCGATGGTGGAACATACGCATGCCCATGTGACTGAGGTCTGGGATGGGCATTCTTTCTTTTCGCAATTTCGATCTAAGCTCTTAGATCAACGGATGAAGGAGTTCCTTACTTTACTTGTAGAGCTTGATGAGGTGGCTGGACCTACGGACAGCCGGGACTAATAGATCTGTCGTGATGGTACATTCCCAGTTGGGAAGGCGTACAAGGCAATTAGGGGAACAACAATCTTTGACCCTCGTGGTTGTGTGGCAGATTGCAAGTGGATTTGGAAGTGGAAGATCACGATACGCATAAAGGTTTCTTATGGATTTTCAAGAGGGGTAGACTACTGACGAGGGGCGGATTGGCACGTTTCATCCAAGGGACGAATCGATCTGTCCAAGATGTATGGAGAATGTGGAGGATGTCGATTACCTTTTTTTCTCGTGTGATAGCTCGATGGAGGTCTGGAACCACTTCGAAAACCCGACAATGGATACAAGTAGCACCTCTAGTTTCTGGTGCTCCATAGGGGCGGACTGGAGTGGCACAAACGAGTAGAGGTCAAGGTGTGTGGCAGCCATTTGGGCACTCTGGCTAGCTCGAAATGGGGTGATATTTTGTTAGGATCGATTATATGATGAGAATGTTGCGGGACATGCTAATGCGATGGATGAGTGTTGGTCCATGTAATTTGTAAATTCTTTTCTCTCTTGAATAGGCATGTAATGATTTTTTATGATAAATGGCAAAGTTTTTGGCATATACCTATACGATGTAAGCCCTTTTTCTTTTAAAAAACCTATAAAACTAAGTCATTGCTTTGGTCACATCATCGCACGGTTCATTAAAGGTGTTGATTACATAGACTAAATGAACTTCGATTCCAACTTTGGTTATAGTTTAATACAAATCACCCCAAGCAATGGAAGCATACCCCAATTCACAATAAATGATCCCCTACAATACAGACATCTATAGATAAGACATCTATAGATAGCTTCTGGCACCTAGTTAGTTGTAGTGTACAATATAAATTATTAGGAAGGGTGTATATATCAATTTAACTAACATAGTCTCCTTTCCTACTAAACCCTCGATGTGATAATCCCTTTAGTAATTCATTCCCAAAAGAAAGACTCAGGAGAAACGATGCTAAAAGGAAATATGCACAAAAATATCTACAAACTAGAGTTTGATAATGTTGGGAAATTTTGAAAGTTGTTTATTCTTGGGGACCATAGGCTCTCTTATATAAAGGAGAGGCTCTCTTAGAACATAGAAATATCTCTACACTCCCCTTAAGATGGAGCATAGATGTCAATCATGCTCAGTTTGGAAGAACACTTTCTGAAATGGTTCTTTGAGCAATGCCTTGGTAAAGATATCTATCGTTTACTCTTCTGAACCGACATGGGAGGTAGAAATCAAGCCAATTCTGAATTATATCTCTAGTATAATGGCAGTCTACCTCAATATGCTTCGTTCTTTCTTGGAATGGAGGATTTTTTGCAATGAATAAGGCAGGATGATTATCACATTGTAACTGCATGGGTAGAGGTATATTTATATGCAAATCTGCTAGCATTGTTCGAACCCACATCATTTATGTGCTTGCTTGTGCCATAGCCCTATGCTCATATTCGGCACTTGATCTAGCCACAACCGTATTTTTCTTGCTTTTCTAAGAAACAAGAGAACTGACAACAAACACCGCAAAGCCCGAAGTAGACTTCCTGTCCTTAGGACACCTTGCATAGTCTGTGTCAACATATGCAGAAACAAAAAGAGTTGCTCCTTTCCTGAATAGTATCCTGCACCTGGAGAAGATTTTAGATATCTCAATATCATATATAAATCATCCATATGTACCTGTCAGGGCTGCTCCATGAACTGATTCACCCGACTCACTGCAAAAGAGATATCAAGTCTAGTGGTAGTAACATAGAGAAGCTTTCCCACCATCTCTCTATATCGCCTCCTGTCAACCTCATTGTATCATCATCATATAACTTCACGCTAGGATCCATAGGAGTAGTACAGGGTCGACACCCAATCATGCTTGTCTCAACAAGCATGTCTGTAACATATTTCCTTTGGGTCATCACAAGACCTTGCGCATTCCTAGCAAACTCTAATCCTAAGAAATACATTAGGGTGCCCAGATCCTTAGTAACAAACTGACGACCCAGAAATTTTTTTGTCGTCTTTATCCCCTGCACATCTCCTGTAACAAGTATATCATCAACATAAACCATGATAGCAATAGTACCTCCGGGTGTTCTCTGCACAAACAGTTGTTGGGAGAAAAATGAATCATATTATTAGAAAAGACCGAGGGCTCTCTTATATAGGAGAAAATCCCTTGGGTTAATTACATGATAAGTGCCCAGAGAAAACATAACATATAAAATAGATAAAGAGATATATTTATCTCAACACTCTCCCTCAAGCTGGACCATATATATCTATCATGCTCAGCGTAGAGCAACACCTCTGAAATGGACCTCTAGCTAGAGCCTTGGTGAAGATGTCAGCCGTCTGATCTCCTATGGAAACATGGGAGGTGAATATGAGACCTTTTTGGATCATGTCTCTAGTGTAATGACAATCCACCTCTATATGCTTTGTCCGTTCATGAAACGCAAGATTATTGGCAATAAATAGTGCAGCTTGATTATCACATAAAAGCTGCATAGGAAGAGGAGCCTCAATGGTAAGGTCAGTCAATACCGATCTAACCCACATCATCTCTGCACTCCCTTGTGCCATGGCCCTGTATTCAGATTATGCACTTGATCTAGCCACCATTGTCTGCTTTTTGCTTTTCCATGAGACAAGTGAGCTCCCGACAAACACAGCAAAGCCCAAAGTAGACTTTCTGTCCCTGTGACATCCTACATAGTCAGCATCTGCGCAAGTTGTCACCTCAAGAGATGCATCCCTGCTGAATATAAGACCCGAGCCAGGTGAGTTCTTCAAATATCTCAATATCATATAGACAACATCCATATGCACCTTTCTGGGTTGCTCCATGAACTGGCTAACCTTGCTTACTGCAAACATTATATCCGGTCTGACGATAGTGGCATATAAAAGTTTCCCAACCAATTCTCTACATCTCTTGCTATCTACCTCCTCGGTGTCGTCATCATATAATCTCATACTCGGATCCATAGGAGTAGTAGCAGGCTTGCATCCTATCATACCTATCTTAGAAAGAAAATCCATCACAAACTTCCTCTGGGTCATCACCAAACCACGCTGGTTCCTGGCGAACTCCAACTCAAGGAAGTATCGAAGAGTACCAAGGTCCTTAGTCACAAACTGTTGACCTAGGAACTCCTTGGCAGTCTGAATACCTGGGTCACCATCCCATGTAAGAACAATGTCATCTACATAAACAAGAATGGTAACATTATCTCTCTGTGTCCTCTGAACAAAAAGTGAGTGGTCTGCAGTATACCGCACAAACCCTCGGTGCTCTATCAACTCCGATAGCTTCTGGTACCAAGCTCTCGGACTCTGCTTCAGGCCATAAATCACCTTATGGAGCCTGCACACCTTCTGGGACTCCCCCTCAGTAACAAACCCTGGTGACTGCTACATGTAAACTTCCTCCTGAAGATCCCTGTAGAGAAAGGCATTCTTCACATCAAGTTGGTACAAAGGCCAGTCCCGTGAAACTACAACGGAAAGAAGAATGTGTAGTGTGGAATGTCTGGCCACAAGAGAAAAAGTAGCATGCTCACTATCACCAGACCCATAGGTTTGGGTGAATCCACGTGCCATAAGTCTTGCCTTGTAGCGATCCACACCGCCATCTGCCCTTTGTTTGACTGTAAATATCCATTGCAGCTTACAACAGAGGTACCTTGTGGAGCAAAAATAATGCTCCACGTCCCACGTGACCTCAAAGCAGCCATCTCTTCGTCCATTGCAAGTTGCCACCTACTGTCCTGTAGCGCCTCCTAATATGTACGTGGGATAGTAACAGCAGAGAGTCCCACTACAAACTTCATGTACTCCTCTGAAAGATGATCCAAAGAAACATGTGCAGCAAGAGGATACGTGGCATACTGGCGACGAGGCTTCCTTAGGGCAATAGGAATCTCCAAATCATCATCCGTTCTGTCTGCTGGAGTCAACTCATCTTGTGTATCATGCAAAACTCCAGTGCCATCAATAGAAACAATGTTATCATGACATACCTGAGGCGTGGTGGATAATGTGGGCAGCGCATGAGCAGAGGGGTGAGTAGAAGACCTGTGAGTGTAAAGAAGGGGTAAGAACTTTGACTGGGTAGACGGAGGTGGAGGTGGTGGAGATGGTGGCGGTGGTGGAGGTGGGGAAGGCTGAGGTGCAGCATGGGGTTCATATGGTGGAGGAGACGGAGGTAAAGGAACAACAACATCCTCCCCAGATGTAGTATTGTATATCCTATCACCTATAGGAGAGAAATACATAATCGACTCAAAGAAAGTGACGTCAGCACTCACATAATATCTTCGGCCTGCATGATCAAAACATCTATACCCTTTTTGGGTACGAGAATAACCAACAAAAATGCATTTGGCAGCTCTAGGCGAGAGCTTGTCACGACCAGGAGTGAAATTGTGGACAAAGGCCACAGATCCAAAGGCTCTGGGAGTGAGAGAGAATAGTTCCTTCTCGGGAAATGCAATCAAAAAGGGAACCTTCTCTCCAAGCATGGTGGACGGCATGCGGTTCACCAAGTAACAGGCAGTAAGAACAGCGTCCCCCCAGAAAGAATGAGGGGCGCGACTCTGGATCAATAATGTTCTTGTGACATCAAGAAAGTGACGATGTTTGCGTCCAGCCACACCGTACTGCTGAGAAGTGTAGTTGCACGGGGTTTTATGAACAATTCCAAGAGACCTGAGAAATTTAGATAAATATAATGTGGAAAACTCCAAAGCATTATCCGTACGAATGAATTTCACATTAGCAGAGAATATATTTTTGACCTCAATAAGAAAAGTTTTAATGATAGCACATGCTTCAGACTTATGTTTTAACAAGAACACCCAAGATAGTCTAGAATAATCATCCACAACAACCATATAAAAACGATGCCCATGATGATCAGGAACACGACTAGGACCCCAAATATCAAAATGATACAACTCAAAGGACTGACTACTGTGACGACTCGGACGACTCAGAAAAGAGGAATGATGGTGCTTCCCAAGCTGACAAGCTTCACAATCCAATGTAGTACGAGTAGATATCTGCGATAGCACATGACACATCTTCGAGAGAGGAAGGTGGCCAAAGCGAAGATGCCACATGAAAGGAGAAACAGATCCGGAAGGAATGGCAGCAATTCCAGCACAAGGAGGTATGGCAAGCTTATACAATCCTCTCTGCTCACGGCCATGACCAATCACACTGCCAATTAGTATGTCCTGAAACACAAAATAAGAGGGATCAAAGATGGCACGGCAATGTAAATCTTTTTGTAAGTTGACTAATTGACAAAAGATTCATTTAAAAGTCTGGAGCATATAAGACGTTCTGAAGATGCATAGAGGGGGCTAGAACAATCTCCCCCTAACCAACAATGGGTACATGATGAACTTTTTTTTTTGAAAGATGGGTACCTGACGAACTGGATGATGCTCTGGCAGTGGTTGTGGCATCTGTTGAACCTGGAGTCGGAGTCGTAGGAGTGCTCAACATGTCTCGAAGCTTGGAGACAATATCATCGAAACGTGGATCCGGAGTAGGCACGCTAGAATGCTCAGTCTGCTCAGCAACACGTGCAGACGCTGGATATCCATGCTTTTGAAAGCATGTCTCCTCGGAGTGACCAGGATGATGGTAATGAGAACAGAGACCACGATGTCGGTCGCCTCCTCGACCTCGAGGTCCACGACCACAAAACTAGGACGACCCCCTTCTGCCACGAGTAGCTGCCATCGCAGGAGTCGTATGGACCGTAGTAGTGGATGTGGTAGTAATCATGCTCAAGCGCTTGTAGACTTCCTCCATCGACGGTATTGTCTCCAGTCAGAAGTTGAGTACGAGCGGCATCGTACTCTGAGTCAAGAGAGGACAAGAAAACTCCTGTCATGGTGGCATTCCGATATGCCTGTTGTTGTTCAGTGCTAGTGGTAATCGGCATGAAGCTGTGTAGTCGCTCAAACATGCCCAGATGAAAGAAGTGTGCGTGGAGCGATCGATCATTCTGTTTGGTCGAGAAAAATATCGAACTGCAGTTGAAGAATTTTGCTCTCATTTTTTGCCTGCCCATATGTATCTGCCAATATACCCCACATAGCCTTTACAGTCAGCTAATTGATAATGTCATTAGCAATCTCCGTAGTAAGCATCCCAGAGAGCCAAATACATTATACGAGCATAGGCATCGTCCTGCTTCCATGATGCATTGGCCCAAGTCTTGTCCACTGGCTTTGAATCAGTCAAAATGTGCTCCTTGTTATGGCACTGCATTAGGGTATGAAACTGCATGGACCATAACTCGTAGTTGGTCTCGTCCATCTTCACAATCGGTGACGGGCCCTTGAAGGTACCGGAAGAGAAGAAAACGTCACCCTTGTTCTCTGACATCGTACTAAGAAGCCAAAACGCGGAACACCAAGTAAATGAAGGTATAAAATGTGTCTACAGAACCATTGAAGGGATTAATTTATCTGTAGACTCATATACCTATCCCTAGGTCTCCATGAGAGGTTTAGAGCCGCACCACACGATAGAAATCAGACAATATCACGAACTGCAAGACAGATCAGATCTCTGATCAACACAGAAAAGCCTTGTTGCGCCCCAGACGACGCAGTGGGCACCTTTATCGGCGGCGGGAGGTGCAGCAGCACCCAACGGTGGCACAGGAAGGTGCTGGGGGGTGCATGGGTCCCCTGCGGTGGCGCGACAGCGCGGGAGGGCGTTGGGGCCCCCGCGGCGGCGCTGAAGGCCTGGGAGGGGGCGTGCGAGGCGACTATGGGGGCTCGCGGTGGCGCGGGAGGTCGTTGGCCCGAGGAGGAAGCGACGGCGGGGCAGGGGGCGTGTAGGGTTAGGGTTTTGGGTGGGATAGAGGAACCTCGGTCTAGGACCGTTGCTCCGATACCATATTGGGAGAAAAATGAATCATATCATTAGAATAGACCTATGACTTTCTTATATAGGAGAAAAGCCCTTGGGTTAATTACATGATAAGTACCCAGAGAAAACATAAAATATAAAATAGATAAAGAGATATATTTATCTCAACAACAGTGAATGATCTGCATTTGACATTTTAAACCCTTGCCTTTCAATCAGATCCAAGAGCTTCTGAAACCATACCCTTGGACTTTGCTTAAGGCCATATATTGCCTTATGGAGTCTACAAACCTGCTAACACTCCCTCTCAGTAGCAAACCCTGGAGGCTGCTACATGTAGATTTCCTCCTGTAGATCTCCATACAAAAACGCATTCTTAACATCTAGCTGAAACAAAGGTCAATCACGTACCACAGCAACTGAAAGGACGCGTAGAGTTGAGTGACGAGCGATTGGAGAGAACGTGTCCACATAATCCACACCGTAAGTCTGAGTAAATCCTTATGCCACCAATCTTGCCTTGTATCGATCAAGGCTCCCAAATGCATGATGTTTAACAGTAAACACCCATTTGCAACTAACAACAAATGCCCCAAGAGGAGCAGATACCAAACTCCAGGTACCACGTGATTGCAGAGCAGCCATCTCTTCCTCCATAGCTAAACGCTAACGACTATCCTTCAAGGCCTCCTGATAATTCTGTGGAATGTCCACATCAGATAGAGCAACTGCAAATCTCCGGAATTCCCCAGTCAGACGATGAAAGGAGACCTGGGAAGCAAGTAGATATGAAGCACATGTGTGCTTTTGCTTTCGAATCGCAATGAGTATATCCGGGTCATCAGGAACCTCCTCCATCCGTGGGCTAGTCTCTTGCAATGATCCCTACGCAGATAGCCAGATACATCTCCAGACCCGTCGTTAGAAACATTGTTATCTGAACAAACCTGAGGTGTATTGGATGGCGAGCGATGACCATGATCAGATGCAGGCCAATGGGTATAGAATTTTGGTAACGGTAGAACAACAGGCACATGCGAATGTGTAGAAGGAGGTGGAAGTGATGGTGGTGGTGGTGGTGGCGGAACAGCATGCACATGTAGAAGAGATGACGGACTCGTAGGAGGAGGTGGCATGTAAACTTCGTCATCAGAGTCTGATGAAGCCAACTAGTCACCTGTAAGGGAGAAATACATCATAGGCTCAAAAAATGTGACATCAGCACTGATATAATATTTCCTGCACACAGCACTGGTATCCCTTCCGAGCCTTGTAGTACCCAACGAACACACATTTGACGGCTCTAGGAGAGAGCTTATCAAGACTCGGAGCCAACTGGTGGATGAATGCAGCAGAGCCAAAAACACGAGGAGTAAGTGAGAACAACTCCTTCTCAGGGAAAGCTATGGATAATGAAATTTTCTCACCCAAGACAGATGAGGGCATGCGATTCACCAGATAACATGTCGTAAGAAAAGTATCACCCCAAAACGAATGTGGGGCACGACTCTGAATGAGAAGAGTCCGAGTGACATCAAGTAAATGGCGATGCTTTCTCTCTGCAACACCATTCTATTGAGAAGTGTAAGCACAGGTTGTTTGATGAATAATACCACGAGATGAAGAAAATGTGATAGAGCACATGTACAGAATTCCAAAGCATTATCAGTTCTCACAAATTTCACTGAGGAAGAGAAAACATTATGCACTTTATTGATAAAGGTTTTGATCGCATCTCCAGCTTCAGATTTATTCTTCAATAAAAAGACCATGACAAACGAGAAAAATCATCAACATCAATAAGGTAAAACATGTGTCCCTGGTGATCAGGAACACAACTCGGACCACAAATATCAACATGAAATAACTCAAAAAGGGAGCTACTGCTCCGACTCTTACTATTAGGAAAAATAGACAGATGATGCTTTCTCAACTAACACGCCTCGTACTGGAAGGATGAAACCGGTGAAATCTGCGGCAAATATGACACATCTTCTGGAGAGGGAGGTGGCCAAAACATAGGCCAAGTGAAGGGAGAGACGGGTCCTGTTGAATGAGAGGATAGGCATACATAGGGAGTTCGGACCAAGCGATAAAGACCACCCTACTCATGACCACAGCCAATCACCCTGCCAGTAAAAATGTCCTGAAAAACAAGAGACGATGGGTCAAAAATAGCCCGACAATGCAAATCTTTCGTAATCTGACTAATGGATAACAAATTCACAAGGTTGCAGAAGTCGGCAGTCGGTACTCGGTCGGAAGGGTCACTGACTAAGGATTAATCGGCAGTCGGGAGAGTAATCGGATTTAGTCGGGCATTAGTCGGTTTTGAATTTTTTATTATTTTAAATATATAAATCAAGTTTTATAACATATACTCTCATTTATATTCATATATTTAGCAGTTTTAATATTTTTTAGAGCTTAAAAAATTATAGCAACAGAAGAAAAAACGAAGCAAGTTAAGAACAAAATGTTTGGTTCATAGCACAGACAAAATGTTAAGAACAAAATGTTTGGTACATAGCACGAGTTGAAGTTAGAAATAAATTAATACAAAGCTAATCAACAACCACAAAAGGTAAATAACCTAAGTTACCTAACTATCATG
The DNA here is from genome assembly GCA_037367405.1 of Ottelia alismoides. Taxonomy (NCBI): domain Eukaryota; kingdom Viridiplantae; phylum Streptophyta; class Magnoliopsida; order Alismatales; family Hydrocharitaceae; genus Ottelia; species Ottelia alismoides. The sequence continues at coordinate 1,672,011 of JAZKJV010000700.1, forward strand.
CAAATCAACAAGAAGTATCTAAGTTAACGAACATTTAGGCGTAATAAACACAATTCTAATCTTATATAAGTTAACCAACGTGAAATTAAATCACAAAGTTTTAAGTAAAATTATCCAGGATAGTATATTAATTAGTTGATATTTTATATCTAGATGAAAAACTATAATTTAAAGTACAGAAGTATACAGAATTTTTTTATAAATTTTATTTAACATTTTTAGTGTTTTTTGTTTTTATATTTTAAATTTATTTGTGAGTTATACTTATTAGCATGTAACCTTAAGTATCTCATCTTATTGTCTAACAACAAGCCCTAAATCTCATCTAATTCTATACGTGTAATCGAGTTTACGGTTTGCGCCGAAACATATCCGAAATCCCCATGCAAAAGTCAGCCGAGAAATCTCTATGCAAAAGTCGGCCGACTAGTCGGCCGACTAGGCCGATTAATCGGGCGATTAATCGGGTCTGACCGACTATTGGCCGATTTGGCCTAGTCGAGTCGGGTACCCCCCCGACTCGACTAGTCGGACCGACTAGTCGGCCTAGTCGGCCGACTTTTACAACAGTGCAAATTCATAGAAAAATCAGGGGCATGTAGCACATTTTGTAAATGCATCGAAGGCGTCAAACTGATATCCCCTTGTCATGTGATCAGGGAATGAGTCCCATCGGCTATCATGACATTTCTCAGTGGATGAACCTTTATATATGTTGCAAGATGATCTCTATCCTCGCATAAATGATGCGTCGTCCCGGAGTTCATAATCCACTCTGTAATCTCATATCTATGACAAGATGTAAAAGCATAAGTACTACATGAGGTGCTAGCCATAGAAGAAGTACTGGCAGAGGCGGAAGCTGCTACATCTGAGTGGCCTCCTGGAGATGGTGAAGAAGCAGAGGCATGATATCTCGCAGTCTGGATATGAAGTCATCAAACCTCTGATCTGAAGTAGGAGCAGTTGGAGACTCAACCTGCTCCGCTACGTGGATTGATGTCGGAAAATCATGCTTGGAGTAGCATGAATCCTTTGTATGACCTGGACGATAACAGTGCGTACAAGGCTGACAAATGCGACCTCCTCTACCATGAGGTATGCATCTACGAAAAGAAGAAGAGCCTCCTCTGCCTCGGGAGGCTGCCATTGCCGAAGAAGTCTGGCTAGTAGCAGTGGACGGAACAGTAATCCTGCTAAGCCTACGAAAAGCTTCCTCCATGGGAGGAATAGTAGCATCCGCAAGAATCTGGGAGCGAGCAACATCATATTCAGGATCGACGGCTGCTAGGAATACAACCATGGTAGCATTCCAATATGTCTTTTGCTGCTCTGGAGTAGCCGTGAGAGGCATGAAGTTGTGGAGATTCTCAAACATCCCACGCAAGGATTTATACAACGAATGAAGAGGTCGTTCGTTCTGCTTGATAGTAAATATATCATGCTGGAGTTGGAGGATCGTGGTCTCGTTCCTCACTAGAGAATAAGTTGTCGCGAGGATGTCCCACATCGCCTTAGCAGTGGACTGATGTAATACATCATTGGCGAACTCTATCGTCAATGTACATGAAAGCCAAACTTTGTTGTATGCATCGTCCACCTCCCATGAGGCATTAACCCCAGTTTTCTCCACCGGCTCCTCCTTGATAAGAATATGCTTCTTACCATTAGACTTCATAAGGCTCATGAACTGCATAGCCCAGATCTCATAGTTTGTCCCGTCCATCTTGACAATAGGCGTTGGACCTCTAAAAGTACATGTGGTGGTTACGTCGACTTTGTTTCCTGGCATATTGTCGGATGAAGATTACTAGGGTTTTGTAAACCAACAAATGAATGTTTCCACTCAAATCCATCAACCCAAAAGGACCTTGATACAAGCAAAGAGGGTTGTAGGGTGAAGGCAGCAGGAGGCCGACGGCCAAGGGAAGAGAGACCGGCCCAGGCAGCTGGTGTTAGTTGGTGGTTGCAGGGTCGGCTGCCGAGAGAGGAACTGGGCCGACTGCTCGACGACGGCGCGGCGGGAAGGCAGGAGCGGAACCGGTCTGGTTGCTCGACGGCTCGACAGCGGTGCGGCGGGAAGGTAAGAGCAACAGTCAGGGATGACGGCGGTGATAGCGGGAGGGGCGGGTGTGGGTTAGGTTTAGGGTTAGGATACGGAGCTCGGTCTACGACTGCTGCTCTGATACAATGTTGGGAAAAATCGAAGAGTTGTTTACTCCTGGGGACCCTAGGCTCTCTTATATAGAGGAGAGACCTATGGGTAAATTACATGAGATGAATATAAAGAAATAAAAAAAAAGATACATGGAGAACATAAAAATTTCTCTACAGATAACAATAACCCCATAGAATGCCTTTAAACATCACAAGAAGAAACTTTATTATGGCACATAAACAAAGTACATAGAATCAAGTAAGAGGACACCCTCCTTTACCCTACATGAAGAAAGAATTTTGCAATGAAAAAGGTAGAAAGCACAATCAGATCACTGAAACTACAAAAACTAAACCTCCTTAGACAAACCAAATCTGAAAGATTAAGCAAATGCATTTTCTACTTTTTATTTGTGGACGACTTCTCTCGCTTAAATTGAGTTTTGTTTACTAAAAGTAAAGAATTAGCTTTTTCAGAGTTCTCAAAATTAGCTCAAAATATTCAAAACAAACAAGGCTCCACTATTGTTGGGTCGGGGAAGAGATGCGCGGGAGGAGGAAGGCCCGGGAGCGCGGTGGGGAGCGTCACCAGGAGGTCACAAGTAGGAGGATAACGGCAAGGATACGTGTGTGGCGACGCGTTGGTGAAGAGTCTAAGCTTTCACAGGGGGTGAAGAAGGATGTTGGCTTGTCACATCGTGATGAGGAAGAGGGAGGCTGGATTCGGTTTCGCAGCGGAAGTCTGGGTGTTGGTGCTTCAGATGTGGGGCGATGGGCCACGCAGCATCATCACGCTGGAGGTCGTTGCGTTGTTTTAGTTGTGGGCGGTCCGGCCATCGCCGGGCATTTTTCCCTTCTGTGGTTGCGGTGTCAACACGGTCTAGTATGAATACGGGGAAAAGCATCGTTGATAGGGAGGCTCGATCGACTGACAAAGCTTGGACAAGCCAGGCATCTCTTTTGCTGAGATTGTCACGGGGGATCATGTGAAGGAGCAGAGGGTGGTCTTGCTGAATGGATGTGGGTGAAGGACTCAATCTCGATTAATGGTGTATGGGTTGGTCTTTCCCTTCTTTTTGGAAAAGGTTTCGTGGGTGATGTGGTTCTATTTGAAGAAGGGAAGTGTTGTGCACGGGGTCTGTCGGAAGACGGGGCGGATAGGCTGCTCAATCCGCAGGGAAAAAATGATGTTGTATGGTGCTATCCACGCTTTTCGGATGGGGGGGAGGTCGTGCTCGCCTTGCAGACGGCTCGCCTGAGGGGGGGTCCCTTTCCTCTCCAGAAATATAGAGGTGCTTGGCCCAGTACAGGCGGAGATTGGAGTCGTGAAGAAGGTTCTGGCAGATGGGTCCTCGTCGGGATCCGATCCAGGCATCACAATCGTCCTTTTGGAATGCCGCGAAGATCTAGAGATGCCTATTCCTCTGAGGGATCCGATCCACGCATCACAATCATCCTTTTGGAATGTCGCGAAGATCTGGAGATGCCTATTGCTCCGTTGAAGCTTGGACAAGGCCAAGCATCTCTTTTACTGAGATTGTCATGGGGGATCATGTGAAGGAGCAGAGGGCGGTCTTGATGATTGGATTGTGGGTGAAGGACTCGATCTTGATTAATGGTGTCTAGGTTGGTCTTTCCCTTCTTTTTGGAAAAGGTTTTGTAGGCGATGTGGTTCCGCTTGAAGAAGGGAAGTGTTGTGCACGGGGTCTGTCGGAAGACCAGGCGGATAGGCTACTCAATCCACGGGGAAAAAACGATGTTGTGTGGCGCTATCCATGCTTTTCGTATAGGGGGAGGTCGTGCTCGCCTTGTGGACGGCTCGCCTGAGGGGGGTCCCTTTCCTCTCCAGAAATATAGAGGTGCTTGACCCAGCACTGGCAGAAATTGGAGTTGTGAAGAAGGTTCTGGCCGATGGGTCTTTGCCGGGATCCGATCCAGGCATCACAATCGTCCTTTTGGAATGTCGCGAAGATCTGGAAATGCATATTCCTCCGATGATGCTTGGGATTGGTCGAGCGAGTTTTACGATTTCGGTGCACCTGGTTTCGTCGCCACCACCGGTTCTTCGGGTCAGGGGCCTCATCCGAGGTCGACTACGCTGAAGAGGAAATATTTCAGTTGTCTAATGATTTGATTGAGACGGAAGACGAGGCGGATTTTCAGGGGAAGGGGCGAAAGGTGGATTTGCCCAATTTGGCGTTCCCTTTTTTTATGATCTCGAAATCTGTAACGGCGGAGGGCTTTCTAGATACTCTCTCTTTCCAGTATGCAGCTGGGACCTCTTCGTGGATCGGCTGGTCGGGCCAGATGGACCCACCAACCCGAACACCTTTCTCGGGCAGTGCTGCTTTTCGAACTGGGTTCGATGTTGGCAGATCTGATTTGCCTTTGATGGATGTGGGTTCCTTTCCGACCCATTTAGAAGCTGGGACTATTATGGATCTCTTACGTTTGTTTCTGATTCGATATCTTCTATCGGTTGAACCTGTCATCCCATGTCTCCCCGCGAAATCTTACACACCACCATGGAGGGCTTTGTTGACGTGGGAGGGGGGCGCATCGAAACCCTCGGATCCCCTTTGGTCTCCGGCATCCACTGGCGCCTTCTGTGCTCTAGGCGTGCTTACAATGGAGCGGGATGCTCCAATGCTCGGAGTACCGAATATTGATTTTGCAGGCTGGATTTCACAGACCGGGGAAGACAAACTCACTGATGGGAGTTTGACATGCACTGAAAACTTAAAGGGAGGTACAAAAAGATACAGACGGAGACGAAAGAAAAATCTAATGAGTGGAGAGGTGCAGACCATTTCTGAACAAAAGAATAAGGTGGCTTTGCTGGCAGGAGCGGTATTCACGGCAGGTGCGTAACTTATCCCAAAATGAAAGTCTTATCTTGGAATGTGAGAGGTTTGTGTGACCTTGAAAAAAGAACCTTGGGAGCGAGGTTCACAAAATGGGGTTGTGATGTCATACTTCTGCAGGAAACTAAGCTTTAACTCCTGTGATAAGACCTTGTGGAATTCTTTGGGAAAACTTCTTTCAACTATCGGTCGCTTAACGCCTCGAGTACCTCTGAAGGTTAATCTTGGCATGGAGGAGTCCTGACTTTCTGTTTAGGAATTAGTTGATTGGTTCTCACATCCTCTCTGTTGTTCTGGAATGCGCTGCCACTTCGTCTTTGTTTGTGATTTCATGTGTTTATGGCCCTTGCTAGCCGGCTATACAACATGAATTGTGGGAGGAGATTCGTGCGGCTAGAAGTGCTTTTCCTGGTTACGCATGGCTGGTTGGGGGGATTTCAATGTATCTTTGTACTCCTCCGATCGTCTGCGGCTTCGAGGTAGTCAGGACCCGGGATCCTCCGATTTTGGCGACTTGATTAATGATCTTGAGCTTGAGGTCCTTGATGCTACGGACACTAAATATACCTGGCGGAACACGGACTCTCGATCTCGAATTGACCGTTTTCTTGCCTCTTCTGAGCGGCTAGTGTTGTTCCCGTGTTCGTTCACATCTTGTAGGCCCCGCACTCGTTCTGATCATATGCCTTTGGTTAGGGACTCTGGTACCCAGACTCCAACACGGGGTTTTTTCATATTTGAACGTGCATGGCTGCTGGAGGACTCGTTCAGGGAGATGGTAACCAGCTACTGGGAATCCTTATCTCCGTCTGGATCGGCAACGGTAAGGCTATTTGAGAAACTGAATAGTTTGTGTCAGAGATTATGTGCGTTTAAGAAGGAAGTGAAGGAGACACTGAAGGCTCGGAGGGTGTCTGCAGAATTAGAGGTCTAGAGATTTGACAGAATTGAGGATGACAGACAGCTGGATACTGAGGAACTTGGGCATAGAGCGGCTGCGCAAAAAATAATTTTAGAAGAGGACAGGAAGCAGGTGACGGAGTGGAAAACAGATGTCTCGACTTAAATGGATGAAGGAGGGGAATGCAAACACGGCTTTCTTCCACAGGTTAGCCAGTGCAGGTGACGGGCTAACACCTTTCGATATATGTTCGTTGATGGGAACAGAGTCGAGGGGGACAGAGAATTGGCTTCTGTGATTGTGGACCACTTTCACACCTTTTCTAAAAGGCTCCTTCCAGAACTTTGGTTGTGGAATGGCTGTGGGGCTACTCGTATATCTGATGTGCACGCAAATAACCTAACTTTGCATGTTACCATGGAGGAGGTCAAGGCAGAGGTTTGGAATTTGAATGATGATGGAGCGCCGGGCCCGGATGGCTTCCCTTCATTTTTCTATAAGGAGTTCTGGAATGTGGTGGGAGCTGAGGTGCTGGAGGTTGTGGTGGAGTTTTGTCTGGGGAATACAGGTTTTGAAAAGCTGAACAGGGCTCTGATTTTCCTTCTACCGAAGACAGAGTCGGTTGATAGGATTGAGGACTACAGACCGATTAACCTCTCGAACGGAATCTCTCATTATGGTGAAGGTGTTCGCGATCCGCCTCAACAGAGTTCTTGATCATATCGTCTCACCAGTTCAGTCGGCATTTATTCCTGGGCGTCAGATTGGGGACAGTATAGTAACGACTTCTGAGATTATATCGGATTGGAAACGAAGTGGCAAGAAGGCTTTGCTTTGGAAGGTGGACTTCGCCAAGGCATATGACACATTGGACTAGCATTTTCTATGGGTCGCCCTTTACGGGAGGGGTTTTCTGGATGTTTGGACCCCGTGGATTCACTACAACATCTTTCTCGGTGTTGGTTAACGAGAGACCTAAGGGAGGTTTTTTTCAGCCGCAACGTGGGGTCAGACAGGGGTGCCCCTTGCCCATATGCTTTTTGTCCTGGTTGCGGATGTTCTCGCTTGCATGGCTGACGGGGTACAGAGGGGTGGGTATTATTTCAAGATACATTTGTGGTGACTTGGTTATCCCTCTGCTTCAATATGCGGACGACGCGAGCTTATTCATTGAGGGTGGCAAGGTTGAGGCGGGTGGCATGGCCATCACTCTTGAGCTTTTTGGGGAAACGTCTGGACTGGAATTGAATCTAAGTAAATCCACAGTTATCCCTTTTGGCTTGTCGGATAAGGAGGCGCAGGAGTGTAGTAGGGAGCTGGGCACATCGTGTGGTTCCCTTCCTATTCGATTTCTTGGACTTCTGAAGGTGGAGAAGGTGGAAAAGAAGCTAGCTGGCTGGAGGGCTTCATTGTTGTCACGTGGTGGACGTTTGGTGTTGATCAAGGCGGTTCTCTCTGCAATTCCGGTGTTCTTTTTTCCTCTAGCTTGTTGTCAGTGAGCATCAGACAGCGTTTAGAGAGAATTATGCGCAAATTCCTATGGAAGAAGTCGGGTCAGGATGGTCATGGCATGCACCTTGTGGATTGGGAAACCATTATTCAACCAAAGAAGCATGGTGGGCTTGGGATCAAGAGATTGGAATCTTTCAATGAGGCTCTCTTGCTCAAATGGGTAAGCAAAATATGGGGTAAGGATATGGGTACGTGTTATAATCTCCCGCGATGCCTCTATGGCACTTTTATGGTAGGACCTGGATCGATTCGTCAGGGGCCTAATCAATCGCCTTTCTAGAAAGGGATTCTGAAGGTTATACCTCACTTTCAAGATTTATTCAGGTCGGTTCATGGGGATGGTGCTACCTTTGGGTTTTGGATGGATGACTGGACGGGGGGTCCCTTGTACAGCCGTTTTCCCCGACTTTTTGCATTAGCGCTGACACTAATGCTAGGGTTTGGAATGCTAGGACAATGGAAATTGGATGCCGACTTTCAGATCGTCTCTCTCATACCAGAGATTGGAGGAGCTTCTTCGACTTTTGGACTCTCTTGGGCATACGAGCAGACCCTCTTCTGGGATGGATCATTGGACTTGGAAGGCGACGGCGTTCTCGGTTCCCAATGCATATGGTGCCATTTGCAGGCCTCCACCGTCGCTTTCGGACGTTTTGTTCGGGATTGTGACTTCATCTGATCGCTCCGTCTTCCTGAAAGGATCGGTTTCTTCCTCTGGCTCTTTAGACGTAAACTGTTGCTGGCTCGCGACCGCTGCGCCAAGTTGTTTCAGGTGATATCAGATACTTGTCCCTTGTGTGGCAGGGACATTAAGACGTTGGAGCACCTCTTCTTCTGATGCCATATCTCTTCGGTGGTATGGTGTGAGGTCAGATTGGACTGGATCTGCACCGCAACTTTGAGTCTTTTTGGTCTTCTTTTTTGGTGCTCGTAATAAACAGAGAAGTGAGATCCTGGCTCCGATAGCATTGTTATGGGCCATCTGGTTAGCACATAATGATGTCCTTTTCTCTGGGTACCGTTTCTACTGTGAGAATGTGTGCTTACAGTACAAGTTTTCTTGAGTCTTGGCTTATGTAATATGTTTTTTCTAATCTTTTTTCTTATTTAATACATTGGGATGGACACCATCGTGTGTTTCCCCTTTCTTGGCCTCAAAAAAAAGTCATGAGTGCTCATGATTTTTTTTTAAATCAACATGAATGATCACGATGGAGAGTGTAAGAATGAAGATTTTATCAAACCCTTTAACAAAATTAAGACTAAGCACAAATTTGTATCACCGATGATAGCATCTCAAAACAAATTAATCGAATGCAAGAATTATACACTCCAAGAGTACACTCGCAAGTATGTTGTATGAATTTGGATCGTCATGTTACTTTCGGGTAGAACATATAAGTATCACTTGCAATGTCATAAATTGTACTTTGATCTGTCCTGGATTAAAGAAGATATCTTTTAAAATTTACTTCAAGTGCTCTTCTAGAATCGATTGTTTGTGCTCATTCATAAGATAATCGAATTTTAGGACTTTGAATTTAATAGCTTTTCAGGGGGTTTATATGCAAATTGTGTAACATGTGATGTAATTTATGCATAATTGAGGTAGAAATGAATGGAAATGAGGTTTGTTTTTGCTCAATTCAAACATGACGTGATTAATCTATGTACATAAGACCCCATACGTTTCTATAAAAACAATTCATGACTAAAGCTTGAGCATTTCAACATCTCGTCAGCTCGAGGTTTTCCTGACTTAAGTCTCAACAAACTTGACCTAAGCTTTAAGCCTATAGGTGTGTGTCTACTACCTTGCCCCCAGGTGTAAACCTCAAACACCTCAAGGTTTTCTATTAAACCAAGATCAGAATTGTTGCATAAATAAACACAAGATGGCATTCGGAGTTTAATTGCGCGTTAGGCAATAAGAAACGGGTAAAAAAATTATGATATAAGGAACTAATTTTCAATATGAGTAGCTAACATTTAAGATAAACATTAAAAACATATCTGCTGACAAGCAGAAAACATATCGGTACCTTTGTAAGCCCAAGAAGAGCTGTTTTTGTCACTCCATACATTGCCATTGTGGCTTGCGGATGATAACCACCAATAGAAGATATAAAGATGATAGATGAACCCTTGCTCAAGTGGGAAGCAGCAACCTGCAATAAAAAATCAAAAAATGCTCCTCAAATAGCATTAAAATTGCAACAGAGAATTAAGAATTTAGAATACCTGTAACAGTAAGATGGATGCTTTCACATTGATCTCCCAGAGTTTATCGAGAACTGATTCCTGAGTTTCTAGAATAGGATCTGTTGTTGGATTAGCAGCAGCGTTGGAAACTAGGATATCTATTTTTCCATATTTCTGTGCCAGTCAAATACAGAATTTAAGTGTACTAATTTTCTCAAGCTATCCAACTACTTTTCTGTAGTTATCAAGGTTTGTTTTAAGAAAGCATAAAAAACAACAAAAAGACATGGAAGAAAACAATTAAATCTGTGCATCTTTATACCATATTATTATGTAAGGTTGGATGAACCATTGTAAGTGATCTAACAAAGGAATACCATTAAATTTGCTATCTACATAAAGAGTATAAGCAAAGACATAAAAGAGTATATGTGTAGATTTAGTTAGACCGATATCTCACATCATAAGCTCTAACTTATACTAAAGGCTAGATTGTCCCTCATAATAGTCTAACAAGACACCACCACAAAACTTTTTAATATAGCAAACACAGCATGTTAACACTTGGGCCAGTTCAACCAACTTCATAAGCCCCTACGAAACATAAGTTTATGCATGCACACACGCAACATGCCTACACGAATATACAGAGCCATAGGCAATGCAAATAATTTTTGAACTGAACCATCGATCCTAAAAGACAAATCATATCAACTGAGAATTTGATGTTATTATTGCTTATTTTGAGGATCTCTCTGAGAATTGTTTAAACACGTATATGGGTCAACCATGACAGAAATTTAAAACGGTCATAAAAGAGAAAAGATTGGATAATATAAGTGATGCTACAGGTGTAGAAAGTTAATAATATATGTACACGTGCAATTTCCATTTCTTTAAGGGATCAACGAGGAGCCAGATTAAAAGGTAAAAAAACAAAATAATCCAAATCTTAACCTCCACAGTCTTAGCAATGAGATCCTGTCTTTGCTTTGCATTGGAGACATGACAGACGACGCCCATCACCTCTAAACCCTTAGTTCTAAGTTTGTCAACAGCTTCATCCACGTTTTTCTGCTTGAAATCAAAAACAACCATAGACCCAATTCATAAACAAGAAAACAGGCGACAAATCAACAGGAAATAATCACAAACTTGACCGAAGACCTCCTGCGGTGGTTGTCGGCAAGTTATTGGTACCTGCTTCCTGGAAGAGATGACGACAGAAGCACCCTCGATACAGAAGCGTTCGGCGATGGAGAATCCAATACCTTGAGTTGATGCAGTCACAATTGCCACCTTGCCTTGCAGCCTCCTCATCTCCGATCAGAATCCAGCCTCTTTGCCCTACAGCTCCACGTTATCAAGGAAGAAAGTCTAAATACCTGTTTGCTTTTTCGCTCTGTTCAGGTTGGATATCGGGGTAAGGTTTCCCCCGTGTCATTAAAAAAATAATTTCAAATGAGAAAGGGGTATTTATGCTTATGCCGCAAAACTATGCATAAGTATTCTGGTTATTTCCCGTAAACCTGAAAATTATCCCCCTTTTCAAACTTCCTCCTTCCACAGCCACTACTCCCCTCGCCACATCCCTCTTCCATTTGCACTTATCGTGCTTTGTCCATTTTGGCCTTTCCATCCCCACTAGACCTGATCAATGTGTGGGGTGTAACGTCCCGGGCTTAAGTCCCCGATCCGTTATCGAGGAAAACTGATCCTGACAATTTGTTGAGTACGGGCTCAAATGAACCCGTTTACAATCACCCAAAATGCTTAAGCATAAGTTGTCAAGTAATTATCCCCACCACTTATAAACCACATCCACAGTTCGTGAGTTTTTAGATGTGGTACTATGTTTGGGGGTATGGGTGTTACAACCTCCCCCACTTATATTCGCAACGTCCTCATTGCGACATGGCCCACACTTATTCCCAGTGACAGTGGTGGCTGCACACTCCCGGCTTAGGTCCCTTCGGGTAACCCTTTCCACTATCAGAGGAAACCCGCTCTGATACCATTTGTAACGTCCCAGGCTTAGGTCCCCGATCCGTAAACGAGGAAAACTGACCCTAACAACGTATTGGGTACCGACCCAAATGGATCCGTTGGCAACCGCCCAAAATGCTTAAGCCCAAGTTGTCAAGTAGTAATCCCCGCCACTAATAAACAACACCCACACTTCGTGAGTTTTAGATGTGGCACTATGTTTGGGGATATGGGTGTTACAAACTCCTTGATCCCGAGTGTTCCCAGGTATCTAGTCTGGCTTTGTTCCTGATGGGACCTGAGTTAGGACTGAACAGACATAGGTTAGGACTGAACTAAGATAGACAGAGATGGCTAGATCCTCTTGAGACTATTGTCTATGTGTGGTGTGTTTCTTCAAGGCCCCTGCTTCCTCTTTCTTTATAGGTCGGACTCCCCGGTGGAGCCCCGCAGTTGAGGGAAGAGAAAGGAAAAAGACTTCCTGTATATATCTAGTTCTCTCATACGCTATGCTTCGTTTGTTTGGTTTTGCTCTTGTCCGTCTTGCCTTCCGCCGAAGTGAGGCCTTCGAGACGCAGAGATGCTCCGGAATAGGCACGTCTATAGGAAGATAACTAGATTACTGGGCCCTTAAGTCTTTCCACGTCGATTCCCTTTTATATAAGATGGAAGAAAGAAAAGAAGACGCTTAGGGTCAAAGCCGAAACCAAAGGTATCAAAGATCGGGATGGTCTCGATATAGGGAACGAGCTGCTGGGTACCGAAAAGATTGAGCGAGTATCGAGAGGAGACGGGGAAGTTGCTTCTGACGTTAGTCGCCTGCCGTCCGGCCCGGAATAGGAAATGCAATACTTGATCTAGATCGAACTGAAAAGCTGATTGAGCCTACGAGCTGGAGATTCTTTTTTAGCTAGGACTTCCCGACGGCTTTAGACTAAGATCAGATATTGTAACACCCATGTCCCCAAACATAGTGCCACATCTAAAACTCACGAAGTGTGGGTGTGGTTTATAAGTGGTGGGGATTACTACTTGACAACTTGGGCTTAAGCATTTTGGGTGGTTGCCAACGGATCCATTTGGGCCGGTACCCAATAAGTTGTTAGGGTCAGTTTTCCTCGTTAACAAACTGGGGATCTAAGCCTGGGACGTTACAAATGGTATCAGAGTGGGTTCCCTCAGATAGTGGAAAGGGCTACCCGAGAGGTGGAGCCACCCCTACAAAGAGATAAGAGGAAATAGCTACCCGGAGCGTGCAGCTGTCACTGTCACTGGGAATAAGTGATCGGCCATGTCGCAACGAGGACGTTGCGAATATAAGTGGGGGAGGTTGTAACACCCATATCCCCACACATAGTGCCACATCTAAAACTCATGAAGTGTGGGTGTGGTTTATAAGTGGTGGGGATTACTACTTGACAACTTGGGCTTAAGCATTTTGGGTGGTTGCCAACGGATCCATTTGGGCTGGTACCCAATAAGTTGTTAGGGTCAGTTTTCCTCGTTAGCGGACCGGGGACCTAAGCGCGGGACGTTACATGGGGTCTACACCCTCACCTCCCATGCTGTGATTTTACGTAAAGCCCGACATGTAGGGTTGAGCATCGAGCGGGCCGGGCTGGACTTAGCTCGAACCCGAGCCCGTTAATATAATCGGGTTTGGGGTCGGGCCAGGCCTAGGCCCGTTAAATTGTTGTTATGTCAGCCTAAACCCGAACCCGACCCGAAGTTAAATGGGTCAAGTTCGGGTCGGGTCGACCCAGTATAGGATGGGGTAGTGGGCCGGCGACAGGGAAGGGTGCAGGGCTTCCGGCTGGGAAGTATGAAAGGGCGATGAGAAGGGGGTGGGGCTGGGAATGGTCCGAGGGGCAGTGGGATAGTGTGGTGGCGCCGCGGCAGCAGCCGGCAAGAGAGGGAGCGGGGTTGGGAAGGCCGAAGAGGCGGTGGGGTGGTTGGGGCGACAACCAACAAAGAAGGGAAGGCCAAAGGGGCGAGGTCTGCGGTACGCCGGCGTCTGCCTCCCGCGGTTGCGGTGGTGGGGTGTTGCTAACGAGGAGAGCCTGGAGGCTGGAGAGTTGTCGTCGATGTTGGGAGGTGGGGGTGAGCGGCGGCTGGGAATGGATAGGAGAGGAGATACAATAGGGTTTTGGGTTCAGGGCGTGGGGGTGGGTGGGGTCGTAGGGACAAGTGTTGTGGGGAGGGGGTGGGGATTGCGGGTGAGTGCAGCCGAGGGGGTCGGGTTGGGCCTGTTGGGGTACGGGCCGGGTTACCAGGTCGGGTTCCACGCAGCCTGAGCCCAGCCCGTTTTAATAATGGGCATTTTTTTGAGCCCAAACCCAACCCGACATTAAACAGGTTCAGGTTCGGGCCGGGCATATAGGGTCGGGTTGCGGGCCGGGTCAGGCTGGTGATGAATCTGCATTTCATTATCATTATTCATTTATTTTAGCTTAAAATCCCTTATAAAACACATGTATATAACACTAATTCCATGTTTTTACTAACTTGCATTTGGGTGTAAATATTGTACACTTCTTACCATTTTAACCTAAAATAAATAAAGAAAGAAAGAAAGGAAAAATAAAGAAAAGAAAATAAAAAAAGGAAAGGAAGACTGTATATATGTAATAGATACATGCTGTCCCGAACCCCGAGAGAAGGTCAAGGCTTGACCTGATCGACCATGAATAAAGTATGGGGAGATAGGATCTTTATTCAAAAATCCAAAAAAATGTGTGATGTGTATATATGTATACTTCACTATTTTATTTGTATATAAATTGACCTCAAACAAAATAATTTTCAAAACAAAAGTTGCAAATAAAAATGTTTCCTAATCAATAAAAATTATTGCACAATCAAATCATGTACAGAATAAAAGCAATCGCACTTGAAAAAAAGCCAGTAAGCGATAATTGAATGACCAATTCTAGCTCCATATGAACTCAAATTGAACCAAACTTATTTCCATTATATTCTAAATAAAATTATCTTTAAAATGGATGTGATTTCATAATTTTTGGAGTTACGGTTGAAAAATCGGTTTTCTGGGGTAGTTTGTGCAATTTTCCCATTATTTGTACATATTGTATTTGTAGATACTTGTAAATATTTTTACTAATTATTTAAAATAAAAATAAAATAAAATTTTAAAAAAAAATTTAATTAATTTGCTTATTTACCCATGTAGATAATGTCATATATGTATATAACATATGTATATATTTAATTTTCTTAACTAACTACCACAAAAAATAAAAAAATTAATATTTATTTTTTCAAATAAATAAAGTGACGAACATACAAAAAATAGTTGATTTTTTTAAATATTTATCTTGCTAATTTATCTCATTTCAATTTTTCTTCTCTCTTATCTCTTATCTTCATCCAAAAATTCAAATTTCAAACTCCATTATCTTTTATATTTATATGGCTCCTTCTCCGTCATTTTAATTTGATCAATCTCTGGTGAGAGGAGCCCGATCTTCGAGAGTCTTCTTGTTGTAAAAGGGTACCTAGCCTCTGAGCCATCCGGTGATAGCGAGTTGGCCTTCGTCGAGATGATCAAGGTCTTTTCTGCTCCTAAGGTGAGATCCATCTTTTTCTTCTCGTTTTTCACCTAGATTAACCTTAGTTTAATTTTTTGCATCTTTATTTCGTAGTTATTTTTTTATCTAGATCTTAGAATCTGCCATCACGATTTAATCTGCCACCGACTCGATTTTTCATTTCACCATCTCGATCTCTGCGCGTTCTTTTCTACCTACCACGATCTTTCGGCTCCGACCACGCACGATGGTCGGTGATCCGGTTCCACCCTGCCATTTTCTGTTAAACCGCACTCGTTCACGTCTTCCGTTCTGATTTTGGGATTGAGTCATCATACTTGTGTCCTAATTTGTTTATAAATAAAAACAAAAAAAATATATTTGTTTTCTTTCTCTCTAACATTTTTTTGCAGGATAATATAAAAAATAAAAAAACATTTTTAATTTTCTATTTTTAATTTCTCTATTTCAGATTTATAAAAAAATTTATTTATTGTTTTCTACTTACAATTTAAAAAATTAAAAAAAACAAAAAAAATAAACCACAACAGGTTCACGTCGTCCATCTCCCGACGCCCCACCAGGCCGCTGATGAATCTCAGATTCATCAATCTAAATCTCACTTATTAAGCTCAAATCCCTCAAAATCAACAGCATTTCCGCATTTATTCTGCATAATTAGCATTCATGCATGTTTTCATAAGAATTGCATTTTAGCACTAATTTCCGCATAAAATAAGAAGCTAAAAATCTCAGCCAAAATTGACATGTAAATAGCCTAACTTCCCTGATTTTTAACTCCTTCATGCTAACTCCGAATGATCCAAAACTACCTCCACTATGTAATATCACTCACAAGAATAAATGAAAAATACAAAAAAATAATTAACCCAAATAAGTGGACCAAAAACCCAAACCCTAGTTTCAAGGTTTTTAGACTAAAAGCCCCATATCTTCCCCATCCAGTGTCTATTTTGATCCTACTCACTTTTGAGCTAATGTTCATTCAATTACCTTCAAAACAAGACCAAGTTCAAGTGAATCGGAGCTCATATGTGAAAGTTGGGTTTTGGGCCTCTTTTGTATGTATTTTAGCGGTTTTTGACCTGATATTTTATGTACATATTTTCTTAATTAATAAAAATCCAAAAAATAGATTGATGTGTAAATATTTATCTTTGATTTTACCATATTCTTTCGGATTTTTATCTGGTTTAAAAGTGACAAAAAATAGAAAACCCAAAAAATCAAGGAATTCTATGTACAAGGGATACCCCAAAAATTCACTTTGTGCATTTGATCGATTTTGGTTTTCATGTGTTCATTAAAGTTGTAGATCTCATCGAGACGAGCAATTCTCGTGAAGAAACTTTTTCCATCCAAGGTCGTTTACTATTTATTTTGATTTTACAAAATCTTTATTCTCGGAATTTTGCGGTGCTGACATGTGGCAACCCCTGGGGCCGCCACGTGTCAGCGTTTTTTGGCCTTATCATATTTTCGTTTTATAAAAAAATAATTAAAAAGTCCTGCACGTACGAAGCACGTGCCTCCCAGGCACGTGCAACGCACGTGCCCTGTGCTCTTTACCCATTCACCACCACGTGGCGATCTCCTAGCCGCCCAATCTCGGCTGATCGGACGGCCGAGGAGCTTCGTCTTCCACCCGCACCTGGACCTTTGGAACCGCCGCCGCTCCCCCGTGATCTCCGCCAATGGCCAACTGCCTTCGCGTCTCTCGCGACCAACCTCTTCTGCGTCTCTCGCAGCCAACCATCTCCGGATATCTCGCGCCGCCTATCCCTCATTCTATAAAATGCATGTCGATGCCCTCGTTCTACACCATCCGTCGTAGCACCAAGAAGGCGGTGGTGACAGCCCGCCTCCATCTCGGCGAGATACGAGGATCTCACGACCCTCGTTGCAGACGCGGAACTCCATTGCCGACGACCTGCTGCAGCTTCGCCTTGGCGTCGAGCCAACGACTATGACATCGACCACCTCCGCCTTCCCCATTCCACCCTTCGTTTGTCATCGACGTTCTACGCCGCCATCGCCGTTCTCCTCCGACTTCGCCTTCGTCGTTCTTCGCCGACCGACAACGACCATGCCTCCATTCTCACCGTTGGTCAACGCTCCGCCGACGCTGCTCCTCCGACGTCCCCTGGCCGTGTGTCGGCCAACACTAGCCGTCCGATCATCACGCCATCTGCCATCCGAGCCATTGAAGCAACACGATCCACTGTCGTCGGATATAAGCCCGATCAACGCTTCAGATCCGCTCCAAGCCTAACGCCCGAACCAGAGCTCCGGACCTGAGCCTCGGGCCAACCCGAGGCATGACTGCACGCCACGTGTAGGCCCTAGCCCCGAGCCTAACCGCCGTGCCGAACCCGCACCCGCACGTGGTCTGCACGTGGGTCGCTAAAGCTTTACAGAAAGCTCCCTGGACCTTTTCCTTATTGCAGTTCCGTCCATCAAATCTAAGCGCACGTGCCCTTGGAAAAATTGCAGAATCACCCCCCTGTTTATCGGTAATTACAAATAGGCCCCCTCTGCATTTTTATTTATTATATTAATATTGTATATGTACCCTTGTCTTTCTCCTTTATTTCGAACCACTACATTGCTTTATTTTATTTATCCAAAAATAGCATGATGTTTGTCATTTAATTCTCTACGTTTTGACATATTGTGGATATTTTTGCGATTGATGGTTAATTAATAATCTATTATTTTGTGAAAAATTGCATATTTTACCCAGTTTGTGCTTTGAAATTTGTTTTTGATTAACCATTGCTCTAAAAATTCTCGAAAAATTATATATTGTAGAGTTAATTGTGCTTGACATTGTGCCCAAAAAGATTTGTATGTGCATGCATAATTTGCCCTGTAAAAATCATTTTGCATATTTCAGTGTTTGATTTTTAATAGGTATCAGATCTCACATTTTCAAAGTTTAGGATTTTTCTAAGATACATTACCTAATAATAGATCTTAGATAATTTCATTCCTTGAAAATAAGTAGGTTTAATATTTATTATAATTAAATATTGAAATTTATTCTGTTTACATTTCAAAATTCATAAAAAAATCATATTGCATCCAAAAATTCCAAAAAAAATTATAGTGCATTTATTTCATCATATTTTGCATAGTGACCAAGTTTCATATTTTTCTGACATCGTTTAAATGTAAATTGGCATTTTAGTCCCTAAAATAGGATGAAATTGCATTTTGCATCCTTTATTGCATTAAAAATTCCAAAAACCACCATGAAAACCATGCACGAATTTTGATAAAAACAATTCTAGGTTGTTCCTTTGCCTCCTTGTGCTCGACCTTGGGACTTGCCCAAGTAAAATAAACATAAAACCACATTCATTAAAAATTGATTAAATTGTGTGGTTATTTTCTTGACCGATTCCGATTGTCGCCTACAACGAACGATACATTATTTTTACGCACGAATAAATAACTTACAACATCTCTTTAACGCGGCGATTTCGGACTCGTCAGATGGCGTCGCCAGACCACCGCGTCAAACCACCGTGCCCCACCGACGTCAGACCACCGCGTCCAGGCTGCCTCGGCGCCCGCGACCTCCTCCGCGCGGTCCCGCTACCTCCATCGCTATTGCATGCGATGATGCACTGCCCACCAGCTAGCCTTCTCTAGCCGATCTCTGCGCGCCGCCGTGCGAGGTGGCACTGCCGAAGACCCTCCGTCCACGCGGAGCCCTTTCTCCTCCAGCATGTGGCCCCCTTCCGTACAGTTCAAGCCAGCCACAACCATTCCCCACGTGTGCGCTGCCGCGTAGCATCGATCCCCTCCCGCGCCCGATCGTCGCAACGCCATCGTTCCACCGTGCGATCGCGCGCCTATGTTGTCTCCTAGTGCGATAATCTTCTCCGCGCTGCAAGCTGCGCGCTGCGGCGCCCGAGTCCCTTGCCCCCTCCTCTTGAGAGGCGGCAGCTGCTTTCCCTCTCATCTATGAACAAAGCAAACAGGAACAAGAAACCCTGGGGTTCTTAATAAAATTTTGGGTAAATTACAAAGACACCCCTGGAAGTTGTCAAATTTACAAAAAAAACCCTTATCCAAAGCAAGTCACGTGCGTCACATCCTCCCACTGGGTAATTTGCATCTTCTATCCGTACTTATATTATTGTTATATTTTCTGTAAAAACTTTTAAACAAATTACATTTAAGTCCCTGCGTTTCCAGACATTAAACTTGCTTGATCTTTTTGATGGAATACATGTTTTTCATGTTATAAAAATTTTCAAAAAATGTGAATATTCCTGTTGTCTTGCTATTCATTGTATAAAAATTTCATCGCATTTTCTTGTCATTTGATACTTTTAAAAAATAAAAAACGGTGTCTTTCTCTCTGTCTGAAATTTATAAAAATCATAAAAATTTGAATAATGCTCTAAAAATTCTAAAAAATTGAAGTAATTGTATTTCATTATCTTTTAATTTCTACGCAAATTTCATGCACTATTTATAAAACCCAAAAAAATTGAAGAACATCAAAAATCTTATAAAAATCACAAAAAATGTACAAAAATCCAAAAATCATGATTTCAGTTCCTGTTTGTAGATATGCATATATTCATCATAAAAATATTTGTCAGGAGTTTTGGCAATTAAAATATTTTTAAGTTGCACATTACTCCAGGCTGTGCATTTTTTCTCATTTTTGTCACTGTTTGATTTTTAGAAAAATACGAAAATATCTGTAAACTCTACGAAAATTCCCAATAGTGTTTCAAAGCCTGTAAAACCCCAAAATATTTTCTCTAGTTTTTTTGATCATTTTTTATATAATTGAAAAATACAAAAATAGTTTGTGTGCATCTTTCTTATCTTGTACATGTTGTGCTTATTTGAAAATTAAAAAATGCAAAATTAAAATCACTAAAAATTTGAAATTCGGAAAATAAAAAATAGAAATAAAAAAAATTAAAAAGAGAAAAGTTCCACAAAAATCAAAGATAGTTTACCTTTGAGATTCCTGCTTTTTCTTTTAATTGATTTTCGATTAATTGAATAACCCTCGGGAATTGTAGCCTCCCTGAGTTCGATCTTGTCTGTTATACAGGTAAATAAGTAGCAAAAACATTTCTCTTGCTCCATTATTCGCTTTTAGTTAATTTTGCAGCTTGAAAAAAATTGTTTGTTTGTCATGGGATTATTTGGGGATAACGACGACTCATTATCAATTAACTGATCCTCGAAGATTTCTCGTAGCATCAAAATGGTGCCGTTGCCGGGGAGGCACAACGAGGGTAGTTAGGTTTCTCTTTTGACTTGCTATTCTTGGTTGTATATATTTGTGTTTATTTTTCCACATTCACTCCATTGTTTATATTCACTATTTCATTTCATTTTTTTCTGCTTATATTTGATAATTGTGTTTCTTACACATTATCTCTTTTTTTCCTTGAGAGGGTCCGTGGAGCGAAGGAGGTGATCTTAGGAGAGCCGAAGCACCCAAGCGACGCAGAGGTGGCTTGATTCTTCACCGAGCCGCAGGATAGCGTGAGAAGAGGAGAAGAAGAATTGAAGAAGACCAAAAGAGAGAGAGAGAGAGACTTTTTTTATTTTTAGCATTTGAACCATTGTAAATGGACTTCATTTGTTACGATGTCTGTTTCGCCAAGTGCCGGTGCACTTGGGGGACCTCACCGATTTTGTTTTTATCACATTATTTTTCTTTATTTCCCACGGATTTTGTGAGCTACCTATTGATTGCTTTAATTAATTTACTTGAACCAGGTAATTAATTAGGTCCAAACACTCTAAACAAGAATTTCTATACCTATACAAGAGAGCGTAATTGGACTTAGTCAAATTAACTTTTTCTTGCCCGTTAATAGAAGCTATCATCTAGGACGGTTTACTTGCATCATATAGGATAGTTTACTTTTATGTATTTAAATTCTGCATAGTCATTTTACATGTAGAGTGTTGGCGACAATGTACGCATCTCTAACCCATGCATGCATCATTGTGTTTAATCGCGCATTGGCATTCCAATCTCCTTCCTTGTTTTCACTCACATAAGTTAAAAAGGAAATTGGACACTCGGTAGGCGATTCTTTGAAAATATTTTAACCAAGTGACAACTACCTAAAATACGGGACTGCTAAAGAAAACTCAACCCTAAAATAAACACAAGGAAAAATCATTGTTTTGGGGAGAGTAACCCCCCTCATTGTTTGGTTTTGTATGCAGCGAGAGAGCGACCTGCACACTATGATAGAACCACGTCCGAATTCTTTTCAGACTACTGTCTTGGGTTAGTCGTTCTCTAGTGAGGATCTCTCTGGTAGCCGATAAAGCGGCCCGCAACATCCTTAACAGATTGAATTGATCGCGTAGCCGGTAAACGATCTGCAATTCATACTGGTTGTGAAAGATCTAACTTTGGGATTAGGTCAGTCTCCTGGGAGCATTAGGCTCCTAACATCTCACTTTTAACCGCTCTGATAGATTGTATTCTCACCAAACTCAAAAATCGATAAGATAATTGACCGAACCTTTACGGTCTTCACATTAAGTTGAGTTGGTGAACTGAGGGTTTGTATTGTGTTTGATTTCTTGTGTGCATACTAGATCCTTCTGCGCATTTGCGCCTTTTTTCTTGCATAGCTTGACTTGACTATCGTATTCTCTTGATCCCCGTCTTTTATTTCGGAGATGGCCGACTGGAGTTATTTTGATCCGATCTTTGCGAACTTCTCGCACTCTCCAGATGATCCACCTTCTTTTTCCATGAGGACTTTCCTCCTAATTTTTGTACATATCTGCCTAACCCATTATTTCAGGAATCAGACGATGATTTTCACCCACCCTCATTCAACCCACCCGATCTTGGGATTTTGGAGTCACCTTTCATGATTTCCACACTTGAGATATTGAATAAGATGATGGAACATATGAATTCGAGGATTAGCAATCTATTTAACATAAATGAGAGCCAGAACGTTGCTTCACTATTTGAGTATATGGATTCACTTAAGGATAATCATGAGAGCTTGCAATCACCCAAAATACAAAAAATAAGAAAATTTTAAAAAACCAAAAAGATTCGGGGAGGCA
This sequence comes from Ottelia alismoides, assembly GCA_037367405.1. Lineage (NCBI taxonomy): Eukaryota > Viridiplantae > Streptophyta > Magnoliopsida > Alismatales > Hydrocharitaceae > Ottelia > Ottelia alismoides. The sequence continues at coordinate 1,694,291 of JAZKJV010000700.1, forward strand.
CATTGTTGATTCATTTTGTGAGGAGAGGGCACCCATGCCAAATCAATTTCCCACAAAGTCATCCACCACATGTCTCTACCTTGACCCCGAGGATTTCATTATACAGATTGCTCTTGGCAATCCTCGTGTATATGCTGATTCTGATCTCCTCCCTTGTATGGAGGAGGTCCAAAAATTCAAAAAAATGTTAACTGAACCTGAAGTGATGGCCACCATTCATGAAATCATTAAAGCCCCACTTCACCAGGCCATGACCCAGTTATCTGGTCCTCAACACAAGAAGAGAAAGCGGAGGAGAAGATCCGAGCGTCACATCTTGACCATGGCCATTGCCTACGCCATCTCTTACCGTCCACATTTTAAGAAAGGGAACACCGCCACACCTCTTGTGAGTTGCTCCATATCTGACTATTCTTGTGATAACACTCTCCTTGACAGTGGTTCGTCAATCAATATAATACCCTTATCTATGGTACAGTCTCTCTATCTTGGGCCTCTCAAGAAAACCAGGATGATAGTTCAATTTGTTGATGGATATGTCAAGAGGCCGAAGGGTATTCTAGAAAATGCTGTCATTCTTATTCAGGGCATGAATTTTACTTCCGATTTTATCGTATTGCCCAGGAGACCTCCACCCCTGTGGAGCACCCTCCAATCATCCTGGGACGGTTGTTCCTCGCCTCTGCGGGAGCCGTTATTGATTATGGATCAGGAGAGATTCGCTTCTGTTCTGATGTCGCGAGCGATGTGTTGATCACTACACCAATTACTGACCAGAGACTTGCATCCCATGAGAGTGTGCCCACATTACCCAACCTTAAGGACCTTGACCTTGATGATAATATCAAAGACTCTTGCTGTATGATGGATGATACTGAAACCCAAGAATTCCTCTTCAAGGAGGAAGACTCGGAAAGCATAGACCTTGGAGTTCCCCCTTCTGGTACGTGGCGATGCATTGATGACATCCGCGGGATTTACACAATGGACACCCTAGAGCGGAAGGCTGACTCTGAGACTAGACATGTCAGACATGATTTGACTACTTTCACTGATGAGTCCGTTCCTATTCACCTTGATCCAAATGAGACCGACAAGGCCAAATTTGATTTGATTGCTTTTATAAAGGAATTTGGGCTTTTTAATGAAGATGATGATCCAATAGAGGCTCTCCAGGCTGAAATTGATCCTACTTTTTCTGATAATGATCTCGAACCTTTTTACTTTGATGTTTACGAGACTTCCCAGGTAGGACATGACCACACTACTTCCACTAACCGATTCGTGCCTACACACTCTGAAACTGTTGAGGATACATTCTTGGTCGATCCTGATCAGTTCATATCTAATGATAACCCCAATATCGACCTACACCTTGTCAAATCCATACCTCATCGGTCCCACAAGAAGGTTCGTTTTCGACCTTCTTAACCTTTGTACATCCACTCCTTTTGTATATCCTTTCATTTCACTCTTTCTTCTTCCGTTTTATCATTCACCCCTTTTCTGTATGTGTATATGTGTTATACTTAGGACGTGCTTTATCATGCACCCCTTTTCCGTATGTTATACTAAGTATAGGGGGGGTGAATGATTTGTGTTGTTCATATTTGTCCTGTTCATCACTCTTGTCGTTGCCTATACTTAGGATACTCTACCCTAAGTATAGGGGGTGATGTTGATCATATCGTTTTTTGTTTTTGAGTCTCTACATTCTCTGCATCGGTTTTCCCCTTTCGTACCGTCTTCTATACTTAGGATTACTTGATCCTAAGTATAGGGGGGTCACCGGCCTCTATTCTTTTCATTTTCTCTTTGAGTCGTTGTAGCATAGGAGTCTTCTAACTTTTCAATACTTAGCACGAGTTATGTTTTCCTTTGCCGCTCTCTGATCACTATGAGGACATAGTTCGAGCTAAGTATAGGGGATGTCGTATATATTGTATATATACTTTAGAAATAACTCGTACTTTAATGTTTATTTTTGGGGATATGTATATAAATTCATAATATCCACGTGTGTGTGTGTATATAGACTTTGATCACCTTCAAAAGAAAAAAACAAACAAAAAAACAACAAAACAAAAAAAAACAAAAACAAACAACAAAACAAACAAAAAAACCAACAAAAACCAAAAAATCTTGTATATACTTGTATATATTTTACTAACCCTTTTTCCTTTTGAAAAAAACTACAAAACCAAAAATATATAAAAAGCTGCATAATAAAAAAATCTTTTGCATGTGCATCATTTTTCTTTCTTCTCCAAAAACCCATAAAAAGTTCAAAATTAGGAAATTGTTTTAAAAAAATGTTCTTTTCACATGTGCATCATTTTTTCAAAAAATGCTTTCTTTGCATTGTTCATATTTTCTTGCATTTGCATGTGCATTTTTCAGGATAGTATTGACATTTAAACTAAGTCTAGAATAAAATTGAAGAATGGAGCTAAGTTGGGTGACGGTTCCTAGATTGCACTAGTTAAAATGTTGCGTTAGATTGATTGGATTATCGTTCGCTTAAAAATATGTCGTTTCGTTGTAGGTGGGCAATCGGAATCGGTCAAGAAATAACCACACAAAATTTTTATCAATTTTAATCGATGTGGTTTTATGTTTATTTTACTTGGGCAAGTCCTAAGGTCGAACATAAGGAGGCAAAGGAACAACCTAGAATTTTTATCTATCAAAGTTCGTGCACGATTTTTGAGGCGGTCTTTTTTTGTAATTTTTAATGCAATAAGGGATGTAAAATGCAATTTTGGCCTATTTTAGGGACTAAAATTTAAATATCAATCAAACAATGTCCGAAAAATATGAAACTTGGCCAAGATGATAATTATGATGAAATGAATGTACTGTATTTTTTTGGAATTTTTGGATACAAGATTATTTTTTATGAATTTTTAAATACAAACAAAGTGAATTTCAATATTTAATTATAATAAATATTAAACCTGATTATTTTTTAGGGATAAAATTATCTAAGATCTATCACTAGGTGATGGATCTCACAAAAATCTTAAACCTCGAAAATGTGAGACTTAATACCTATATGCAAAATAATTTTTACAAAGCAAACTATATAAGCAAATGCAATTCTTTTTGGGCACAATGTTAAACACAATTAATTCTACAATCCTTGATTTTTCGAGAATTTTTAGAGCAACGATTAATTAATTATAAAAACCAGAGTACAAAATGGGCAAAGTATGCAATTTTTCCACAAAATAAATAATTATTAATTAACCATTGATCACAAAAATGTCAACAATATGTCAGGATGTAGAGAATTAAGTAAGGAATAAAATGCTACTTTTGGATAAAAATAATGCAATGTAGCTGTTCAAAATAGAGGGGGAAGACAGGGGTATTTCTGTAATATATAAATAAAATGCAAATGGACCAAGATGCAATTATCGATAATCTGGGGGGTTCTACTGCAAAATTACTAAGAGGTCACATGCCAAGGACATGACCCGTGGTCGGCGGGGGCTTCTGCACAAATTGGTAAACTTTGAGGGGCGCTTCTGTAATTGTTCACCAGGTCACGTGACCTGTGGACTGAATTGTTGATCAGGCAGAACTGGAGGGGCTTCGTTGAAATCTCCCCAGGCGTCACGTGGGGGTCACGTGCAGGGGGGTCTTCCTCCGTCGTTCCCCCAGCCCACATTTGAGGCACGTGGCGGGGGCCTCGGGGTTGGAGCCCGACGATCAAAGCGTCGATGGAGGGGCGGAGCGACTGGTGGACTGCAGCGGGGCAACGGCGCCATTTGACAACCATTCCCGCCCAAGTTACAACCTTCCCAACACAATGGCCAGGTATATTATACAACCATTCCCGCCCAAGTTCAAGCTAACCCTAATAGCTTGAACAAATCTCAATCTTCCCAACACAATGGCCAGGTATACTATTCATATTTTTTCCACATCTGAACATGAGATCCTTTCATTTGACAATATCAATGCTATGTCACTTAGGGGCGGAAGGACCGTGGACGTACCTGATCGGGCACAAGAATCGGATCATGAAGACTCGGAAGATCAACCAGAGGATGCTTCCGAGAGCGAAGAAGAAGGACACCTGAATTCTGCACCAGTGAAGATCCCAGCATGCGAGAAGAGAAAAGCATCTATGGAGTCTATAGAGGACCTTGCACTTCTAGTTGCTGCAAAAATACCTTTGTCACCTTTTCAACAACATGATTTTGATTATTATCAGAAAACAAATGATTGTAATAAGAACCCCATTTCTAGTAAAGATGCTCTTATTTGTGACTCCGATTCTCTATCTCCTATCTCAAATGCTTACATTCCTTTCCCCCATGCTCTTAAGAAAGGAAAACAAAAGAAAAACATTCAAGATGACCCTGAAATGGAACGATTCTGCCAGGAAAATATCACAGTCAAAGTACCCTTTGATCAATATCTGGCCAGCAATCCAGCATTTCAAAAGTACTTGAAAGTAAAATGCACATCCACCAGGACTCGTACGAAGAAACCATGTCAATTTGTAGAGACTCATATCTTGATCGTTGCAACTACCAAATATGTCAGAAATCAGCATTAATAAAAAGGATTTGGGTGCTCACTATGTGGAGAGTCGCATTGGCGGCATTGCGTTCTCACGGACATTACTCGATAATGGTTTTTTGATCAATCTTCTCCCCTTAGCTTTATATTACAAATTAGAGTTAGGACCTCTCAGAAAATCATTATCTCGACTCCAATTTGCTGATAAATTCACTAAGAGACCTAAGGGATAAGTAAAAAATGTAGTCATCTTGATTGAGGGTACAAAACACAAAGTGGACTTCACTGTCCTTGATATGGAGACCCCGAATCATTGGAAAGAATCCCAAATCATTCTTGGAAGACAATTCTTGCGGTCCGCTAAAGCCGTCTTTGATTACGATAGAGGAATGATGAAATTCCGCTCTCAAGGTGGAGAGGTGGACTTGCAGATGAAGCAAACAAAGTAGAAAAGACCAGACTCCGAATCTACCACTGAATACTCAGAAACGTCCGAATGCAATTCCATCAGTACTACTGGGCCGTGGGATCAACTTCCGAAAATTCAGAGTGAAAGCACCTCATCAGAAGAAGAAACAATGCACAATGCAGTTTTCGAGATGTTGCCAAACCTATCTAGACGCCCAGATACCTATAACCTTGATGACACAAAAAGCCTCTCAAATTTGTTAGTCCCATCTTCTTCGGGACAATCAAGAAATATCGATAACGAGTCGGACGCGGCTTTGGCCGAATTACCGCACTACTTTTACAATCCGACTCACCTTTCTTCAGGATTGGTAGCTAGCTCATCACAGAGTGATTCACCGCCAACCAACACTGAGCCAGATTCAAACGTCATCTAACCAGACCTAATTGATGATTCAGATTTGCCAGAGTTGAAACCACTTCCTCCCACACTCAAGTATGCATTTCTTACTGGACCCAAAGAGAAATTTCCTGTGATCATTAGCTCGTCATTGACCATCGATCAGGAATCTAGATTACTCGAAGTCCTTGAGCGAAATTGAAAAGCCATTGATTGGACTGTATCAGATCTCGTAGGAATCAATCCCGCACTCTTCTCGTACCAAATCTATGTTGAGGATAACACAAGGCTTTCCCGTGAATTCCAGAGAAGATTAAATCCCAATCTTCAGGAAATAGTTAAGAAAGAGATAGAGAAATGGTGCAAAGCAGGGTTTATATACCCCATTTCTGACTCCAAGTAGGTGGCCCCCTTCATGTTGTCCCGAAGAAGTCGGGAATCCAGATGGTCACCAACGAGGAAGGGGTAGAGATCGGGACCTGAGTACCCACATCGTGGCGTGTTTGTATTGATTACAGGCGCCTGAATGCTGCGACCAAGAAAGACTACTTTCCACCGCCATTTATTGATCAAATCTTGGAGAGACTTGCAGGGAAGTTTTCTTGATGGGTACTCTGGCTACAATCAAGTAGCCATCGCTCCGGAGGATCAAGAAAATATCGCATTTACATGTCCTTTCGACACTTACGCATTCAAGCGCATGCCATTCGGGCTTTGTAACGCCCCAGGCACATTTCAACAGTGCATGATTGCTGTATTTGCCGAAATGGTTGGTGATTTCCTGGAAGTCTTCATGGATGACTTCTCGATCCATGGTGATTCATTTGATACATGTTTAGCGCACTTGGACTGAGTCCTCCAGAGATGCCAGGAGGTTAACTTGGTACTCTCCTGGGAGAAAAGTCACTTTATGGTGTCAGAGGGTATCGTGTTGGGGCACGTCATCTCCAAAAAGGGAATGGAGGTCGACCCTGCCAAGGTGGTGTGATCAAGAAACTTGAGCCACCAACCAACTTCAAGTCAGTGAGGCCCTTCTTAGGGCATGTTGGATTTTATCGAAGGTTTATTTCTGATTTTTCAAAGATCGCCCGTCCACTGACCGAGCTCTTAGGAAAAGACACCGAGTTTATTGTGAATCACAAGTGTCTAGAGGCCTTCGAGCTCCTAAAAAAGAAAATATGTGAATCGCCGATATTACAAGCTCCCGACTGGTCTCTTCCCTTTGAGATCATGACTGATGCATTGGATTTTGTTGTCGGAGTTGTACTTGGACAAAGACAAGATGGAATTCCTTATGCGATTCATTACGCGAGCAAAGTGTTGGATCCTGCACAGAGAAATTATACGATAACTGAAAAGGAAATGCTCGCGGTAGTTTGGGCCCTTGAAAAATTCAGATCATACATATTGGGCTCCAAGGTGACGATTTTCACTGATCATATGGCAATTAGATATTTAATGGAGAAGAATTATGCCAAAGCACGGCTTTTGAGATGAATCTTATTAATCCAGGAATTTAATTTGGAAATCAAGGATAAACCTGGAATAAAGAATGGTGTTGTTGATCACCTTTCCCGAATTGAGCAAAACGATTATCCTGACACTGGACCAATTAAGGAGACTTTTCCAGACGAGTCAGTTTGCGTTACTGATTCAGTCCCATGGTATTCCAACATAGTGAACTATCTTGTCTCCAAGAAGGTTCCCTTTGGTTGGTCTAGAGAATGATTGATTGATTGAAGTCGGATTCGAGAAAATACCATTGGGACAATCCTTTTCTTTTCTATGAAGGACCACATTGCGTCTGGCTTAGATGTATTCCTCAGGAGGAATACCAGAGTGTCCTCACACATTGTCATTCTCTTGAGGCTGGAGGACACCATTCGGGAAAGAGAATCGCACACAAGGTACTCCAATGTGGATTTTACTAGCAGACCTTATTTCGAGATGCTAATGATTTTGTACGATCATGCCCGATTTGTCAAAGAATGGGAGGGACTGTTGGTTATAGAGATGAAATGCTCATGCAACCAATGATTTTCTTTGATGTTTTTGATGCATGGGGGATTGATTTTATGGGTCCTTTTCCCAATAGCAATGGAGTTGAGTACATCTTGTTAGTAGTTGATTATTTATCGAGATGGGTAGAGGCTATTCCAACCCGAACCGGAGATAGCAAAATCGTCTGTAAGTTTATCAAGGATAATATCATTGCAAGGTTTGGAGTTCCAAAAGTCTTGATTTCGGATGGGGGTAGCCACTTTGTGAATAAGGAAATGAGATCTTTGGCTAAGGAATATAAATTTGAGCATAGAATAGCCAACCCATATCACCCACAATCTAATGGCATGGCAGAGGTTTCTAATAGAGTACATAAAACCTTTGTCCCTGGGTAGAAAGTGCGGTTGTTCAATGCCCGGTTGAAGATTTTTCATGGGAAACTCAAATCAAAATGGACGGGCCCCTAAATTATCATCGATGTGCATACCAATGGAAGTGTGGATATTGCCGAACTCAAAGATGATGCACAACCTTTCTCAGTGAATGGACAATTGCTGAAGCCGTATATAGAATCATCCAAAGAGCAGACAGTTCAAGTAGAGGTCATCTACTTCATGCAGAGCGATCACATTGAAGATTCATCAGATCATTCCCCTCTTTCACGACCTCGTCGGTCTCCTTGTACAGCTTCCTCTACTTAGGCCAAGGCATAAGTATAGGAGGGGGACCAATACCATCTGTATATACCATCCTTCCCATCTAACGATCAATCCATTTCCACCCTTCTTCTACACTTAGGCTGACCAGAGCCTAAGTATAGGGGGGACCGATGCTCATCTGTATATACTCTCCTCATTCACATATCCCGACCACCTCACTTTCACTCTTCTTCTATACCTAGACTGTTCAAAACCTAAGTATAGGGGGACAGACTACCCTATCTTTTTCTTTTACACTCTTTTACGCTTAGCCCGAGCTATGTCTTCTTTACACTTCTTGTGCTCTGAGGACACAACACCTCTAAGTATACATGGTCTGTATATATATTTTGTATATATTTTACCCATATATCGTAGTAAGTCTATATATGTATTTACGGGATGGGTAACTAAAAAACCTTTTGAAAAAAATCGCTTCTTATTCATTTTTGCATAAAAAATAAAAAAATATCATAAAAAGAGAAAAATGTGTCTGCATTTCACACACCTGCACTTCATCCAACATCGCATTTATTTGCATCTGTGAAAAGTCTTTGGGTTATGAACCGAGTTATGAGCAGAAATCGGGACTGATCTGGACTTAACCTTAATCCACCTAATTTTAAGAGGAACTTCACCGAGAAATAGGATTTTAGAAGCTTCAGGTCTTTGACTTAATTCTTTAAGTTCAACATGCAATGTGCAGCATTTGACTCTTAGTGTCTAACCTAGTCTTTTTATTCTGGGTACGACTCTGGAATAGGGAATTAATTTGTACTCTCCCACTATGCACTTAGCTCAACTCAGACGGGATGTTGGAAGACTGTGTGAGTTTCTTTTCTTTTAGCGTGGAAATCTAAAGACCGAAGTACGAGTTGAAATAAAGCTTCGGAAAAGGGATGGACGACTGGGCACAATTTTTTCTAAGACCCCAAAACATGAACGGAAACAAAAAGATTCTATATCCATAGGGGCACAACAAGATCCAAGCAGAACCACCAAAAATCAAAATACAAAGAAGCCACTACCAAATAAATATCTGACCAAAAAGGTCCAAGCTTCAAGAAAACCTGCAGATCTTGGTGGAGACTCGGCTACACTAGCCAGCTTCACAAGGAGAGGTGACTACACTGGCCACCCTCCAGTTATTTTCTCCTTCTTGTAACTTCCCCCCCCCCCCCCCATTTCCATTGTGAACACAACGCGACACACCTTAGAAAGAAATACCTGACTCCCTGAGGACGAGTTACTGGAGAGGAGGTTTGCATGGTAGTCTGGCATTCTGGATGGGAAGAGCTAAAACCTTTCACACACATGAGTCGATTGTTCAATGTTCATAGGGTATGCTTTGGGAAGAGGATTGATCTAAGATGACTTCTGAGCCGAAACTGTGACAATGATATATAGAACTTGAAGGCTGTTGATTTTAAAATTCTAAGTCTCACAGAAGTTCCGCCAAACTAATAATCCAAAGGTCGAGTCTAGTTTCATTTTCACCTTCAGCTCATGGTCTTGGTATGGAACCCAATCGCATTTCACCTCATGGCATTTCTTTTGATGCTCAGGGACGAGCATGGTTTAAGTATAGGGGGATGATGAATCTCATATTCATCACTCTAAATCTCATTAGTTAAGCTCAAATCCATCAAAATCATTGGCATTTCTTCATTTATTCTGCATAATTATCATTCATGCATGTTTTAATAATAATTGCATTTTATCCCTTATTTTTACACAAAATAAGAAGCTAAAAATCCTAGCTAAAATTGACCTGTAAATAGCCTAACTTCCCTGATTTTTAGCTAATTCATGCTAACTCCGAATGACCCAAAACCACCTCCACTATGTACATATCACTAATAAGAATAAATGAAAAACACAAAAAAAATCACTAACCCAAATAAGTGGACCAAAAACCCAAACCCTAGTTCTAGGATTTCCAAACTAAAACCCTCATATCTTCCCCATCCAGTGTCCGTTTTGATCCTACTCACTTTTGAACTAATGAACATTCAATTACCTTCAAAACAAGACTAAGTTCAAGTGAATCAGAGCTTATATGTGAAAGTTGGGTTTTGAGCCTCTTTTGTACATTTTGTATCTTAGCTGATTTTGACCTATTATTTTATGTACATAATTAACCTATTTTATTTTATTTCTTTTTCATTTGTCTTCTTTGATAAAAGTTTTATTAAAATGCGTAAAAATCCAAATCCAAATTGAGCTTGAAAGCAAAGAAACTAACTGAGTCCGAGTCTTCACTAACAGTCTACACAAAATTGGTCTTTTTCATCTTTTATTTTATTTCTTCTTTTTCTCACTCAATAAAAATCCAAAAAAATTGATTAATGTGTAAATATTTATATTTGATTTTATCATTTTTTGAGTTTTTATCTAGTTTAAAAATGACAAAAAAATTATAAAATCCAAAAATCAAGGTATTCTATGTATATGGGATACCCCCAAAATAACACTTTATGCAATGGTCGATTTTGGTTTTGATGTCTTCATGAAAGTTGTAGATATCATCGAGACGAGCAATTTTTGTGAAGAAACTTTTTCAATCTGAGGTCGTTTGCTATTTCTTTTCTATTTTTCTTTGTATTTGTTTTTTTCGAATTTTGTGGAGCTGGCATGTGGTAGCTTTTGGAGCCGCCACGTGTCACCCATTTTTTGATTTATTTTTATTTCATTTTTATAAAAAAATAAAAAAATAAAAAATAATTAAAAGTCCCGCACGTGCGTAGCACGTGCCTCCTGCGCACGTGCCACACACGTGTCCCACACCCTCGCCCTCAGCCGCCACGTGTCGCACGCTTGGCCGCCCGATCTCTGCCGATCGGACGGCCAGGGTTCATCGTCTTCAACCTCCCCTTTCCCAATCTGGGAACCGTTGTCGCCCCCAGCGATTCCCTTCGCCGCCCACACAATCAGCCTCGTGAATCCCGCATCACCTCCAATTTGCATCTCATCGAATCGCCGACGGACCCCATCTGATCCTCGATCTCACGCCGCCAATCAACCCTCTATCGAAGATTGATTTCCATCTTCGGCCTCCTCCCATCCACCTATAAAAGCCTCACCATCGCCCTCATTTCAACCCATCCACCGTTCACACATTGAGCTCCCCTTCTCCGGTAGTGACATCCCGAGAACCTTCCATCGGCGTGATCCGAGGACGTCTTCCTTGTTGCAGCCACGCCTTCGCGCCGCTGCTCTGCTCTGGCATCTCGCCGTTGAGCCCCCATTCCAGGTATCTTCCCTGCTACTCCGCCTCACCTATCTCCCCCGACATCATCCTCGATTATCTCATTCCTTCGCTCCGCCCATTCGCCTCTCTTCGATCGCACACCCCGTCGCACTCCACCTTCGCCTCCGGCAATCCCAGGAGCTCTACTCCCAGAAGCTCTACTTCCAGGAGCCTCAAGACCTCTACCTGCATCATCTCCGTCGACGCTTGAGCCAACGCTTCTCCGACATTTTCATCGACCTTTGGGGCTTCAGCTCGCCTCCGCCCCGACGTCCCTTCCCCCGACAAACGCCAGAAGCATCTCCAGCATTGCACAACCACCAGGAAACTCGCCTGTCTGGGAACATCACTCTCTTCTGGGAAGTCACCATCGACATCCGCGCTAGGAGCACAACCACTCACGCATCGATGACCGATGCCCCGCTGCAGTCCACCAGTTGCTCCGCCCCTCCATCGACGCTTCGACCGCTGGGCTCCAACCCCGAGGCCCCCGCCACGTGCCTCGCATGTGGGCTGGGGGAACGACGGAGGAAGACCACCCCCACCCCACCCCCCGCATGTGACCCCCACGTGACGCCTGGGGAGATTTCAACGAAGCCCCCTCCAGTTCCGCCTGATCAACAATTCAGTCCACAGGTCATGTGCCTCGCAAGTGACCTTGAACAATTACAGAAGCACCCCTCAAAGTATACCAATTTGTGCAGAAGCCCCCACCAACCATGGTTCACGTTCTTGGCACGTGACCTCTTGGTAATTTTACAGCAGAACCCCCCAGATTATTGGTAATTGCATCTTGGTACATTTACATTTTATTATATATATATATATTGAAGAAATACCCCCGTGTTCCCCCTCTATTTTGAACAGCTACATTGCATTATTTTTTTATCCAAAAATAGCATTTTATTCCTCACTTAATTCTCTACATCCTTACATATTGTTGACATTTTTGTGATCAATGGTTAATGAATAATTAATTAATTTATGGAAAAGTGCATACTTTGCCCATTTTATGCTCTAATTTTTATAATTAATTAACCGTTTCTCTAAAAATTCCCAAAAATCACGGATTGCAGAATTAATTGTGTTTAACATTATGCCAAAAAGAATTGCATTTGCATACATGGTTTGCTTTGTAAAAATCATTTTGCATATTTCAATATTTAATTTTTTATACGTATTAAATCTCACATTTTTGAGGTTTAAGATTTTTCTGAGATCCATCACATAGTGATAGATCTTAGATAATTTTATTCCTAAAAATAATTAGGTTTAATATTTATTATAATTAAATATTGAAATTCACTTTGTTTACATTTAAAAATTCATAAAAAATTCATCTTGCATCCAAAATTCCAAAAAATTACAGTACATTCATTTCATCATAATTATCATATTGACCAAGTTTCATATTTGTCGGACATTGTTTGATTGATATTTACATTTTAGTCCTTAAAATAGGCCAAAATTGCATTTTACATCCCTTATTGCATTAAAAATTACAAAAAAAGACCGCCTTGAAAATCATGCACGAACTTTGATAGATAAAAGTTCTAGGTTGTTCCTTTGCCTCCTTGTGTTCGACTTTAGGATTTGCCCAAGTAAAATAAACATAGAAACGCATCGATTAAAATTGACAAAAATTTTGTGTGGTTATTCTTGATCGATTTAGATTGCCCGCCTACAACAAAACGACATATTTTTAAGCGAACGATAATCCAATCAATCCATCCCGACATTTTAACTAGTGCAATCTAGGAACCGTCAGATGTGGTTTATTCATCTGTCCAATGGGAGAAGTGATTAACATCAACCCGTAGATCTTGTAGCTCATTTCAAAAGTTGTGAATCTCCTTGAGCATCTGTCTCTGGATATCTACGGGTTCTTCTTGAGAGTTGGTTGGTTGAGATGGTTGTTTTGCGGTGTGACTTGGTGGAGCTTGATATTGTTGACAGTATTGCTGAGGCTGGTTCTGGCGGTTGTATGGCTGTTGTTGCTGCTTCGGATGCTGGAATGATGCAGTGTTCTGAGTGTATTGCGGAGCTGGTGGGAATGTGGCATTATAGAAAGTGGGCGGACATCGGTACGGCTGACGATCCCCCATATTACCCTGTCGGGTAGTGTCCTGAGTGTACCAAATGCCGTTTACTTCGAACGTTAGAGGCGTGGCTTCTTCAACAATCTCGGTTGGTGAAGGTGACTGCTGGGAAGGTTGGGCATAGGATTGGTCCTGAACCCATGGCTGTTGTTGTCCTGATCCTGGATGCTCTTGGACGCGATGTATACGATAGATCGGGACCGTAGGTGCAGTGGGTATCCCCATCTTGGATACCTTCTCAGTCAGCTCCTACATTTGCTTCGGAAACTGGGAGATCTTGTTGTCGATGTCGTTCATCCTCTTATGTATTTGATCCAGAACTGTCCGTTTATCAGCGATGATGTTCATGTTCGGAATCAAATCCTCTCTATTTCTGCAACAGTTTGCTTGCCTCCTTTTGATTGAAATTTATTCAGGGAATCGGTGTATGCTCTACTGGCAATCTGTGAGCGGCTTGTCTCAGCCATTTTCCCTAGTACTTTCCAAACGATTTGAGCCCCTCATGGTGTGTAGTTGCCACCGCAATCAGTGCTCACCAACCCTTGAGTCTCGTAGTTGAGGCCAGAGTAGAGTGATTGAACTAAGATGTTGTTATCCAGGTCATTGCATAAACATTTTTGTAGTAGATCTTTAAATCTATCCCAAGCATCACCGAGTGGTTCATTAGACATTTGAGAGAAACTGGTGATGCGTGTCCTCATTTGGTTGGTTCGACTCAAAGGATAGATTTTTTTTCAAGAATAGGTTTTTGAACCTATCCTATGTGGCCACCGTCACTCCTAAATTCTTCACCAGTAATATACCTTCCCTTTAAAGGTGAAAGGGAGTGCAGTGAGACAAATGTAATCTGGCTAACTTATGGGTGCCTCAGATTAGAACATATCAGCTCCAAGTCTCGCAAAAATTCATATGATTCTTCAGTTGCATTACCATGGAATTGTGGTAATTGACTCAAAAAGTGTGGTTTCAGTTCATAGTTGATTTCTGGCTGAGGCAGCTGCAAATAATTTCTCACTCTGTACTGCCCAGGATTGTATGCTTCTTCCATTGGTGGTTCTCCCCCAGCATTCAACTGCTCTATTTGTTTCCTCATTAAAAGTTGATGCTGCTCAGATGCAGCTAATCTCGTAAAAATCATCTGCATTGGATCTTCATTGGTTTCATCTTCATGGTCTTTCTTGGAAAACATCTTGGGAGACATCTTCTTCAAATTCTTCTTCTCTTCACCTTTAGAATGTGAGAAATTAGAGTCAATAGACTGGAAAGAATCAGAATCAAAATTATCGAGGTGAGAGTCTTCCTCGATGTGATTAGGAGATAAAGAAAGAGTATGAGTTTGTCCTCCTTCTAGGAAGATGAAAGAATCATAGGAGGAGGATTCACAGGAGAGGTGTCCCTGAACCTAAGGTGGTCCTGAGTAAGAGTGTCTCTGAACCTTTGAGACTGGAAAGTTTGTGGCGGTCAGAGAAGGGTTCGCATAGTCCGAACGAAAATTACCACAACCTTCCATTCTCGATTTCAAAAGATCAACAAGAGGTTTACGGTTCATGATCTAGGCACAAGTGTGCGGTATTCGATGCGTATATAGTTTTCTACACACAAATCAAACACAATACAGAGCTTTGTTTCACCAACTCACTCAGTGAAGGCCGTGAGGGTTCGCCCGTTATCTTGTCAATTTTTAGTTGGTGAGAATTCAAATTTTGCAAACCGTTTAAACGAGCTGTTAGGTGCCTATATTTCCCTACCGACTATCCCGAATTATTACGACTACTTGCACCTAATTTCGGCCACTATGGGTGTAAGTAAGGACCATACAACGGCTACCCGTTACTTGAGGATGGAGCCTTACGCAGTGTCCTCTAAACCACCCACTCTGCTAAGGAAATCCAGACCGTTTACCGGCTACCCGTTAGATCCTCACTGAGAAGTAGCTAATCGTTTTTGGTAGAATCAGTAGTCAATATGAAAATCCTACCTTGGCTCTATCCTAGTGTGCGTCTCTCTCCCGCTGCAAGATAAAAGCATACAATGTTGATGTTGCTCTCCCGTAAGAATTCTTGAATTGATGGGTTATTAAAATCGGTTATATTTAGCAGTCCCAATTTTAAATTAGGCGATCACTGAAGAATTAAGCAACCACAAATACACGTCTACCGTCCAGTCCTAATTTCCTTTAAAATTATGTGACAAAACGAGAGAGAGAAGTTCGGGAAAAGCTGATGCATGTGAAAAACTATGATGTATGCTCAGTTAGAAGACTTACAGTGAATCCTTGCAATCTCCATGTGGGATGCAATACAAGAATTTAAAGATTATTCTAAATGAATGCAAGCCGATGAAAAGCCACACCTGGCAGAAAGTTCTATTAGCGGGGAAGAATTGAGTTGAATTTGACTAAATTGAACGACTTACTGTGCATCTCAATTAAAGTGAAGTGTGGGCCTAGGTCCTACGAGCACAATCAAAAATTCAAAATGCTTTAAGAGCCGTAAGTGTAGGTCTATCCTAAGTGCCACTCAAGTCAGGCCCCACCCTCACCGGATCGTGAAACAAGCCACGACACACTACAGAAAAAGTTCAAGGTCTTTTTACACATGCGAGAGTCCAAACGGACACCGCTATAAATGAGCAATTAATTACAGAAATTTAAAAATTGCAGAAAATAAAATCCTAGACTCTACGCTCTCTCATGACTTGACTCGATCTTAAATTAATTGCGGCTTTTTTCAGAAGTCGGTGAAGATGCTTCAGTTCTTGAAAAACCACTCCACGTACGCCGGGTACCCCACAAGAAAAATAAGAGAGAGAATGTAAGAGAGTAACTCAAAAATAAATAAAAAAATAAATGCTGAAAAATAAAATAAATGAAGGAGAAAATGGAATTTACAGAGGAAAATTCGGGGGTCAGACTACCCGAATGTGGAAAATCAATAAAATTTTTAGATAAAATCTAAGCCGTTTGCCTCCCCGGCAATGACGCCATCTGACAACCGTTCCCGCCCAAGTTACAACCTTCCCAACACAATGGCCAGGTATACTATACAACCATTCCCGCCCAAGTTCAAGCTAACCCTAGTAGCTTGAACAAATCTCAATCTTCCTAATACAATGGCCAGGTATACTATTCGGATTTTCCACATCTGAACATGAGATCTTTTCATTTGACAATATCTATGCTATGTCACTTAGGAGTGGAAGGACCGTGGACGTACCTGACCGGGCACGGGAATCAGATCATGAAGACTCGGAAGATCTATTGGAGGATGCTTCCGAGAGCGAAGAAGAAGAACACCTGAATTCTGCACCAGTGAAGATCCCAGCATGCAAGAAGGGAAAATCATCTATGGAGTCTAGCACATCACAGAGTGATTCACCGCCAACCAACACTGAGCCAGATTCGAAAGTCATTCAGCCAGAACTAATTGATGATTCAGATTTACCAGAGCTGAAACCACGTCCTCCCACACTCAAGTATGCATTTCTCACTGGACCCAAAGAGAAATTTCCTGTAATAATTAGCTCATCATTGACCATCGATCAGGAATCTAGATTACTCGAAGTCCTTGAGCGAAATCGAAAAGTCATGGTTGGACTGTGTCGGATCTCGTAGGAATCAATCCCTCTCTCTGCTCGCACCAAATCTATGTTGAGGATAACGCAAGGCCTTCTTGTGAATTCCAGAGAAGATTAAATCCTAATCTTCGGGAAGTAGTTAAGAAAGAGATAGAGAAATGGTGCAAAGCAGGGTTTATATACCCCATTTCTGACTCCGAGTGGGTGGCCCCCCTTCATGTTGTCTCGAAGAAGTAGGGAATCCAGATGGTCACCAACAAGGAGGGGGTAGAGATCGCGACTCGAGTACCCACGTCATGGCGCGTCTGTGTCAATTACAGGCGCCTGAATGCTACGACCAAGAAAGATTACTTTCCACTGCCATTTATTGATCAAATCTTGGAGAGACTTGTAGGGAAAGCATTCTTCTGTTTTCTTGATGGGTACTCTAGCTACAATCAAGTAGCCATCGCTCCCGAGGATCAGGAAAAGACCACATTTACATGTCCTTTCGGTACTTACGCATTCAAGCGCATTCCATTCGGGCTTTGTAATGCCTCAGGCACATTTCAGCGTTGCATGATTGTCGTATTTGCCGAAATGGTTGGTGATTTCCTGGAAGTCTTCATGGATGACTTCTCGGTCCATGGTGGTTCATTTGATATATGTTTAGTGCACTTGGACTAAGTTCTTCAGAGATGTCAGGAGGTTAACTTGGTACTCTCCTAGGAGAAAAGTCACTTTATGGTGTCAGAGGGTATCGTGTTGGGGCATGTCATGTCCAAAAAGGGAATGGAGGTCGACCCTGCTAAGATGGATGTGATCAAGAAACTTGAGCCACCAACCAACGTCAAGTCAGTGAGGTCCTTCTTAGGGTATGTTGGATTTTACCGAAGGTTTATTCCCGATTTTTCAAAGATCGCCTGCCCACTAACTGAGCTCTTAGGAAAAGACACCGAGTTTATTGTGAATCACAACTGTCTAGAGGCCTTCGAGCTCTTGAAAAAGAAAATATGTGAATCACCGATATTACAAGCTCCCGATTGGTCTCTTCCCTTTGAGATCATGACTGATGCATCAGATTTTGTTGTCGGAGCTGTGCTTGGACAAAGACGAGATGGAATTCCTTATGCGATTCATTACACGAGCAAAGTGTTGGATCCTGCACAGAGATATTATACGGTAACTGAAAAGGAAATGCTCGCGGTAGTTTGAGCCCTTGAAGAATTCAGATCATACATATTGGGCTCTATGGTGACGATTTTTACTGATTATATGGCAATTAGATATTTAATGGAGAAAAAGATGCCAAAGCATGGCTTTTGAGATGGATCTTATTAATCCAGGAATTTAATTTGGAAATCAAGGATAAATATGGAATAAAGAATGTTGTTGCTGATCACCTTTCCCGAATTGAGCAAAACGATTATCCTGACACTGGACCAATTAAGGAGACTTTTCCAGACGAATCAGTTTGCGTTACTGATTCAGTCCTATTGTATTCCAACATAGTGAACTATCTTGTCTCCAAAAAGGTTCCCTTTGGTTGGACCAAGAGAATGATTGATCAATTGAAGTCAGATTCGAGAAAATACCATTGGGACGATCCTTTCCTTTTCTATGAAGGACCAGATTGCATCTGGCGAAGATGTATTCCTCGGTCAAGAAATAACCACACAAAATTTTTGTCAATTTTAATCGATGTGGTTTTATGTTTATTTTACTTAGGCAAGTCCCAAAGTCGAACACAAGAGGCAAAGGAACAACCTAGAATTTTTATCAATCAAAGTTCATGCACAGTTTTCAAGGCGGTCTTTTTTTGTAATTTTTAATGCAATAAGGGATGCAAAATGACATTTTGGCCTATTTTAGGGACTAAAATGTAAATATCAATCAAATGATGTCCGAAAATATGAAACTTGTCCAAGATGATAATTATGATGAAATGAATGTACTGTAATTTTTTTTGGAATTTTTGAATGCAAGATGAATTTTTTTATGAATTTTTAAATGCAAATAAAGTGAATTTCAATATTTAATTATAATAAATATTATTCCTAATTATTTTTAGGGATAAAATTATCTAAGATCTATCATTAGGTGATGGATCTCAGAAAAATCTTAAACCTCAAAAACGTGAGATTTACTACCTATTAAAAATTAAATATTGAAATATACAAAATGATTTTTACAAAGCAAACCATGTATGCAAATGTAATTCTTTTTGGGCACAATATTAAACACAATTAATTCTACAATCCTTGATTTTCAGGGATTTTTAGAGCAACGGTTAACTAATTATAAAAATCAGAGCTCAAAATGGGCAAAGTATGCAATTTTCCACAAAATAATTAATTATTAATTAACCATTGATCACAAAAATGTCAACAATATGTAAGGATGTAGAGAATTAAGTGCGGAACAAAATGCTATTTTTGGATAAAAAATAATGCAATGTAGCTGTTCAAAATAGAGGGGGAACACAGGGGCATTTCTTCAATATATATAATAAAATGTAAATGGACCAAGATGCAATTACCAATAATCTAGGGGGTTCTGCTGCAAAATTACCAAGAGGTCACGTGCCAAGCATGTGACCCTTGGTCGGCGGGGGCTTCTGCGCAAATTGGCAAACGTTGAGGGGCGCTTCTGTAATTGTTCAACAGGTAACGTACGAGGCACGTGACCTGTGGACTGAATTATTGATTAGGCAGAACTAGAGGCTCTTCATTGAAATCTCCCTACGCGTTACGTGGGGGTCACGTGCGGGGGGGGGGGGGGTGCTCTTCCTCCGTCGTTCCCTTAGCCCACGTGTGAGGCACGTGGTGGGGGCCTCAGAGTTGGAGCCTGGCGGTCGAAGCGTCGATGGAGGGGCGGAGCGGCTGGTGGACTGCAGCGGGGCACCGGTCATCGGTGCGTGAGTGGATGTGCTCCTGACGCGGATTTTGATGGTGACTTCCCATAAGAGAGTGACGTTCCCATACATGCGAGTCTCTTGGTGGCTGTGCAATGCTGGAGATGCTTCTGGCACTTGTCAGAGAAGGGGACGTCGGGGCGAAGGCTAGCTGAAGCCGTAGAGGTTGATGAAAATGTCAGAGAAGCGTTGGCTCGAGCATCGATGGAGATGATGCAAGTGAAGGTCTTGAGGCTCCTGGAAGTAGAGCTTCTGGAAGTAGAGCTCCTGGGATTGTCGGAGGCGAAGGTGGAGTACGGCGGGGTGTGCGATCGAAGAGAGGCGAATGAGAGGAGTGAAGGAATGAGATAATTGAGGATGATGTCAGGGGAGATAGGTGAGGCGGACTAGTAGGGAAGATACCTGGAATGGGGGATCAACGACGAGATGCCGGAGCGGAGCAGCGACACGAAGACGTGGCTGCGACGAGGAAGACATCCTCAGATCACGCCGATGGAAGGTTCTCGGGCTATCACTACCAAAGAAGGGGAGCTCAACGTGTGAACGACGGATGGGTTGAAATGAGGGCGACGGTGAGGCTTTTATAGGTGGATGGGAGGAGGCCGGAGATGGAAAGAAATCTTTGATGGATGGTTGATTGGCGACATGAGATCGAAGATCAGATGGGGTCTGGCGACGATTCGATGAGATGCGAATTGGAGATGGTGCGGGATTCGCAGGGCTGATTGTGCGGGCTGCGGAGGGAATCACGGGGGGCAGCGACGGTTCCTAGATTGGGAAAGGGGAGGTTGAATACGATGAACCCTGGCTGTCCAATCGGCCGAGATCGGGCGACCAAGGTAGCGAAACGTGGCGGCTGAGGGCGAGGGTGCGGGGCACGTGCGTGGCACCTGCTTGGCACTTGCGCGGGAGGCACGTGCGACGCATGTGCGAGACTTTTAATTATTTTTTCATTTTCATAATTTTTTATTTTTTTATAAAAATGAAATAAAAATAAATCGAAAAATGGGTGACATGTGGTGGCTCCAGGAGCTGCCATGTGTCAGCTCCACAAAATTTGAAAAAACAAATATAAAGAAAAATAGAAAAGAAATAGCAAGCAACATCGGATCGAAAAATTTCTTCACGATACTTGCTTGTCTTGATGAGATCTACAACTTTCATGAAGACATCAAAACCAAAATCGATCATTTGCATAAAGTGTTATTTTTGGGGTATCCCATGTACATAGAATACCTTGATTTTTGGATTTTATAAATTTTTTATCATTTTTAAACCAGATAAAAACCTAAAAAAATACGATAAAATCAAAGATAAATATTTACACATTAATCTATTTTTTGGATTTTTATTAAGTGAGAAAAAGAAATAAAATAAAAGACGAAAAAGACCAATTTTGTACGGACAGTTAGTGAAGACGCGTACTCAGTTAGTTTCTTTGATTTCAAGCTCAGTTTGGATTTGCATTTTTACGTATTTTAATAAAACTTTTATCAAAGAAGACAAATAAAAAAGGAATAAAATAAATTAGGTTAATTATGTACATAAATCAATAGGTCAAAATCATCTAAAATACAAAATGTACAAAAGAGGCCCAAAATCCAACTTTCACATATGAGCTCCGATTCACTTGAACTTGGTCTTGTTTTTAAGGTAATTGAATGTTCATTAGTTCAAAAGTGAGTAGCATCAAAATGGACACTGGATGGGGAAGATATGAGGGTTTTAGTCCGGAAATCCTAGAACTAGGGTTTGGGTTTTTGGTCCACTTATTTGGGTTAGTGATTTTTTTGTATTTTTCATTTATTCTTGTTAGTGATATGTATACAATGGAGGTGGTTTTGGGTCATATGGAGTTAGCATGAATTAGCTAAAAATCAGGGAGTTAGGCTATTTACAAGTCAATTTTAGCTGGGATTTTTGGCTTCTTATTTTGTGCAAATATAAGGGATAAAAGGCAATTCTTATTAAAACATGCATGAATGATAATTATGCAGAATAAATGTAGAAATGCCAATGATTTTGATGGATTTGAGCTTAATTAATGAGATTTAGAGTGATGAATCTGAGATTAATCATCGAGCCTTAATCCGTTTAATTTCAGAGGAACTTATAAGAAATGGAGTTAAGACTTTTCAGCTCCTAGTGACTTAATTCTTTGAGTTCATAAGACTATGTTCACATGTCGTCTTGATCAGTCTAAGTAGAACATTTAACAACACATGCATGATTCTTTCAGATCGTGGCTTATCTTGGACAAGCACTCTACACGTAGCTCTTCATGGATGAGATAGTGAGGAGGCAAAATCTTTTGGCTTGGGGTAGCATACGAGGGTAGTACATCTAGGAGAAACCTCTCGTCTTCCTCTAGGGAAGAAAGTGCGTCTCAACCTGGTCTAGCGATGTTGAGGTCTAAAGACAGGATGCTGTGGGGTTGCAATAATGGTTCAAAAGAGGGATAGTCTACTGGCTCAAGAGGAAAAACTCCTTATGTAAATGCTGCACCTTGTATATACTTTCAAAAAAAGAGTATGGAAAAATGCAGAATCTCCAAAAGTGGGCAGGCCTTATTGAATAGTAAAATACCTACCTGAGTGTATATACAAGGATAAAAAAAATTACAATAAGAGCTTCAAAGATAATTTTTGTAAGCTTACAGCAGATGACTTGGCTATACTAGTCATGCATCCAAGGATAGGTAGCTACACTGGTTACCGTCCATTCTTTTCTCCATCCCCTCTTCTTGAGCTGGTTGTACTTGAACTTATAAGGGAATATCTTCGCTCCTCGAGGAAAGAGTTGCAAGATCGGGGAACTAGAGTTACCTTGTTGAGGGAGGCTGTTTCTTTGCTACTTTTGAGACGATGAGCTATATCTCACTTACACCGTACAAGTAAAGATTCATAGTCACAAGAATTTGTGTATGTAGACTTGTTCTAACCTGACTATTGAGGTGACCTGAATAGGAGTCCTGTGGAACTTAGAGGATGTTAGGTTTTAAATCCATCTCCCATAAAGGTTCCGACACACTAATAATCCAAAGGTCCGACAGAGCTCCATACTACAATTTTATGAAGATAAGTTTAATACTCAATATTGTACTAATTTCTTTAATTTCCCTTTCTTTTTCTTTTTCTTCACTTATTCTTTCAAATAAGTTTTTGCTAAGGGACTGACAAAGGTAAAGCATAGGGGGATGATGAATCTGCATTTCATCATCTTTATTCATTTATTTTAGCTTAAAATCCCTTATAAAACACATGTATATAACACTAACCTTATATTCTTACTAACTTGCATTTGTGTGTAAATATTGTACACTTCTTACCATTTTAACCTAAAATAAATAAATAAATGAAGAAAGGAAAAATAAAGAAAATAAAATAAAAAAGGAAAAGGAAGACTGTATGTATGTAATAGATACAGGCTGACCCGAACCCCGAGAGAAGGTCAAGGCTTGACCTGATTGATTAGGACTAAAGTAGGGGGAGATAGGGTCTTTATTCAGAAAATCCAAAAAAAATGTGTGATGTATATATTTGTATACTTCACTATCTCATTTGTACATAAATCGACATCAAATAAAATAATTTTCAAAACAAAAGTTGTAAATAAAAATGTTTCCTAATCAATAAAAATGGTTGCACAATCAAATCATGTACAGAATAAAAGCAACCACACTTGAAAAAAGCCACTAACGATAATTGAATGACCAATTCCAACTCCATATGAACTCAAATTGAGCCAAACTCACTTCCATTGTATTCTAAATAAAATTATCTGTGATTTCATAATTTTTGAAGTTACGGTTGAAAAGTCAGTTTTCTGGGGTGGTTTGTGCAATTTTCTCATTATCCTTGGGTGAGAGCCGTGACTTCAAACCACGACTTCCTTCCAAAGGAAGCCCTGTTCTCAAGTCGTGGCTTCGTTAGGTCACTTAACAAAATATATGTTCGTCTGGGGGTCACGTGGAATAACTTTCCACAAAACCCCCCCTGCGAATTTTCCTTTCAAGTTTGTCAGTGTCTTTTTTTTGAAATAATAGAGGAAATTTGCTAGTTGATTTTTATCACATTGTAGACCAAGATGTACGAAGCTAGATCACGACCCATCCATTTCAAGATCGGGCCAATACTTTGGGTCGAGGCATGTCGGTAGGGTTGAGCATTTGGCTGGGCCAGCTGTTGACATAGGAAATCTTCGAGGATCGATTAACTGATAATAAGTCATCGTTATCCCCAAATAATCCTGTGATAAACAAATAATTTTTTTCAAGCTGCAAAATTAACTAAAAGTGAATAATGGAGCAAGAGAAATGTTTTTGCTATTATTTACATGTATAGCGGACAAGATCGAACTCCGGGAGGCTACAATTCCCGAGGGTTATTCAATTAATAAAAAATCTATTAAAAGAAAAAGCAGGAATCTCAAAGGCAGACTATACTTGGTTTTTGTGGAATTTTTCTCTTTTTAATTTTTATTTCTATTTTTTATTTTCTGATTTTCAAATTTTTAGTGGTTTTAATTTTGCATTTTTTTAATTTTTGAAATAATGGACAATGTGCACAAGATAAGAAAGATGCATACCAAACTCTTTTTGTATTTTTCAATTATATCAAAAATGATCAGAAAAATCCAGAGAATATATTTTTGGGTTTTATAGGCTTTGAAATATTTTTTTGGAATTTTGTAGAGTTTTCAAATGTTTTTGTATTTTTCTAAAAATCAAACAGTGATAAAAATGAGAAACAATGCACAACTCGGAGTAATTTGCAACTTAAAAATATTTTAACTTCAATTATTTTTATGATGAAATATATTAATATATCTACAAACAGGAAATGAAATCATGATTTTTTTATTTTTGTACAATTTTCTATGATTTTTATAATATTTTTGATGTTTTCATTTTTTTGGTTTTTATATATAATTTATGCACAAAATTTGCATAAAAATTAAAAGACAATGAAATACAATTACTCTGATTTTTTTAGATTTTTTAGAGCAATATTCAAATTATTATGATTTTTCTAAATTCCAGACAGAGAAAAAGACACTTTTTTTAAAAATCAAATGGCAACAAAATGTGATGAAATTTTTAAACAATGAAGAGCAAGACAACATGAATATTCACAATTTTTTTGAAAATTTTTGTAACATGAAAAACATTTATTCCATCAAAAAGATCAAGCAAGTTTAATGTCTGGAAACACAGGGACTTAAATGTAATTTTTTAAAGGTTTTTGCAGAAAATATAACAATAATATAAGTATGGACAAAAGATGTAAATTATCCAGTGGGGGGTCCGACGCACGTGACTTGCTTTGGAGTAGGGGCTTTTGCAAATTTGACAACTTCTTGGGGCGTCTTTGTAATTTACCCAAAATTTAATTAAGAATGCTTGGGGTTTGTTGTTCCTATTTGCTTTGTTCAAAGATGAGAGAGAATGCAGCCGTCGCCTCTCAAGAGGAGGGGGCAAGGGACTCAGGGGCCACGGCACGCAGCTTGCAGCGCGGAGAAGGGACTGTCGCGGGCGGTGGTCGACGCGGGCGTTGGAGTGCCGTACTAGGAGATAGCGAAGTTGCGCGGCTGCACGACGGAATGGTGGCATTGCGGTGGTCAGGCGCGAGAAGGGATCGATGCTGTACGGCGACGCACAAGCGAGGAATGGTCGCGGCTGGCTTGAACTGTGTGAGAGGGGGCCGCACGCTGGAGGAGAAAAGGGTTCCGCGCGGGCGGAGGGTCTTCGGTGGTGTCGCCTCACATGGCGGTGCGCGGAGATCGGTTGGAGAAGGTTGGCCGGTGGGCGGTGCTCCATCGCTGGCGATAGCGATGGAGGCAGCGGGGCCGCACGGAGGGGGTCCCGGGCGCCACGGCAGCTTGGATGCGGTGGTCTGACGTCGGTGAGGCGCGACCTAGTGGGGCATCGGGAGATGGACGGCGTGAACCTGTTATGGTTTTTTTGTTGTTTTAATTTTTTTAAAATATAAACAGAAAACTATAAATAGTTTTTTTATAAACCCGAAATAGAGAAATTAATAATAAAAAATAAAAAATATTTTTTTATTTTTTATTTTATTTTTTTTATTTTTTTCGATTATCCTGCAAAACAAATGTTAGAGAGAAAGAAAACAAATATATATTTTTTTGTTTTTATTTATAAACAAATTAGGACACAAGTATGATGACTTGATCCCAAAATTAGAACGGAAGACGTGAACGAGTGCAGTTCCGTGAAAAATGGTAGATGGAACTAGATCTCCGACCACCGTGCGTGGTCGGAGTGAGAGATCGTGATAGGTAGAAAAGAACGTGTAGAGATCGAGATGGTGAATTGAAAAATCGAGTCGGTGGTGGATTCTGAGATCTAGATAAAATGACTACGAAATAACGATGCGAAAAATTAAACTAAGGTTAATCTAGATGAAAAATGAGATGAAAATGATGGATCTCACCTTAGGAGAGGAAAAGACCGTGATCACCGCGACGAAGGTCGACTCGCTGTCACCGGATGACTCGGAGGCTAGGCACCCTTCTACAACAAGAAAACTCTCAGAGATCGGGCTTCTCTCACCAAAGATGATCAAAATAAAATGATGAAGAAGGAGCCATATAAATAGAAAAGATAATGGAGTTTGAAATTTGAATTATTGAATTTTTGGATGAAGATAAGAGATAAGAGAGAAGAAAATTTGGAAAGAGATAAATTAGCAAGATAAATATTTACAAAAATTAACTATTTTTTGTATTTTCGTCACTTTATTTATTTGAAAAAATAAATGTTAATTTTTTTATTTTGTGGTAGTTAGTTAAGAAAATTAAATATATACATATGCTATATACATATATGACATTATCTACATGGGAAAATAAGCAAATTAATTAATTTTTTTTATTAAAATTGTTATTTTCATTTTTATTTTTATTTTAAATAATTAGTAAGAATATTTACAAGTATCTACAAATACAATAGTGAGTTCTCTGCCATCCCCTCAAAGATGGACCAATCTGACTCGACATCCCTATTTAGATAACTACTGCCACACGTGGAACTCACTAGAACCTGGATATACGACTGGGGTCCTCCAAAATAGTTCTCCACAAGCACCTTTAATGGTATCTCATGATGAGGGCATCTCTCTGTTAAATCCTTGAATTGATCCCATGCCTCATGGAATGATTCATGTGATAACTATGTGAAACTGGAGATCTGACTCCTCGTCACGTTCATCCATCCCAGAGGAAAATATTTACACAGGAATCTAGTCTTCAGATTGTCCTATGTAGAAATCTCCCTCCTCAAGTGACTCAACCAGTAAAGAGCCTTATCAACTAAGGCAGAGGGGAAGGACTTGAGGCGTATGGCCTCCTACATAACTCCTGGATAACTAGCCGTACCACAAATCATCTCGAAATGATGTAAAAAGGTAAACAACTCCTCTACAGTGTTCATATAGTACTTGGGAAGCAAAGAAATGAAGAACAATCTCAACTCATATGACCCTTGATTCTATGGTAACCGAATCCAATGGTGTAGCTTCCTAGCTCCTAAGTTATACTCATCTCTCAAAGTAGCGGGAACCATGGCAGGGGATTGTGGGTTCCCGGCTCCTGCTCTCTGCGCAGTGATCTCAACTCTCAACTCATCATGGACTCTACATTCATCTATGATCTGTAAACTCATCTGCTACAATGTGTCTAGAATGCCTTCAGTGATATCTGAAGCTAGATCTGGTCTACCATTTGGACGTCTCTCATCTGTTTGTCTATCCTCAACAACTTTGTCTCAACTGGTCCCTTCCCTCTAGCCATGATCTTCGAATCCTCAGGGAAGAAAAACATCTCATAAGAACTCTGTAAAAAACATACGAGAGTAATAGACGAAAACCTGAGGCAGGGGTCTGCCTCAATTTAAGGACGGGGTGGCGAGGGAGACTGGGTCTGACTCTCCTCATGACTAAGTGGGACCGACTCCGGAAGAGGGTCATCCCAAGTATGTGAAGACATACGACGGATGGTGGATCGTCGAAAGCTCACAAAGTCTGAGCGTAAAATCTGACGAGTCGTCATCTTCGATGTCAAAAGTAAGTATGGGAGAGCGCACGAAGTCAAATCAAGAACATGAGTGCGAAGGCATATAAGACACTGAATATCGCACACCTCGCATACAAACACAATGCATACCCCAGATTCACCAACTACACACGGTGGAGACCGTAAGAGTTCGATCTTTTATCTTTTCAATTTTATTTTGGTGGTCAATCAATTGTATTAAGCAAACACAGAGGGTATCACCCTGTCGCCCATCGTACACGCTCACAACCCCCCAAACAGTGGTACCATCTAACCCGGGCTGTCGTGTTATATCAGGCCCAAATTTAACTATGAGGTGTGGGTACACCAAAATGACTTTCTATGGTTGGAGGCAAGTGCATACAGTTGCAACCATGCATCGAAAAGTGATGCACATGTACTTAAGGCAAAAGTCTAGGGATTTTTTGCTCTAACCCTTAAGGATGCGTCCTCACCCACTCTGTCTGGAGTTATACTTGAATAGGGGTTTACTCTCCTAATACAAATTTAGTCTCGGTGTTTTTTATTTTTTATCAAGTTTTTAAAAGAGAAAAAATATTTTTTTAATTTTGAGGGTTTTTACTTTTTCAGATATTTTCAAAAATATCTAACGGGATGCTGGTACTTTTTTAAATTTTTCAAAATGTGTCTCATAGAGGGAGAATCATGGAATGCGGTGGAAAACAATGATGCATGTAGAGATAGAGATCATACCTGATGCCAGTAGTCTACATGCAGGGTGATCAGCGTAAAATTGAAAACCTAGTCTAATGCATGCAAAAGCAATGAAAACTGAATCCTAAACCAACAGCTCTAGTGAAAGAATGAACTATTTTTTTAAATAATTGAATTATGCCTACGTGTGGATTAGGGAGATATGTTTTATTTTTAATCATCTAATCAAACAAGCATGCAATCTTAAGCTCCAAGAAATCACATGAAATAAAGAAAATCGGTAGAAAAACAAAACCCGTAGTGAGGTCCCTCAAGTACACTGACACCTGACAAAACAACCCCCAAACTAGTGTAAAGTCCAGTCTACAAGTCGATATGTCCTTAGTAGACCCCTTCTACAAAAATCAAAATGGGCAAATGCCCCTTCCTCTATCACAAAAACAAAAAAGGGGCAAGCGCCCTCTCCCAAGAAAAAAGAAAAAATATGTAGAAAATTGTTACGGTTTATTCCACTCTTTGTATCTCCAATCAGTTCGTATAGAAGAATTTGATATCTATGCTCTTAACCGAGTCAGTTTCCTAAGAAATCGGTTAAACCTGCAGTCCCTGCAAAAATCGTCAATAAAACAACAAAAAATCGAGAAAACCATAACAATCGAAAAAATTTTAACAAAACTGATAAAACTCAAAAAATCTATAAAAAACCAAGAACAATCAAGAAAATTGAGAAAACACAAAAAAGCCATAAAAAAATCAAAAGAAAATCGAGAAAACAAAGAAGACTCGAGAAAAATCGAGAAAGAGAAAAGAAAGAAAAATCACAAAAATATGATAAAAAATCAAAATATGGCTAACGACTATGCAACAACGACATCATTTTGATAACTGAATTTTGTCTATGGTTAAAAGAGATGTTGGTGTAGAGAACCGCAAAAACCAAATTTGATTAATCAAACAAAAATCAATAAAATGAGAGAGAGAGAGAGAATAGAGTGAAGAAGAAGTGAGTCGGATCTCTCGTATTTCATCTACACGAATTATTAACCAGGTAAGTGTCCCTAGGTCAAACTCGAGGAAGCGGGATAGAAAAGAGCTTTTGACTAATTCATCTACACTAATTATTCTCTCGTACTTCAATTTTTGAGAAGAAGGGTTATTTTTGTGATTTTCAATTTCTTCTCAAGAAAAGCGAGAAAATCTTTTTATATGTTTTGATTTTGTGATTTTTTTTGAATTTTGAATTTTCTAATTTTTGTTTAATTTTAAAAAGGGATATTATTTTTTTCAAATAAAAGTGATCTACGATATAGTATAATGTGGTAGAGATATGTAGAATGATATATAATAGATCCATGAAAAAATCGAGCAATGAGCTCGAAGAGAAAAACTCAACAAACACAAAACATATGCGAAGTACCAGAAATCAAAACAACTAAGAAACGTGATGAGAAATCTCAAAAACACAACAAAACCTCGCTAGGGTAGTTGTGTAACTACCCTAGAAAATTCGATAAAAAATGATATCAAAAAGGTGTCAAATGGTCTACACAATGCATGGGTAGAACAGTAAAGAAAACAAAAGAAAAGAGTTGCAGTTTAGTAGCTGACAAGGACTAAGAAGTAATGAAAACAAGTTCTCTTACATTAAGGTCCCTGTGAAGGACCTAAAAGTAATATCAAGAAAGCTTCTGAGGTGCTCGTGAATTTCATGAACCAGCATGAGATTCTTTGATATTTCTCCACCGTTTGGAATTAAACGACAGAGAATAGAAGGTGGAGATGTGATCTGGACCATCCGTGGCTGCCACGCGTCGACAACCTGTAGCACATGGGTGATAGAGATTATTCTTCCCCAAATCTCGAACATCAGCAGAGGTTGCTAGAATCAGCGGTCTTTGGTTGGAGACAGGGCCAGAGAGGAGTCACCTAGCCCTTTCGAGCAATCTTGCTGAGAGAGTTGAGCTTAAATAGCATGAAGAAGAGTGAATTTGGTTTGTGAGTTTTCACTCGAAACCCTCTGCCACGAACGATCTTTGAAGGCTTGATTCTGCAGCTGTAAAGCTCAGATTTGATCCAGGATGATGTCAATTCGATTGCGGCACATCTGCATATGAAATAGGACTCGATTCCAGGATGGAATCGGTCTAAATGTGATGCAAATTTCACGACTCACAGAGTTCATAAGAAATGAAAGAAAATTTGGAATTTTATTTGAATTCGAAATGAATTGAAGGGGGTCTTGATTAGACTCAAATCTAGGGCTAAAGATGGTAATCAACGACACTAATTAGGTCCTAAAATGACCAAGAAATGAGGAATTTGGAAATGGATGAAGGAGTACCTGGTATTGAAGGATGTATAATCCTTCTAGTCTTCCCTCTACAAGGCGGTGTTCCCCGAGCTCAACGCACGTGAAGGCGGTGGTTCAAGGCCGACGAAGGCCTTCGAACATCTCCCTGGTCTACAAACTTCCTCATGTGCCAGTCGATGAGCGTTGTCACCACTAGAGTCGATCGGAACAAGGTAGAGAAGTAGGTAGTCGGCCAGGTGTTTCTGGAAGTAAGAGTAGCTAGTTCGAATCGACGAACTTAGGATCGATTTATAGGAAAACTGGCGATGGGTTGGAGTAGATCCTAGGGTAGGCATGGATCTAGGATGTTAGGACAAGGAAATGAAGGGTTTAGGTTGGGTGAGGGTGTTTGGATGATCGTGGGAAAAAAGCCTGGAAGAAGGCCGGTTGCAACAACTGCAACATTATTCTTGGAGAAGAAGCCTCCATGTGTTGACACATGACTGCACCTGGTAGGTTGAAAGTAATTAATCTTATAAATTAAATATAAAATAAAAATACCATTAATTAAATTAGGTGTAGAAATAGAAGATGTAAACAATTAAATTATCTAATTTATTAAATAAGTTATTTTTATAAATAATAAATATTTAATGAAATATAAATATTATATGAATAAATATGTATATAGTATATTTAATAAATAAGATTTTGATTTTTAATTTCATAAATTAATAAATAATATATCATATTTTTATTTTATTTATTAATAATAAATAAAGTATGTGAGTTTTTTTATGGATTTTATTAGCTTAATTTAAATATATAAATAAATATGGGTATAGACTACACGGTTCAAATCATCTATAAATAAAGGTTTTTGATTTATTTAAAATATTAAATCTAGTTTAAAAAATCTGAAATAATTTCAGGTTAAAATGCAATATCAGGAAAATAATTTAAAATAAATAAAGTAAATAGCCAAGAAACCCAATTGTCATTAGGTCCCAAAATCGACTTTTTGCAAATAGACTCTGATTTTAGTGAAATCACCTCCATTAATTAAATAATATTATTTTAAGAACTTTAAAGATGAGTAGTGTGAAACTAGAGTTCATATGAGGAAGTTATGATGTTCGGAAGTTTTGAATTGGAGAATTTAAAAGTTGGATTCCTTAGCATATATACAAGATAATATTTTTAACTTATATTTATATTTTTATATACATTTTTAGAAATAATTAAGAAAGGAGTTTAGTGAAAAATATGTACATATGAATTAATTAAAAATCAATGAAGATTTGATAATTATTTGATAAATAGTGAAGAATGTGTGGAGTGTATGATTAATTATTTTTGTACTTTTCTTTCCTTATCTCCCCCTACTTGTTTGTTTATCGACCAATCCATGCTGACTTGGTTTTTGGGGGTTAATCATATAAATATATCTTGCAGCTATATTTATATTGTATAAGTAATATCATATCTACAATCTGCCTTCTTTTCTTTTCTTTATTTTTATTCTTTTATTTATTTACATGTTTTTGATGCATAAAAGTGCATTTTTATTCATGAATATGGTTTTGATAAAAGATGAGATTTAATGCATGTTTACATGTATTTGTTAAGAGTTTTAAGACAAAATGCAGAAAGAATGTTAATGGATCATGGATTCATCAATCATATCAACCAGTGTAAGATTCTCACTAATAAATCCCATGTTTGAACGTGAATCAAAATCTAAAACATGGGCCACCTTCTGATGCTCTTAGTGGTGTGGTGGTTGTGGGCCCCTCTAGAATTCCCGAGTAGAGTCAACAACACATGAATTCTCTGCCATCCCCTCAAAGATGGCCCAAATTGACACTACATACCTATTCAGATAGCTACCGCCGCATGCAATGCTCACTAGGCCATGAACATCCGACTGGAGTCCTCCAAAATATTTCTACACTAGCACCTTCAATGGTATCTCATGATGATGGCATCTCTTAGTCAAATCATGAAATCGTTCCCACGCCTCGTGGAACAATTCATGTAGAAGCCATGAAAAGTTGGATATCTGATTTCTCATCATAGCCATTCATCCCAGAGGAAATACTTACGCATGAATGCGGACATTAGATCATCCCATGTAGAAATCTCCCTCCCAAAATGAATCAACCAGTAAATCTCCTTATTTCCTATGGCAATGGGGAAGGCCTTGAGGTGTATAACATCTTGTGTAACTCCTGGATAGATCACCATTCCACATATCGTCTCAAACTACTATAGAAAGGTGAACGACTCCTCTCAAGTGTTCCCATAGAAGTTGGGAAGTAGTGAAATGAAGGACAATCTCAACTCGTACAACCCTTAATACGGTGGTAATAGAATCCAATGGTGTAACATCCTATCTCTCGGGTCATACTCATCTCTCAATGTAGAGGGAACTACGGTAGGTGGTGGTGGGTTCCAGGCTCCTTCTCTCAGCGTAGTGATCTCAACTCTAACCTCGTCTAGACTCTACACTGATCTCTAATCTGTATGCTCATATGTTGGAGTATGTCTAGAATACTTGTGATATCCGAACTGGATCAGGTCTCTCATTTGACGGTCTCTCCTCAACCTGTCTGTCCTCAACTGGTGCCTTCCCTCTAGCCATCTTCATTAGATCCTAAGTGAATAAAAAGGTCTCATAAGAACTCTGTGAGAAATATACAGGAGAAATAGATGAAAAGCTGAGGTGTGGTTCTACCTCGACTAAAGGACTAGGAGGCGAGGGAGTCCTAAACTGACTCACTTCATGACTAAGTGGGACCAACTTGGGAAGAGGGTCATCTCAAGTTTGTGAAGATGCACAGTATATGGTGGAAAATCGAAAGCTCACGGAGTCTAAGCATAAAATCCTCCTAGACGTTATCCTCGATGTTAAAAAGATACGAGAGAGAATATGAACTCAAATCAGGAACACGAGTGATATGATGTATAAGATGCTGAATAATACACACCCTACAAATAAAAACAATGTAAACCCTATATTCACCAACTTTACATGGTGGAGACTGTAAGAGTTCGGTCTTTTATCTTTTCAATTTTATTTTTATGACCAAGCAGTTATATTAAACAAAATTACAGGTGGTGTCATCCAGTGTATGTCCTCACAATCCCCCAAACAATAGTACCACCTGCACGGGCTGCTGGGTTATATCAGGCCAAAGGGAACTGTGTGGTGGACCACACCAAAACAATTTTCTATGGTCGGAGGCAAGTGCTTACAGTTGCAGCCATGCACCGAAAAGTTGCACACATGTACTTAAGGGTCAAGTTTAGGGATTTTTATCTCTAACTGTGTGGCTGCGTTCTCACCCACTCTGTCTGGAGTTATGTACCTGCAACACTGAGGGGTTTGCTCTCCCAATACAAGTTAAGTCCAGGTATTTTTTTTTATTTTTTGTCAAGTTTAAGGAAAATATTTTTTGAAGGTTTTCTCTTGTTTGGATATTTTCAAAAATATCTAACATGATGTTTGTTCCCTTTTTTTAGTGAAAAATATCTCCTACATGGGGAGCAATCACAGAATGCAGCGAAAAACAATGATGCATGCAGAGATAGAAGCCATACCTTGCGCATGTAGTCTACATGCAAGTGATCGGTAGAATTTTAAATCCTAATCTAGTGCATGAAAAACTCATGAAAACTGAGTCCTAAATCAGCAACTCTAGTGTAAGAACAGATTAATTTACAAAAATTAGTTATTTATACCTAAGTGTGGATTAAGGAGATAGATTTTACTTTACTTGTCTAATTAGTCATGCATTCACCCCTAGGCTTCATGTAATTACGTGAAACAAAGAAAAATGGCGAAAAACTAAAAATTACGGTGAGCTCCCCCAGGTACACCGGTACTTGGAGAAACAAACCCCGAAAGGAAGAAGTGAAAGTACAACTATGCAAGTCGGGATGTCCTTAGTAGACCCCTTCTAAAAAAATAAAAACAGGAAAATGCCCCTTCCTCTCTCACCCAAAATAGAAAAATGGGCAAGTGCCCTGACTCTCAGAAGAAAATAAAAAATGTAGATAGTCTCTGAAAAAAATTACACAAACAATCTATGTACTCTAACCCACCCTGCTCCTCTACAACTGGTTCATAGAAGATTGAGCTGGTCTCTACATTCTCAGCTGAGTCAGCTTCTTAGGAGTCGACTAATCCTGTTGGCCTTGGAAAATAGGTTAGCACAGAAAGATATAAAAGGAAAAAATCAAACACACAGCTAAAAAAATCAAAGACAAGAGGACTCAAAAACTTAGAAGAAGACTCAAAAAACTGATAAAAACTGATAACAAAAAAAATGAAAAAAAATCAAGGAAAATCAGAAGAAAAAGAATCACTCAAAAATCATGAAAAATCGAGAAAAACTGAGACAACAAAAGAAAAAAAGAATAGAGAAGGAAAAAATATCACAAAAAATAAAACTCTAAAAACTCAAGCATTGCTACACCACCCCGGCAACAGTTCCATTTTGAAAAGAGCTTTTGACTGAGCGGTTAAAGTGCCGAATGTAGCAACCACTCAAGAGAAAAGCTATTTTCAAACAAAAGACACCAACTAGGAGAGAAAAAATTCATACAGAGAAAATGATGAAATATTGGCCTCTCTCCTAAACTTTGTGTTTCACTTTCTTTATTATCCAGGAAAGTACTCCTGGGTCAAACATAAGGAAGTAGAAAATCAAGCTCGTGTTTTTTCGAATGAGAAAATTATTTTTATGATTTTTTATTATTTTCTTCTCTTCTTCAATGAGAAAACTTTTTTTGAATTTTTTTAGCTTTTCTATTTGTTTCTTTCAATTTTTATTATAATTTGCAAAAGAGATATTTTTCAATCAATTTATCTTCAATAGAATATGTCAAAATAAAATGAAACCGAAGCATACAATTCAAAGGAAATGTGATGAAAAATCCTCGAAATCTGAAGCAAAATAAAATGAAGAAAAATTTACGCTAGAATAATGTCCCAAAAAATAATGTTAAGAACATCCACAAGTCCAAAGTCAATGTAGATGTATGTAGAAGAAAATACAATAAAGAGAAATGGCCATACTTTCATTTAGGTCCCTGGTCAAGGAGCTAATTATAAGAAAACTAACTGGAATCCTTACACTTAGTCCCTAGTTAGGGACCTATATGTAATAAAAGATTCCTCTGGAGGCAAGTTTGAAGTCTCTAGAGCTACGATGCTTAATAAGCAAAATCTCCACCGTTTCAAGATTTTGCGGCTGAGATTAAAACGAAGGTGGATGATCTGGGCCACACGTTGCTGCCACACATCGCAAGGCTGTGCCGCAAGCTCTTCGTGCCATTCTTTCCCAATGTCGTGGTGGCGATGCTCGATCTTCTTCTCCGACGATGGTACGGTAGCACGACAATGATTTGCAACATTAAGGCTCCTCCAGTAGGGCTAGGAGGGGATCTCCTATCCCCTCTGAGCTCTCCTGTGTGGGGGCGACGATCGGATAAGATAAAGGTGAAGCAACTCAGTCTGGCTAGGGTTTCAAACCCTAAACATGGTTCTACAGCTCGATGTTTGATGGAATTGAAGATTTTTCAGTTGAAGAAAGTGAAGGATGTTCTCCAGATGATCACATGAACATGCTAGTGATGATGTAATTGCTCGATTCGTAATGAATCAGCCAAAATTTGTTAAATGTGTTGCATGTCAAATTCCAGAATGAGGATATTGCATAATAAAATTCGGTCAAATAGAGATGAAATTGTGAATTGAGTTGGAATAAGGATCACAAATGGATGATTACAATGGATAATGGTGAGATTAACTAGTCTAATTAGGTCACAAAGATTGAAGACATGCGAAGGAGGATGGAAGGGTACCTGGGAGATGAGGGTTTCATACCTTCATGGTCTTTGTTCGATGGCTCGGTTCACCAGAGCTCCATGCCGCAATGGTGGCGATGTAAGGCGGAGATCGCTTGAGAACGTCTTCCCCGACTAAATTCTTCCACATGGAATCATCCTTGAGCCCTGTAACAGTCAAGATGAGGCAGAGCGAGGTGTAAAAGTTAGGTAGTTGGCCAGTTATTCTGGTGGTGGAGATAGGTGGTTGTGAAGGTTTAAGGTTCAAGGTATTATATAGATTAATCGATGGGAGTTGGATAGTGATCTAAGGATCAGTGTTTGTCTATGTTGTTAGGAGGATAGGATCAATGGTTTAGACTAAGTGTTAGTGATGAAATGTGATCAGGAAAAGTGGTTGAAATTGGGATGGTGAAACAAATTTTCAGTTGCTGAATCTTGAAGAAAAAGCTCCAGGTACTAACATGTGTCAACACCTGGTTGGTTGGAATAGGTAAATAGTATATTAATTAGTTATAAAATAGTAAATAACCTTATTCAAATCGGGTAAAAAATAAAAATGTAAATAATTAATTTAGTTAGATTGTGATATACTTTATTTATATAAATAATATAAATTTTATGAAAAACAAATAGAATATAATAATAAGGTATATAATATACTTAATAAATAACTCTTATATTTTTATTTTAATAATTCAATAAATGACATATTATTTTGGGATTTTTCCCAACAAACCCAACAAACTTTGCCAATTACCTCCATAACCTTTGAAACAACCTAATTCCCCTCTCGACCCTGTAAACTTGCCAACTCTTACCCCATGAACCCTACGGTTAATATGTTTGAAGCACGAGGGGGTTCTTGGGGGGTAATTTACAGGGTCGATGGGGTAGTTACATTGTGCAAAAGGTTGTAGAGGTAATTTAAAAAGTTTATAGGGACTGTCGGGTAAAAATCCCTATTATTTTTATATTTTATTAATAAATAGATAAATAAATAAAAGATGTATTTTTTCTAGATTTTTATAAATTAATTTAGATATATAAATAAATACAGGTATATCTACCATAGTTAAATTTCAACTATAAATTAGGTTTTTGATTTATTTAAAGTATTAAACATTGGTGAAAAATTCTAAAGTAATTTATAGTTAATCTACAAGATCAATAAAATAATCGAAAATTATGAAATAAATGATACTATAAATAGTATGTTCAGAATAAAATAAATATCCCAGAAACATAGTTGTCATTAGGCCCCAAAACTGACTTTTTGAAAACGGATTCTGACTGTAGTGAAATTACCTTCATTAATTAGAGAATATTATTTTATGAAATTTAGAGGTGAGTAGAGTAAAATTGGAGTTCTTATGAGGAAGTTATGATGTTCAAAAGTTGAGAAATTGTCAATTTAAAAAGCTAAAGTTGAGAAATTGACAATTTAAAAAGCTAGATTTCTTGGCATATATACATGTTAGCATTTTTTTAGGACTATTATAATTTTACATATATTTTTTAGAAATAAATGAGAGAATAGTTTGGTGGAAATATGCAAAATGAATTAATTAAAAATCATTGAAGTTTTGATCAATAATGAATAAATAATTAAAAATGTGTGAAGTATATAATTAATTCTTTTGTGGTTTTCTTCCTTATCTCCCTCTACTTTATTATTTATCGACAATCCATGCTGACTTGTTCTCAAGGGTTAGGTTATATAACAATATCCTTCAACTAAATTAAAACTTTATTTAGACATACTATACATATATACATATTTGCAGTCTTCATCTTTTTTTATTTCATTTTATTCATTTATTTAATTTCCATGTTTTTAATAAATAAAATTGCATTTTTATTCATGGATGATGTTTCGATGAGAAATGATATTTAATGTATATTTACATTAATTTCTTAATGGTTTTAAGACAAAATATAGAAGAAAAGTTGATGACTCATGGATTCATCAGTCACTTCAGCGGTCTGTCAATCGAGATGTCGATGTTGCGTGAAAGGGCATGGATCGAGGAACAAAATAACAGAAAGAATCAAAGTGAGATAGAACAAGGAGTAGTGGGGAATTTTAAGGAAAATAGGCGGTCAACAAGGTTAGTGGGCCTAGGGTTGTAGGGGGCTTACTTGACCCACAGGTCAACCGAAGTTCCGCTCTTATTGGGCCACGTGGCCGCAAAAGGACAAACCAAAGAATACATTCAAAAAGAAATCAAAACAAAATAGTAAATAATTTACTTATTATTAAAAGATGAAATATCTTTATTATTTTATCTAGTATTTTAATTTGATTTTTATTTATTTTCACAAGTTTATTTATTGTATGCTACTTTTTGTATGTACACTTATAGGTATATTTACCTATGTATAATGTACTCTATTTTTATTTTTTGTTTGGATTTTATTATTTTATAAACTAAATTTATATATTTACAACTTATTTAAATACTTATAAATATATTTTTATTGTATTTTTAAAAGTTTTATGTATATTTAAATAAATAGGTATATTTATTATATAGGTATATGTATATATAATTCATATATATGTACGAATTAAATTATTTATTTTATTGTATTTTAATCATTTTCTTTTATTTTCATTATTTATATATATTTCATATATTATTTACAAAATTATAAAAACATAAAACTATAGAAACTATAAAGTATAAATAAAATAATTATTTTATTCAAGTATAATGCACAATAGGGGTCCAAAATCTAACGTTTGCACCTTTACTCCAAATTAAATGAAACCATCTTCATTAAATAACTAATTAAAAGTTTATACAATTAACAACGATTTTGGTGAATTTTGAATTCATATGGAGAAAATACATGTATGTGAAGTTTGGGGTTCGGCTTTTTATTCTGGGTGTGGAGGGCACATTGAGCAATATTTTTATATGAAATAATTTTTTATTTTTCTATGTATTTTTATTTACAACTTTCATGTACAAA
The DNA here is from genome assembly GCA_037367405.1 of Ottelia alismoides. NCBI lineage: Eukaryota > Viridiplantae > Streptophyta > Magnoliopsida > Alismatales > Hydrocharitaceae > Ottelia > Ottelia alismoides. The sequence continues at coordinate 1,734,019 of JAZKJV010000700.1, forward strand.
GTTTATTAATTTGAGGTATAAATAATAGAGACTAAAATAGGTCCCAAAATTGACTTATTGATGAATGAAAATTAGGGTTTATTGTATTTATTGGCCCTCAACTCCCCCCACTTTATTCCTTTTCGACCCAGTTATCTTGATGCCTAGGTCTCGGTTTTAGGGTAATTCAATGCCTATGGTATTTTATTTTTTTTCCTTTTCTTAATTTTTTTATTTTTGCGTTAAATATAATATTTTGTAAAATATTTATACTATAAGTTATAGATGTTATTTTACACAATATAATGAAATATACATGCATTTAAGTATGGTTTAAAGGCCAAAATGAATGATTAAATGCGATGAAATCGATATTCGCCACCTACACCTCTATTACATGCAGCGATACTTCAGCAACCTCAGCTCCTGTAGACTACCGAATCTTCAGAGGCCACTTCTGTGAATCTTTCTCAGGATTTCTTGGCCCGATTGATCAATAATATGAACGAGATGAGCCATAAGCTAGATGACCTCACTACCACAGAGACAGTCATTCCGGTGTAGGTTGAGGAGAACCCTAACAACTTTCGAAGAAAGGAGCAGGTAGACCATAGTGGCACAATACCTCCCTGGTCAGGTATAAATTCTTTTATATTTTTTAATGTTGTTAATCTCTGGAGTTGTAGGACACTACAACCACTGCCGAAGAGGATGAATAAAGCTTTTATTGGCGAATCTTCATCATAAGGACTGATGTCGCACAAATTTCTGTATCCAAGAAGGAAGGAGTAGCACACCCCCAAAAAATGAAGAAAATAAAAAAAGCAATAATAGCCAAGGCCGAGTCGATGCAGCCAAGGAGACACTAGCACCGGTAGTTGATCCGTGCAAGTTGACATGACTGAATTTCCTGCTTTTGTTTTCACTTTTGTTGTGAATGATTTTACCATTCTTAGTCATCTACTTGCACAAAAGAACAACTTTTTTAATGAAAATGTTGTTTTTGATGACACTCTCATTCCATTTCCAATGCATTGAAATAAAAAGTATAAAACATTGATAATAGCCTTAATTGATCCCAGCATTGTGGAGTTATTGCAAAACATAATGCTGAAAATTTCACTTCTAAAAGCCATAGAGTACGTGTCTATGATGAAGAAAGGATTAAAGGAGGCATGTACAACAAAGCATCGTAAGAGAGGACACAAGAGACCTATTAAGCACATCCTGACAATGGTGAATGTTAGTGCTATCAGCAACCTCCTGAGCGAAAAAGACACAAGAGTGCCTCTCATTAAATGCGAGATGTTCAACCAAGAGTTTGAAAGAGCACTTCTTGACAGCAAATCATCCATTAATTTGATGCCTACATCACTACTCAAAGAATTTGGGTTGAGACCGTTGAAATCAACAAGAATGATTCTGTAATTTGCAGACACATCAGTAAAGCAGTCAAAGGGAATTTTGGAGGATGTCATCTTCACAATTGAAGTGATTAAGTTCCCTGTGGACTTCATTGTTCTAGACATGGATACCTCGGCACCCTTACTTCGTACCTCGACAATATTGGGATGGCCATTCCTTTGAACAAATGAAGTAGTGGTTGACTATGGCATCGGAAAGATCACCTTTTGCTCATAAAATGATAAGGTCTTGATTGAAATGATGCAAGTACCAAAGCTTGCAGAATACGTGTTAGATGAGAGTGAGAGGATTCAAAAAGAGATAAAAGACTCTGACTTTTTGGAGGAAATCAGAGACACAACGTTATTCTTGGATAATAATGAAACATTGGAATTCCTCTCCAAGAAGGAGTACATGAAAAACACGGTCGAAATTTCCCCTACCCTTGAGGATGAGGTCCTTGTTTATGAGATCGTAGAGCTGTTTGAAATCAATCCATTCTCGTCGGAGCAAGACGAATTCCTTACAGATCTCTCTAATGTCTTGTGTTATGATCCAAAAACACTGAAGGAGGACAATATACAATCGACAGACCAAACACTGACAACAGTTGTTGAAGCCACCACAGAACCAATTCAGACCCCTCTAGAGCTGAAACCATTACCCTCATCAATGAAGTACACCTTCCTTACAGGTGCGCAGAACATGTTCCCAGTGATCATTAATTCTCAGTTGACCAAGGACCAAGAATCTCACTTGCTCAAGTAACTAGAAATAAACCGTAAAGCAATTAGATGGAAGATTACTGATATCCATGGGATAAATCCTTCATTGTTCTCACACCACATTTACTTAGAAGAAGATTGCATGTTCTCGTGAATTTCAATGTCGGATGAACCCACACCTCCGGGAGGTCGTAATGAAGGAAGTGGTGCGATGAAGATTTTATATATCACATCTCAGACTCAAAATGGGTAAGTCTATTACATGTGGTCCCTAAGAAATATGGAATCACTATTGTAATGAATGGCAAAGGAGAGGAGATTTCGACCAGAGTACCTACCTCTTGGCACATCTATGTGGCTTACAGATGCCTGAACCTAGCCACCCAGAAAGAACACTTCCCTTTACCCTTAATTGATTAGATAGTCAAAAGACTTGCATCAAAGGGTTACTTCTGTTTCTTGTATGGGTACTCTAGATACAATCAAGTTGTGAGAGCCCTTGAAGACAAAGAGAAGTCCACCTTCACCTGTCCATTTGGGATGTTTGCCTTTAGATGCATGCTATTCAGATCATGTAACACCCCCGATACATTTCAGAGATGTATGCTGGCTATATTTGCTCAAACGTTTGGTGGTTTTCTTGAAGTATTAATGGTTGATTTTTCGATCTACAGAGATAACTTTGATCAATGTATGACTTATCTAGACAGAGTAATTAAATGATGTTGCGAGGATAGTTTGATGCTCTCTTGGTTGAAGAGTCATTTTATTGTGACTGAGGGAATTGTGTTGAGTCAAGTCATCTTCATGTGAGGCATGGAGGTCGACTCGGCATAGGTGGAAGTATTTTCAAAACTTGATCCACCTATTACATTGAAGCAAGTCAAGTCATTTTTGGGGCATGTCGGTTTCTACCGAAGGTTCATCAAAGATTTTAGCAAGATTGCCCGATTGTTGACAAAGCTTCTAGAAAAGGACATTGATTTCATTGTATATGATAGAGTGCTCCATGACTTTGATCAATTAAAAGAAATAATTACCTAAGCTCCTGTCCTACAACCATAGTATTGGTCTCTTCGATTCAAGATCATGACAGATGCTTTTGATTATGCCATTGAGGTTGTGTTGGGACAACGACAGGATGGATGACCATTTGCGATTCATTATACTAGAAGAACTATGGATGAAGCCCTGATGAATTAACGTTACTAAGAAGGAGCTGTTAGCAATAGTGTTTACGATGGAAAAATTCATCTCACATTTCCTTGGCTCAAAAGTGATTATCTACACTGACCATTCTTCTATCTGGTACTTACAGAGCAAGAAGGATGCAAAGTTATGTTTATTTTGCTAGATACTTCTACTCCATAAGTTTGATATGGAAATATGAGATAAACCTAGAGTCAAGAATGTTAGGGCGTATCACCTTTCCAGAATTACTTAGTTAGGTACTCCTGAGCAGAACATCATTCAAATCACTAAAACCTTCCCAGATGAAGCTATATTGTCAGTCACCTCACTCCCTTGATATGCTAATATTGTGAACTACCTTATCTCTAAGGAAGTTCCATGAGATTGGCCAAAGCTGAAAGTGGACAAGTTAATGTTCAAAATACGTTTTTACCAATGGGAGGATCCTTACTTGTTCCGTGAAGGTGCAAATTGTATCTAGTGAAGGTGCATTATGGAGGAGGAATGTATAAGTGTCCTAAATCATTGTCACAAGTTAGAATTTGGCGGATACCATTCTGAAAAGCGATCAACAATGAAAGTGCTTCATTGCAGCCTCTAGGGGCTATTGACACGAATTTTTTGAGGTTTTAGAATAATCGATTTGAAAATCAATGCGCAGTTGTCGTTGCAATCCAAAAATCCTGCAACAAACAAACAATTTTTTCTCAAGCTACAAAAATAATTACAAGAATATTGAAGCGAGAGATTTTTTTTGCTACTTATTTACCTGTATAGAAATAGAATCGAACTCAGGAGGCTATAATTCCTGAGGGTTATTCAAATAATCGAAAATCAATTAAGAGAAAAAGGAATCCCAATGGCAAACTATCTTGGTTTTTCTTGTCATTTTTTTTGTTTTTTATTTTTTTTTAAAATTTTTTATTTCTATTTTTTTATTTTTCTAATTTTTAAAATTTTAATGATTTTGATTTTGCAATTTTTTATTTTTCAAATAAGGAACAATATGCACAAGGAAAGAAATACACACATCAAATTCTTTTTGTATTTTTTAAAATAGTCATAAATGTTCAGAAAAATCCAGAGAAAATATTTTTGATTTTAAATATTTGAAATATTTTTGAGATTTTTTTGTAGAATTTTCAGATGTTTTTGTATTTTTCTAAAAACCAAACAGTGGTAAAAATGAATAATAGTGCACAACCTGGAGTAATTTGCAACTTAAGAATAATTTATGTGCCCAAAACTATTGGATTTTTTTATGCTAAACTATACACAAATATCTACAAATAAGAACTGAAATCATGTTTTTTGGATTTTGTAGAATTTTTTTATGATTTTTGATGTTTTTAAATTTTTTGGGTTTTGAAAAGAACTAATGCACGAAATTTGCATAGAATTTAAAAGACAATGAAAGGAAATTAATCTATTTTTTTCAAATTTTTAGAGGAATATTCAAAATTTTATGAATTTTTGAATTTCATGAAGAGAAAATGGCACTATTTTTTTAATAATAACAAATGAAAAAATTCGATGAAAAATTGATGCTAGAAAGATAACACATCAAGATCATAGCATGATTTTTGGGGAATTTATCGAGCTACAAAAAAATTTATTTCACTGAAAAGAACATGAAAAATAGTGTCTGCAAAGACATGACTAAAATGCAAATTATTCAGTGTTTTGGATTAAAATCAATAGAAATAAATCGCAGGGCAAACAGTGCAAATTACCTAGAAATGAACGTGCACAACGCGTGATTGGCTGGACAATGGGTCTTTATACAATTCCAAAAACCTTGGGGGGTCAATTATAATTTTTCCAATTTTTAATTCCCCCTAGGGTTTCTACTATTTCCTCAATCTTTTTCTTCAAAGATGAGCCAAGGAGGACCAGCATGTGCCGCCTCCTATTCGTTCTCTCCTAACAGGCAGGGCGCCGCTACTATCTGGTGGCGGTGATTAGCGGCTCCAAGAAGCGGTGATGGAGGTGCGGTGGGGTGTATGGGCGTGTCGTAGGTGGCGCGCCGCGAGGGCGGCGAGGTGATGCTTGACAGAAGAGGTGGCTGGCTAGCGGCGTGGAGAGCCACACGGGGGCGGTCAGGCTCACACGGGGTAGATGGCAGAGATGGGCGGATGCGGAAGCGGTTCCAGGAGGAGGGTCGTACGGCTTTGCGTAGTTGTTCTGGCAGCTAGAGCATGCGGTGGCAGGGCTGCGTGAGATCCTGGCAGATCTGGTGCGGAGGGACCGGACATGGCCAGTTGGTATGCTCCTCCCAAGTGGAGGAGCGGTCGGTGAAGATCGGCGGACTGGAGCAGATGGAGGCGATGGGCACCGCTGATTTTATTATTATTACTTTTATTATTTTATTTTTTCATAACAGAAATGCGAAAAATAAAATAAACCTTTTTATTTTTTTTAAAACAGAAATTGTAGAGTTTTATTTATAATTTTAATTAATTATTGGTTTTTTTATTTATCCTGCAAAACAAATGTTAGAAAGAAATAAACAATATATATATATATATATATTATTTTTTATATATAAATAAATTAAGACATGAGCACGATGACTCGATCCCGATTATTCAAAAAAGGAAAAATCAAATGGAGATCTGAACGGGGATCTGACGAAAAATGAGGAATGGATCCGGATCTCCAACCATTGTACGCGACCAGAGTTGGAAAATTGTGTGAGGTAGAATAAGAACTTGAGTTGATCGAGATGTGATGAAAAATCAAGATCGATGGCGAATTAAATCATGATGGATTTTAAGATCTAGAGAAAAAATGATGAAAATTAAAATGGAAAAAATTAAAGTAAGATTAATCTAGATGAAAAATAAGAAGAAAAATAATGGATCTCACCTTAGGAGAGGAAAAGACCGTGATCGCCTCGACGAAGGCTGACTCGCTGTCACCGGATGGCTCAGAGACTAGGCACCTCTTTGCGACAAGATAGCTCTCGGAGAAAAGGATCCTCTCACCAAAGATTGATCAAGTTTAAATGAGGGAGAGAGAGCCATATTAATAGATAGAGAATGGAGTTTGAAATTTTTTTAAATTTTGAATGAAGATAAGAGATATGAGAGAAAATTTAAAATGAGATAAAATTAAAATTATTTAAAAAAATTATATTTTTTTGTATTTTTGTCACTCAATTAAATTGAATAAAAAATGTTAATATTTTTATGGTGGTTATTTAAGAATAGCAACTATACGTATACTATATACAAATGGTACATTATATATATAGTCAAATAAGGAAATTAGTTTTTTTGTTTTAAAAATTTTATTTTTTTAATTTTTCTTTAAATAATTAGTAAAAATATTCACAAATATTTACAAATATTTACAAATACTGCATGTACAAATAAATGGTGAAATTGCACAAACCACCTTAGAAAACCGACTTTTCAACCGTAACTCCAAAAATTATGAAATCACAGCCATTTTAAAGATAATTTAGTTTGGAATACAATGGAAGTGAGTTTGATTCAATTTAAGTTCATATGGAGCCAGAATTGGCCTTTCAATTATCGCTTAGTGGCTTTTTCCAAGTGTAGTTGCTGTTATTCTATACATGATTTTATTTTATAAACATTTTTATTATTCAGAAAACATTTTTATTTACAACTTTTATTTTGAAAATTTGAGGTCAATTCTATACAAATAAAATAGTGTAGTATACAAATATACACAACACACATTTTTTGGATTTTTTTGATTAAGGACCCTATCTCCCCCTACTTTATTCCTGGTCGATGAGCTCAAGTCTTGACCTTCTCTCGGGGTTCGGGCCAGCTTGTATCTATTACATATATACAATCTACTCTCTTTTTTTCTTTTCTTTTCTTTTTTCCTTCTTTTCTTTTCTTTATTTTTCCTTTCTTTCTTTCTTTATTTATTTTAGGTTAAAGTAGCAATAAGTGTACAATATTTACACACAGATGCAAGTTGGTAAGAATATGGAGTTAGTATTATATACATGTATTTTATAAGGGATTTGAAGGTAAAATAAATGAATAAAGATGATGAAATGCAGATTCATCAGTGACCGACTCTTTTTAAAGATGTTACTGAATATGTCAAAAGTTGTACTAACTTCCTGAAGATGGGCGTCGCCATCAGTTTTCGAGATACCATGCCTATTAAGGGTATTCATATATCAGATTTCTTCAATGCATGGGGTATTGTTTTCATGGCCCCATTTCCCAATAGCTAATTGAACACATCTTTCTTGTTGTTGATTACATCAATCCGTGAGTGGAGGCTATCCCCGCCCGAGCTACCAACAGTCATACTCCTTGTCGATTTCTCAAAGATAACATCATTTCATAGTTTGGGATTCTCAAAAATTCTGATAACTAATGGGGGAAGCTATTTCATTAATAAAGAAGTCAAAAGCTGACCAAGGAGTATGGCATTGAACACCATGTCACATCTCCTTACCACCCGCAGACTAATGGCTTGGTCGAGTGTTCGAACAGGGAGATCAAAACAATTTCGCAGAAACTTGTGCATCCTAACAGAAAGAATTGGTTACAATTACTCAATTCGATTCTTTGGGCTTATTGTACGATGTACAAATCTTCTTTAGGCATGCCTCTCTATCACCTTAAGTATGGAAAACCATAGCATTTGCTTGTAGAAGTCTTCATAAATCATTATGGATGGTTAGTATATGAAATCTGGACAGAGAGAAAGACGACAAGGAGAGAAATATTAACCTTAACAGACTATTAGATTTCAGAGGCTATGCATATGATAATAGGCACAAGTTTAAAGAAAAAGTTAAGAAATGGCACGATAAACACATCAGAGTAAAGAATTTCGAGCCAAATCCAAAGGTGTGATTGTTTGATGCTAAGTTAAAATTGTTTCTAGGCAAACTAAAAGCAAATGGTTCGGACCATTCACTGTGAAAATGTACGTGACCATGATAGCATTGTCATATCAAGCTTGTCATCTGATGCGCACGCTTTTGTAGTCAATCGGCAGTTATTGAAACTGTACCTAGAGCATGACACTTTCCTGTCCGTTGTCGATTCAAATCATGTGATATATCAAGAAGAGCCCCAAGGTGCTGAAGGATAAGACAACTAAAAGGCTAAAAATATCTTCTCTTTTTCTTATTTTCGTTTCCTCTATTCATTTTCTTCTTCCGATTACTCATTCATCCCTTCCATCACTATTAAACGTAGGGTACGTTTAATGCTAAGTATATGGGGGATGAGTGACTCAGGTGTTCATTCTTTGATCCCTCACATATCTCCTAACTTGTTGATAATTCTTTTCTATACTTAGGTCATCTTTACCCTGAGTATAGGGGGAGACTGGCCGAGCCGATGTTTTTGTACATTCTAATCCTCGATCATCCCTTCTTTGTGTATAGTCTCTTTACTTAGTATTAGTTAACCCTATGTATGTGGGGGGAGGGGGGATGATCAACTTCACATTATTTGAGTCGATGTAGTTTAGACTTTTCTATACTTAGCATGAGTTATGCCTTCCTTTCTGCTATTTGATCGGTATGAGGGCATAGTTCGAGGTAAGTATATAAGGTCGTACATATGCATATATACATTAGCCATAACTCGTACTTTTGTATTTTCAATAATCATAACTAAAACAATGGGAAAGGGTATACAATAAATCAACTATAAAAGAATGCACTCTTATAAAATCTGCACATATAACTAATACACAAACTCTTTTGCTTTCTCAAAAATCCCATAAGAAATTGCAAAATTTCAAAAATACCTAAAAATCTGTAAAATCTTATGAAAACTCCATAAAAATGTGATTTTTTTAAAAATACGATACAAATTCAAAATCAGAAAATATCTTTAAAAAATATTTTCTGCATTACGTTGCGTGTGCATTTTTCTGAATGCTTTTGACTATTGAACAAGTCAAAATAAAATCTGAATATTAGAGCTGGGTATAGACCTTAATCCACTTGATTTAAGAGGAACCTATTAAGGACTTGGATTTGGACACTTCAGGTCGCTTCCACTTAATTCTTTAGGTTCTATTAGACTATATTCATGAGTTGATTCAATTTGACAAATTAGAACCTTTCAAATCATCAATACAACTCTTGAGATAATGGCTTGACTTGAGAACTCACACTTAACACATAGCTCAACCAAGATGGATTGTTGAAATATCTCAGAGTCTAAGTCGAGATGATACTAGGTCGCTTCGTCAAGGATGGCTCAGGAACCATTATTAGGGATTGCCGAAACTGGTACTTCAACCCTCTAATCTTCTGTTAGCATCCACATTTAACGATTGGAGAATGGATTGGAATAAAGCTTCGGATGATGAAAGGTCTACTAGCACAAATTTTCCAAGACCCCAAACCATGGGCGGAACAAGAATGCAGAACAATACTAAATAAAGAAATGCCCGAAGAAGCTTATACCGAAAATCCCAAAATTTTGAGATTACAGAAATGCTTCTTGGTGGAGACTTGGTTACACTAGCCAAGCTTCACAAAGAAACTACACTGGTTAGTTCCACTTCTTTTCCCTTGCTTCTAGCTTCTCCCTAGCTCATTGTGTACTAGCATGTACCTGAACTTAGAAGGAAATATTCATCTCCCTGAGGATGAGTTACCAGGGAGGAGACGAGTTGATAGTTAAACAATTTATCTAGATAGAGCTAACTCAATTCATACACATAACACCTGTCATTTCAAGGTTACAAGAGCATATTCCTGAAAGGACGGTTTAGATCAGACTATTGAGTTGAACTAAATAAAGGAGCATAAAACCTAGGGACTATTGAGTAATAATTCCTAACATAGTCTTGGTTTCGAACACATTAATAATAAAAAAGGTCTTAAATAAGCTCCAAACTTCGATTTTATAAAGATAAATTTGAATGTCACCATTATTCTAACTTCGTTATTTTCCTTTTCTTTATTTCACATTTTGCATCACTTATTCTCCAAATAAGTGTTTGCTGGGGACTAGCAAAGTTAGGTATAAGGTGTTTCTATCAACTTTTAATGGGTTTTGATTATTGAAATTGGAAGAAGTGTCTTCACAACCCAAAGAAAGCCTCAAAAAAATATTTATTTTTATTCAATTCTCAAGCCAACAAAACAAAGGAAAGTAAGCAAGAGAAATAAATTGCTATTTATTTACCTATATAGAATACATGATCAAACTCAGGGAGGCTTAAAATCCCGAGGGTTATTTAAATCAAAGAAAAATCAATGAAATAAAACAAAATCTTTATATGGAACTACTCTTGGGTTTTATGGGAATTTTGTCTTTTTATTTTTTATGAAATATTTTTTTATTCTTTTTTGTGATTTTCTTATTTTGTATTTGTTAATGATTTTTAATGTTTGCAAAATTTTATCTTTTTAATTTTTAAACCAAAAAATATATATAAGGAATATAAGAGGAAGAAATGAAAAATCTCTTTTTAAATTTTAAAATGTCGTAAAAATAAGCGAAAAAATCAAATAATTTTTTTGTGTTTTTGTTATTTATTTTACTAGTTTTATGTTTTTTAGTATTTTAAGGGTTGTTAGAGTTTTCAAAACAGTTAAAACAAGGAAAATAGCAAATAGAAAATAACATAGATGTTTTTTTATTTTTAAAATATGAAATAAAATAAAAATATATAAAATATATACAATAACAAAGATTATTTTTAAAACGTTCTAGAGAGATATTTTATGATTTTTTTGGACTATCTATGACTTTTTATGATTTTTTAGTGTTTCTAACATTTTCCTATTTTTTTGGTTTTTATGAGGAAATTAAAAGTACAATTTATACAAAAATTAAAACTAAGTAAAACAAGTAAACATGACTTTTTAAATAATTTTTCAAGAAGTATTTATCATTATTATTGAATTAAAAACTGCAAACAGGGAAAAACGGGTAATTTTGATTTATTAAAAATAATAAAACTCAATACAAAGCAAAACAAAAATCACTGGTTAAAGATGTGATTAGCATGATTTATGATAATTGTTATCAAATTATTAAAGATAATTAGGCATTTATTAATTACAATTATCAAGCTAATTAAAAGTTTGCTTCACAGGGACTTAAATGCTAAGAGTCTATTAAAAGACTAAAGCAGGAACAAGATATAAAATCTGAGGGCCAATATGCAATTTTCATCTAAAAAGTTGCATGTCAGCGCTCGCGAGTCACGCTGATATGGAGATATTGGTAAATATTCTATTCTTATAAACGGAAAAGTAATACGAAATGACAGGGGTTATTATTGCAAATATCCATAAAGTCATGTGCAATGCATGTTTATCAATTCAATTAAGATTTAAATGCAAATAAGACAAACTACAAGGATAATAATGCAAAAAAACCGCTCACGATTCACTGGCACATGTCTTTCAAAGGACGTATTTACAAATCAAACAAACAAAAGTGTAGAGGTGAAAATATTCACCGAAGCACATGGTGAGGTGCGTGCTGGACGGATGCTACAAATCTAATCTGGAGCAAGAAGATCGATAACTGGAATTTGGGGATGCTTTAATGGTGGTGATGCAATCTGGTGGTCTTCGTTCTTGATCCAACAGACAGAAGGGAACTAGGAAGAACTCGGTTGAATGTCTATGCTAATGAACTTCGATCGGCCTGAACTAGGATGATCTAGGTCTTGACTGCTCCTAAAAGTCGGGATAAGTTCCTACGGTGCTCCTCCGTCGATGGCTAGTCTCGATGATGCTCAATGTCGACTAACGACATATCTGGAGCATTGGATGGCTGCATCTGAAAATGAACATCCAGATATATTTCCAAAAATCTAGCTCACACCTAAATCCCTGTAAATGAATTATTACTGCTTGGAGAAGATCTCCGGTCAAATTATTAGGCACAGAATGAAAGAAATGTAAGGGGATGGGGATCTTCGACGTATGGTGATTGGAAGGGAGTTCGGACTCCAGATCCCATGTGATATGGAGGGGATAGGCTATTGGAGAAGATGAAGAATGGTGAAGTGAATATGATGCAGGGGTCGGTTGCGAAAAATGAGGATCGATGAGCTCCAATCATGCATATCAGAGCTCGAATGAAGATGATCGGAATTACACTAAAATGGGAATCAAATGAAAAAGTAAAGACTGAATTGAAAAGAGATTAATTGAAAAGAGATTACCTAGATCTACCCATGGTGGATGGAAAATGGTCATAGCCTCGATTTGCGACAAGAACCAGAGAAAATTTGACGATCTCCGGTGGAGCTTCAACAATCATGTTGGATCATGATTTCCTTCACCTCCTTGCGCTCCCGATCACGGAAGAGCCTCGTTGTCACCATGGCACACTATGATGTTCAATCTGGGATGAGAAAATTAGGGGAAAAATATTAGAATGAGAAATGGATGGGGAGGAGGTACTTATAGGCGACGAGTTGAGTGAAATTTGAATCATGTTGAGCATGTAAATCAAGGTGAGTTTATTGAAAATAACAATCAGGCGAGTTAGTTTATTAATCGGGCTAATCATTCCATGAAGGAGTCGAGTGGATTTAAGTAGCATATGGACCGAAAGAAAGTGAAGAAAGAGGTCTGGAGAGCCTTATTCGGGCCAACCTAGAAGGATGGGGAGGCTCCCAGGTCAACAGACCCGAGTCTGTCCAATAGGGGTGAGGGCAAATAAGACTATAACTAATAAGACAAAATAGCTAAAAATGTAAATAAATTAAGACAAAAATCGAAAATGAATTTAAATAAATAAATAATATAAATAGAAAATGCAAATAGATAAAAAATCTTAATTAAGATGATTTTTAATAAATTAAATAAATCAAATACATAGGTTAAAATAAATACTAGCCTTTATTCATACGTATTTTACCTATATATACAACACAATAATTTTTTAAGATTTATTTTTACAAATAAATATATAATTAATATTTTTTAATTACAACGTTTTCAATCATTTTAAATATACTTTTATTTTAATTCTATACAATAATTTTTAGGTTAAATAAATATGTATATTTCCAATATAAATAGCTATACATTATACACTGTGTACAATATTTTATTTTTGATTATGTTTGCTTTTGTAATTTTTACTAGCATTTTATTTAGAATAAATAAAATATATACAAATACTTTAAAATGCAATATGTACAAAATAAAAATAAAATAAAATAATATATTCAAACAATATATAGTACAAGCACAATATACAATACACTCCAAAAAGGCACATTTTACTTCTTAACTCTGATTTTAGTGAACCACTCTCATTTTGAATCTTATTTTTTTAAAGTACAATAAAAGTGAGTTTTCTTTATTTTGAGTTTTTATGGAGAAGATATGGATCTGACAAGTTCAGTTCTGCGGCTTTTTCAAAGAGCCATTTTTCATCTATGTACAATAATTCTTCTTGCAATTGATTTTAATAATTTACAACTTATTTTTATGTAAAACTTCCAAGAAAACATTTTTATTAAAGATGAATTGCATGATAAATAAAATAGAGTAAGGAATTATATACAAAATAATGATGTATGTGAAATTTGTACAAGATGATTCTTGATGAATGAAGATTGTTTTTCTTTATTTTTCTACAATAGGCATTATCTTCCTCTTATTTATTCCTTGTTAATTAAGTCAAGTCTTGAATTTCTCTCAGAGTCAGATTCAACATATATTTATTGTGTATATATATAGTCTTCATATTCTTTATTTTCCTAGTCTATCTACTCTTTCCTTGTGGAATGGGGTATTTCCTTCTAAGTTTAGGTATGTGTTATGTCCACAATTGAAGAGGGAGAAGATAAAAGAATAAGAAGAGAACTGAGTGCGACCAGTGTAGCCACATCTCCTTGTGAAGCCGGTTGATGTAGCCATGTATCCACTAAGATATGCAGTCTCTTTGAAGCCGAACCAATGTAGTCAAATATATACATGAATGATATTTTTTATTGGAATACATATTACCTCTATTTGGTGGAAAGAATTGTTGCACTGCATAGATCTTTATTGTGTCCCTATAGATATAGAATCTTTCTTTCTACCACATAGTTTACTGTCTTAGAAAAATTGTGTCAGTAGACCATCCCTCTTTTGAAGCTTTATTTCAACCCACAACTATCGTCGTTAGTCGTTCATGCCACTAGACTATGTTGGGGCGCACTAGCCACTCAAGGTAACTACGTATGTTTCTATTCGCATGTGTCTCTTGCTAGAGGATTCTAACCCTCACCACCTCATAAGTGAAGAGCTATGTGTAAAGTGGTTGTCTAAGTTAGGTCACTGTCTAAAAGAACCATGCGTGTGTACGAAATATTCTATTTAGACGCTAAAATAGCCACACATGTGTACGAAATATTCAATTTAGACTCATCAAGATGACATGTGAACATATTCTTGTGGACTCAAAGAATTAAGTCGCTATGACCTGGAAAGTCTCAACTCCAGCTCCTATAAGGTTCCTCTGAAATTAAGAGATTAAGGTTGTAACCAAGCTTCATTCTTTGATTTTATTCTAGACTAGTTTAAGCATTAATGTCATTCTAAAAAATGCAAATTCAAATACAAGAAATATATACAAAACATTTTTTTTCAAAGAAAAAGAAAAGAAAAGAAAAGAAAAGACAATTTTTTGAATGGTTTTTTTAGAGAGTTTTCCAAAATTTTATGGATTTTACTTTTTCATTTTTTATAGAAATATTTGAATAGAGAGAATTATAAACATTTACAAGAATTTACAAGGATTTTATACAAAGTGAATTTAATAGAAAACTATATTCAAGATTATACACATTTTATATATGATTTTACAAAAAAATTATTTACAAATTTTATATACAAATTTTACAAAGGTTTTATCTACAAAAGAATTTTTTATACAGATACGTGAAAGATGGGGAGACGGGACCTAGATCAGAGGTTTTTGGAGAGATGTGAGCCCTTTTTAATAAAGAATATTATATACAACTTTATACAAGTTTTATACAAAGGATTTTATTAAAGAAAGAAGTTATTCACAAAAAAATTTTATTACCATATTTACAAGGTGATTACAAGTTCTATTTACAAACAATGTACAAATAGTATATACACACAATATGTACAAACAAGTTGATTATATACAAGGTGATGAAATAATTTACAAACTATTTTACAAAAAATATAAACATTTACAACTTTTACATATGATTTTACAAAAAATATATTTTACAAAATTTTACAACACTATTTTTACAAACATTTTTCAAAAGGTTTTCAAAAATAATTTACAAAATTTTACAAATCAATTTTACAAATATTTTATTTACACACATTTTACAAACATTTTTACAATAATAATAATTTTGATAAAAAAATAATTTACAAAGATCTTACAACCAAAACAATTTTACAACAATTTTCACACAATTAATTTTATGAAGATTTTTATGAAAGTTTTACAAAGACTTTATTACAAATATTTTACAAAGAATTTGTACAAAGATTTTTGCAAATATTTTTAAAAACTATTTACAAAAATGTTTACAAAAGAATTTTTACAAACTTTTTACAAAACATTGTTATTTCAGTTTAATTGGCTATATTATTAGACAAACAAAAGTGTGAGTTATTGCTAAAGTATATACAATATAAACGACACCCCCTATACTTAGCTCGAACTATGTCCGCATAGTGACCAAGAAGTGACAAAGGAAGACATAACTCGTGTTAACTATAGAAAAGTGAAAAGAATCTATACAACAATGACTCAAAGAATAAAGAATGAAAAGAATAGAAGTCGGTAATCCCCCTATAATAGATATTGTACAAATGGGGAAAACCGAGGAAAAGAATGTATAAACTCAACGACTCAACTTGTCCTCCCCTATACTTAGGGTAAAAGATCCCCAAGTATAGAAAAAGAATATCAACAAGTTGAAGGACAAGCGAGGGAATATAAGAAATAAAAAGTGAAAGAAAATAAAAATAAAGATGAAACAAATGAATGACATAATTCCCCCTATACTTAGGGTAAAGGATCCCTTAGTATAGGTACACACAAGAATGATGAAACAGAATGAAAATGACAACTCAAGTCAGTCGCCTAACCTATACTTAGGATAGAGTACATCCTAAGTATAACAAACACACGGGAAAGAGGTGACTGATTGATGAATCTCGTATTCATCATGCTAAAAATCACATATTAAAACCCCTGTCTTAAATAATCCAATAAAATCATAATCACTTCTTTATTATTATCTTGTATCATATTGTGTATAAATTACCCTTAAATTATTGTATTTAATTCCGCTTATTTTTCTTGTATTTATTTTATCATAAAAAACCCCTAAAATTTAGGTAGATTAATTGTCTATAAATCACTGACCTTTAAAAAGACTAAAAAAATACAAAAACAAATCAAAGATAAAAATCAGTGTTTTTATCCCCCTTAAAAATACCCCCAATTTTTTTGTACAAATGACCTCTTTTGGCTTTTTTTCCAACATAAAAGTTGTAGATCTCGTTGAGGCGAGCAACTTTCATGTTTTGACTTTTTCCTAATTTTGTCTCTAACTATTTCTTTTGTATTTATCTTTGTTTTTATTCTTCTGAATTTTTTGATTGGGCCACATGGCGCTCTCTGGAGCCTCCACGTGGCCCGCCTCTTCTCACGCCACCCGGCGCCGATCTGGGTTATCTGATCCACTCACCCCCGCATCCATCTCAACCGTCTATCTCCAACCCACCGCCCATCGTCCGATCCTACCCCAGATCTGATCTCGTCCGCTCCTTCCCGCCTTCATAACAGCCGGCCGATCTTACTTACATCCAACGGTTCAACACGCTCCACGTCGCCCTCAACCTCAGCCACAGGATGCTCTCTCATCCCATGGTCCTCCACACGCCACGTCAGCCCTTCTATCCCGACTGTTGGATCTTCCCCACCTATCCATCTAAACCACCCATCAATGTCCAACTCCCCACCTCTCGATCTAATATCGGATCTACTAATCTGAACCCTCCAGCCACGGCTTTATTTGATCCAACGGCTCCCACTCATCATCCTCCTCCAGACGCCTTCCTCCCCAGGTGTTACGCCTCGCTGCCCCATCTCGCCCTTCCTATTTTAGAGCACGCCACGTTTACCCCCTTGCTCCACAACTTCGCCTCCACGAAGCCCTACGCTCCGTCATCCTCGCTTAACCCCCAACCTTCCTCCTCCGTTACTCACCCGCCATCAATCAACCATTCAAGCATCCCTCACCACCTCATAACAACAGAAACCCCCTCCTATAAATCGCCACCTCCACCGCCCTTCACCGGTATCCACCATTCAAGGGGCTTCGGCCTAGCCTCTGGTCCTCCGGTGACAGCGGAGGGACCTTGAATCGAGGTAAAGACGGCCGAAACGCCGGTGAGATCCATGGCATATCCGCCATGTGAGTTCCGCCTTCCCGGCGGTAGCTAAGCTCCCTGGTCCGATCGCCAGGTCGAGCCATGACACGAGGGTTGATTCAACCCTCAACCTAGACCTCCTCCTCCATAGGATTCCCCTCTCCGACGAGGTTCTTCCTCCCTTTCTTTTTCTTTGAATTTCTCCAAATTTTTCTACCATCTACACTCCACTCCATCACCATCTGATCATCCCACGAGCTTCGCAACTACACCCTCAACTTCGCCGACCCATCCCCTCTTCTCCAGAACCCCATCCGCTCTGAATCCCCTCTTCCCCTGCTCCACCGGAGAAGAGACCACCGGCCACCGCTGCCTGTCACCTCCAAGACCTTCCACTCACCTCACAAGCACTCACACACCCTGTGCTTCGGCTAAGCTAACATCTGCAGGTCTATCTTCTCAATGGCCGGAGCTGGCACCTCCTCTCAGGTCTCGAGCTCCTCCTCCGACAATCGTGCTTTGCCGAGCAGCTCCAGACATCTATGGAGCTCTGCACCAGCTCAGGGACCTCCGCTAGACCTCCATCTCTCTTCGCCGACCTTTAGACCACCCTCTGGAGCACAGTGGAGCATTTCACGTGTCGCCGGAGCCCCTCCTCCTCCGGTGGCCCGCGGCGGAGGAAGAAAACACAGATGCCGTCTGATCATCTGGATCGGACGGCTATGATCAAGCCACGTCGACATCCGAGCCTCCATCCTGAGCCTACAGGCTCGGGTGACACGAACCTCCACCTGAGCCACCAGCTACTGCCACGTGTCTCGAGCCACAGCTGCCTCCCGAGCCTAGGTCCCTCACGGGCACCGCACGTGAGGGCTTGGGTATTTTGCAGGATAGGCCCCGTAACTTATGTTATTTGCAGAATGGTCCCCAGGCACGTGCCTCACGTGCGTACCTGGGTATTTTATAGGGAGGCCCTCCAAAGTTTTCTGAAATTACAAAAGGCCCCCGCGCACAAGGAAAAATTACATCAAGGCCCAGGTGGTTTTTATTATTTGCATTTAGGCCCCTCCAGGGACCTAAATGTAATAGTTATCCTTTTTTTCATGCATTTTTATTACAATTATGCCCCTGCATTATTTTTAGCATAACTTGAGCATCGTAGGTCCAAATTGCATGATTTTAGTGTCGTTTTGATCCTCGTTTTGTCCTCTACATCATCACATGTCTAGTTTTCTCATTTGTCACTATTTCAAATGAAGTAAATTTTTGTGATAGATATTGGTTCTACTCTCATTGATCTCGCCTTAATTTGATGACTGCTTTTCATGTTGTGATCAATTTGACCCTGATTTCTATTTCTTTTATGGTGCTCTTACTTGTAGGGTATTTTTGTAATCTTTTGTTTAACATACATTTAACCTTGCATATTTGCTCATTCATCACTTTACACGTTCATAAAAATCAACTAAAAATTGCATACATCATGGCATTGCATTGTAATTTAATAGTGCATCTTGTAGACCTGAACTTGAAATTTATTCACACTTGTGATTCATGAATCAAAATTCAATAAATAAACTAAGTAGTTGTGTCCTTGTGTTCGACCTTGGTAGACTTCTAAGTATAAATACTCCACAACATTTAAAGGACCGTGGTTTTTACTGAATCGAATTCGCCTCCTATACTACGACAATTCCTGATTATTAAAGAGGTGAATTTCACGTTCATCAAATGGCACCGTTGCCGAGGACACGGCTTAACTTAATTATTGAAATTTGATTTTCTTTGTTGAATAATTTTTAGATCCTCATTTCATGCATCATTTTTTGCATCATATCTGCTGATAATTTCTCCGAGTATTCTAACTTTTCTCTTTTGTGGTAGGGCCTATGAAAATCGAAGACGCTTGATTCTCATTGAGGCGTGAAGTCGGGAGCTTCCGCTGAAGCGGCCACAGAAGAATTTGTGAAGAAATTCTAGGAACTTTTTATCAGTTAGCCTGCATTGCATACTGTAAAAAAACTTGCATGCGCATATTTATTTCCTGTTTTTGCATGTTGTAAAAATAAGAAAAAAGAAGAAGTAGATCACTTGATGATCTACCCCCCCACACACACTTGCACATGCACACACACACCCACCTCACCCCATCTCCCTTCCCTTTGTAATTTTCACAATCTCTCGCTCTCTCTCTCTCTCTCTGTATATTGAATGACCCCCCCATCCTTGTATCATAGTACAAACACCCCCTAATTCAGACCTTACTTAGGCTTTTTGTAGCCTAAGTATAGTGGGAACCTGCCTGCTCATCCCTCCCTCGTACTGTCTTCTTGTACTTAGGTCAATTTCGACCTGAGTATAGGGGGATCCTCCTCCTCAGTCTTGCTATATCACCCTATATTTGATCGAGCCTTGACTTCATGGTACTTGTGCTATGAGGACATAACAAAATTTAAGTATAGGGGGGTATACCGTATATTATTGTATATCTACTTTAGCCTTAGCTCGTGTTTTTAAAACTTCTTTAAATTTTGTTCTCGGGCTGGGTTTTGGTAAACCTATGAACTGAGTTTTGTAGAAAATTTGTAAAAAGATTTTTATTAAAATTGAGGGATTAATTTTTGTAAATATTCCTTTTCAAAAAAATGAAAAATTAAAAACCCTTCTTGGAATTAGACTCTGACTACTAGGCTTAGTAGACACTTTCAGTGAGGGAACCTCGGTCTCCCTTAGCAGAGTGGGTGGTTTAGAGGACACCGTATATGGCCCCATCCTCAAGTAACACGGGTTCGTCTATCGGCCCGTACTTACACCATACTGGCTAAGAGTGTATACTTTTATTCATTTGAGACTGGGCCAGTCATTATTTCTCCGAAGAATAAAAAAAATGAAAATTAAAACCCATAAAAAACTACAAAAGTCAAAAATCACACAAAAAAATCACTAACCAAGGAGTTGGTGTAATCCTGATACATTCACACTCACTCAAGGCTTGAGGATTTTGAGGACACTGGATTTCTGAGATCTTGAGAGTCTGAGTTATCATGCCTTCGTCATTAGGGTTTTAAGCTTAATTATCCATACTTCCCTAGTTTGAAAGATTTGAGCGCTATATTGCACTCTTAATCTCTTCCTTCAAAAAAGATCAGCACAGTCACTTCCACAACTGCATGATTGATGAGATGAGTTGAGATATCATTTGAGGAACTGGAACTAGAGAGTTGAGTTTAGACCCGATCTAATGATATTCGAGGATGGGATAAAGTTAATGAAGGCTTCAGAAAACCTGAGTGTCAGCAAAACCCTAGCCAGTATGTGAACAAGATTCATATGCTATCTCTTTGATATTTACCTATGTGCCAGGGTGTGATGAAACTTAATGGAAATTGTTGATCAGTGTGCACCAACTTTTGGTAAAAGCAGCGGATCTAGCCAACAAAAGAAAAGAATTATCAAAGAAAAAGCTCTAAATACCAAAGATAAATTACAAAAGAGCTTCCACCAATTGCGAGCGCTCCCAAATATTTTCAAGGTGTCCACTTGGACCAAGCGCTAATTAGGACAAAGGAGTCGGGCTGACACCACAAAAAGGGCCCTGCATCGTAAGCGATACAAGTCTGGGTGTCGAAGGTATCTTTGATACTCAGAAAAGACACACCCCGGTGTACTCCTAGAAAAACAAGTGCAGACGACTCCGACTCTCTTGACGGACACATTGATCAACAATATAAAAATTTACATGTGTTGAGTAAAAAGGCACTTGAGAGGCCCCTTGTTCCAATGTGAGGGAGAGAAAAATAGACACAATCCCATGCCCTCCATCATCTGGCCGTCCATCTACACCTTCAAGTCTGACAAACTAATGAGACGGTTGACTGAAGCAAGAATAGACTTATTCCTTAGTATTGAGGATGAGGTCAAGAGGAGAGTCTTTGGGACTGGAACTTTGAGTGATGCCTCGACTCGACTCTCATGAAATGCAGTACACCTAATGTCATATCCTTATTTTATATGTATAAAAAGAGAGTCTGATAATTAGAGAAGTTGGATTCCTTCTGACTAAGGCTTGGATAAACCCAGAATTTTAGGATCTCTCAAATTGAGGGTCTTCGAAAGATTGAGCCTTGAAATCTTCACTTGCACTGTCAGGAATTAATCCAACTCCTTCATTCTTTAGATGCTCGAGGATGAGCTTGGTTTAAGTATAGGGGTATGATGAATCTCGTATTCATCATGCTAAAAGTCACATATAAAAACCCCTGTCTTAAATAATCCAATAAAATCATCATCAATTCTTTATTATTATCTTGTATCATATTGTATATAAATTACCTTTAAATTATTGTATTTAATTCCGCTTATTTTTCATGTATTTATTTTATCATCAAAAACTCCTAAAAGTTAGGTAGATTAATTGTCTATAAATCACTTACCTTTAAAAAGACTAAAAAATACAAAAACAAATCAAAGATAAAAATCGATGCTTTTATCCCCCCTTAAAAATACCCCCAAAAAATGCTTTTTGTACAAATGACCTCTTTGGCTTTTTGTCCAACAAGAAAGTTGTAGATCTCGTCGAGACGAGCAACTTTTATGTTTTGACTTTTTCCTAATTTTACCTCTAACTATTTCTTTTGTATTTATCTTTGTTTTGTTCTTCCGAATTTTCTGATTGGGCCATGTGGCGCTCTCTGGAGCCGCCACGTGGCCTGCCTCTGCTCACGCCACCCGGCGCCCATCTGGGCCGTCTGATCCCCTCGCCCCTGCCTCCATCTCAACCGTCTATCTCCAACCCACCGCCCACCGTCCGATCCTACCCCAGATCTGATCTCGTCCGCTCCTTCCCGCCTTCATAATAGCCGCTCGATCTTACTTACATCCAACGGTTCACCACGCTCCACGTCGCCCTCAACCTCAGCCACAGGATGCTATCTCATCCCCTGGTCCTCCACATGCCACGTCACCCCTGCTATCCTGACCGTTGGATCTTCCCCACCTATCCATCTAAACCACCCATCAACGTCCAACTCCCCACCGCTTGATCTAATCTCAGATCTAATCTGAACCCTCCAGCCACGATTTTATCCCAGCCGTTGGATCAAAGATCCAACAGCTCCCACAGATCGTCCTCCTCCAGACTCCTTCCTCCCCAGGCGTTACGCCTCGCAACCCCATCTCTCCCTTCCTATTTTAGAGCATGCCACATTCACCCCCTCGCTCCACAACTTCGCCTCCACGAAGCCCTACCCTCCGTCATCCTCGCGTAACTCCCAACCTTCCTCCTCCGTTACTCACCCGCCATCAATTAGCTATTCAAGCACCCCTCACCACCTCATAACGGTAGAACCCCCCCCCCCCCCCCCTCTATAAATCACCACCTCCACCTCCCTTCATTGGTATCCACCATTCAGGGGGCTTCGACCTAGCCTCTGGTCCTCTGGTGACAGCGGAGGGACCTTGAATCGAGGTGAAGATGGCCGAAACCCCGGTGAGATCCATGGCATATCCGCCATGTGAGCTCCGCCTTCCCGGTGGTATCTAAGCTCCCTGGTCCGGTCGGCCAAGTCGAGCCATGACCCGAGGGTTGATTCAACCCTCAGCCTAGACCTCCTCCTCCATAGGATTCCCCTCTCCGACGAGGTTCTTCCTCCCTTTCTTTTTCTTTGAATTTCTCCCAATTTTTCTACCATCTACACTCCACTCCATCACTATCTGACCATCCCACGAGCTTCACAACTCCACCCTCATCTTCACTGACCCATCCCCTCTTCTCCAGAACCCCATTCGCTCCGAATCCCCTCTTCCCCTGCTCCGCCGGAGAAGAGACCACCAGCCACTGCCTCCCGTCACCTCCAGGGCCTTCCACTCACCTCACAAGCACTCACACACCTTGCGCTTCGTCTAAGCTAGCATCTGCAGGTCTATCTTCTTCAATGGCCGGAGCTGGCACCTCCTCTCAGGTCTCGAGCTCCTCCTCCGACGACCGTGCTTCGCCGAACAGCTCCAGACATCTATGGAGCTCCGCACTGGCTCAGGGACCTCCTCCAGACCTCCAGCTCTCTTTGCCTACCTTCAGACCACCCTCTGGACCATGGTGGAGCATTTCGCGTGTCGCCGGAGCCCCGCCTCCTCCGGTGGCCCGCGATGGAGGAAGAAACCACAGGTGCCGTCCGATCATCTGGATCGAACGGCTATGATCAAGCCACGTCGACATCCGAGCCTCCATCCTGAGCCTACAGGCTCGGGCGACATGAATCTCCACCTGAGCCACCAGATACTGCCACGTGTCCCGAGCCACAACTGCCTCCCGAGCCTAGGTCCCTCATGTGCATCGCACATGAGGGCTTGGGTATTTTGCAGGATAGATCCCGTAACTTATGTTATTTGCAGAATGGTCCCCAGGCACGTGCCTCATGTGCGTACCTGGGTATTTTATAGGGAGGCCCTCCAAAGTTTTCTGAAATTATAAAAAGGCCCCCGTGCACAAGGAAAAATTGCATCAGGGCCCAGGCGGTTTTTATTATTTGCATTTAGGTCCCTTCAGGGACCTAAATGTAATAGCTATCCTTTTATTTCATGCATGTTTATTACAAATATGCCCCTGCATTGTTTTTAGCATAACTTGAGCATCGTAGGTCCATATTGCATGATTTTAGTGTCGTTTTGATCCTCGTTTTGTCCTCTACATCATAGCATGTATAATTTTCTCATTTATCACTATTTAAAATGAAGTAAATTTTTGTGATATATGTTGGTTCTACTCTCATTGATCTTACCTTGATTTGATGACTGCTTTTCATGTTGTGATCAAATTGACCCTAGTTTCTATTTCTATTATGATGATCATGCTTGTAGGGTATTTTTGTAATCTTTTGTTTAGCATACATTTAACCTTGCATATTTGCTCATTCATCACTTTATATGTGCATAAAAATCAACTAAAAATTTCATACATCATGGCATTGCATTGTAATTTAATAGTGCATCTTATAGACCTGAACTTGAAATTTATTCACACTTGTGCTTCATGAATCAAAATTCGATAAATAAATTAAGTAGCTGTATCCTTGTGTTCAACCTTGGTAGACTTGCCAAGTAAAAATACTCCACACCATTCAAAGGACTATGGTTTTTGCTGAACCGAATTCGCCTCCTATACTACGACAATTCCTGATTATTAAAGAGGTGAATTTCACGTTCATCATTGATAAAAATAGAAGACAATATAATAAAAAGAAATAATATATATAAAAGAATATACGCTCATGTATCAGACACAAAAGATGTCAAAGGATCATTGTTTGCTACCAAATGAATAGAACCAACCACAAAAAAGACTGTATCATGATCTAGATATGCCTTTAGCAACTGTCTGTTCACAACAAATGGTTGTGCGTCAGATGACAATCCAGATATGAAAATACTGCCATTATCACGCACATATCTAACAATGAACGGTCCTGACCATTTGCTTTTATATTTCTGAGAAACAACTTCAATTTTGCATCAAACAACCATACCTTCTGATCAGGGATGAAAGTCTTTCTCCTAATGTGTATATCATGCAAATGCTTGACTTTCTCCATATACAAGAGAGATTTGTCAGTGAAATCTCGGAATTCCGGTAATCTGTTCAGATCTACTTTCCTACTCTTGGACTGCTCTCTCATATTCCAAATTACAAATACGGCGTTCCCATAAAGATTTGTAAATAGGCTCAACTAGGAAGTGGTAAGGCTTTCCCTAAACCAATCTACAGGGAGACATACCCAATGGAGACTTGTATGCCATTCAAAAAGCCTGTAGAACTGAGTGAAACATCTGAGACCAGTTTTTCCTATCTAGACGTACAAGTTTTTGAAGTATCATCTTGCTCTCCCTATTTGAAATCCTAGCCAAGCCGTTAGTCTTTGGGTAGTAAGGGGACGTGACATGATACTCAATGGCATACTCCTTAACTAGCTTTCTTACCTCTCTATTTATGAAATGGCTTCCCCCATCTGAAATGGGTATCTTGGGGATTCCAAATCGCGTAATAATGTTTTTTTGAGAAAGGAACAAACTGTACGACTATCAGTTGATCGGGTGGGATAACCTCCACCCAACGACTAACATAATCCACGTCAAGCAGGATGTACTTAAATCCCTGACTAATAGGGATGGGCCCATGAATTTAATGCCCTAAGCATAAAAAATATCTGAATCTAATATCCTAGCGGCATAGTATATTTGAAACCAACTATTCTTCCCATTCTCTAGCAATCAGAACAATATCTAACACGATCCATTGCATTCTTGAACATAGTTGGCCACCATAGGTCGCATTAAAGAACCTTTGTTGCCGTGCACTTCCCCAAATGATGCCCACCGACCTCGAATTTATGACAATGCTCAAGTAAATTGGTCTATTCCTTATGAGGAATGCAACTCCTCTAGATACAATCTGCACCCTCACGAAATAGTTATGGATCCTCCCACTGGTAAAAATGAATTTCTAACAGAAATCTACCTACCTTAAGCTTGGCCAATCTTGTGAAACTTTCTTAGAGACAAGATAGTTCACAATATCAACATACCATGGGAGTGATATGAAAGTAGTAACTGCTCCAGGGACTTTACATCTGCAGGTGATCTGCCACAACAATTTTCACTCCAAATTTATCTCGAATCTCTAAATCAAACTCTTGGAGAAGAAGGATCCATCTAATAAGGCATTGTTTGGCATCCTTCTTTTCCTGTAAGTATTATATGGCAGTGTAATCTATTTAAACAATAGCTTTGAAACCCAATAGGTATGAGCGGAACTTCTCTAGAGTGAACACTACTACTAACATATCCTTCTCTGTAACTATATAATTGTGTTGTGCCTCATCCAGAGTCTAGCTAACATAGTGCATAGCAAATGGTATCACATCCCTTCTCTACCCTAAAATAGCTCCATTTGCATAATCTGACGTGCCCATCATGATCTTAAAGGGGAGAGATCAATTAGGTGGCTAAAGGACAAGAGCTCCAGTAATCATGTCTTTCATCTGATGAAATGCAAGGAGGACTTTCTCATTAACAATAAACTCACTATCCTTACAAAAAAGCTTAGTCATGGGCCTGACGATCTTGCTGAAGTCCTTAATGAATCACTTATAAAATCCAACGTTACGAAGGAACGACCTTAACTGCTTCAAATTCTATGGTGGCTCTAGCTTAGATATCACATCAATCTTAACCGGGTCAACCTCCATATCATGTTTGGAGATGACATAACCCAATACAATCCTAGTAGTCACCATAAAGTGACTCTTCTCCCATGAGAGCACTAGGTTTACCTCACAACAACTCTAAAGTACTCGGTCTAAATAAGTAAGACATGTGTCAAAACTATCCTCGAAGATTGAGAAATCATCTATGAAGACCTCTAGAAAATTACCTATCATGTCGGCAAAACAACCAACCTACACATCTAGAATGTATCTGGGGTGTCCCATAATCCAAAGGGCATCCATCTAAATGTGTAGATGGTAAATGGACAAGTAAAAGTAATCTTCTCCTGATCCTCATGAGCGATTGCAACCTGGTTATATTCCGAGTACCCATCCAAGAAACAAAAGAATCTTTTCCTACCAACCTCTCAATAAACTTATCAATAAATGGTAGTGGAAAGTGATCTTCCTTGGTCACTGAATTTAGGCTCCAGTAATCTACATAAACGCGTCATGAAGTGGGTACACGAGTCGGAATCTCCTCACCACAGTCATTCATCACAAATGTAATCCCAGATTTCTTGAGAATCACATGTAATGAACTGTCCCACTTGGAATCCTAAATGGGATAAATGAATCCAGCTGAAGGATACGGGAAATCCTTAAGCGCATCATAGAGGCGTGATGATCGCATCTAATGCGATCGGAGCGACTAGTTGCACTAGTCGCTTGGTGCAGCAGAATTTAAATTTTTTTTAAATCATATGATGAAACCATATGATCCAATAACATTTTTTGGACTATTTCACCTAACAACGTAGTATTAGAAATGCCTCTTGAAGCGTAGTTGCGATCACTTAATCTCTAAAGTAAGAGATCCTCCTGACTCAAGTCCGATCCACGAAGAAGGCACTTGCAGGCGCGATGATGAGACGCGTGCTTCCCTCAATCCAAGATGAAGATCCAAGCAATGAATCTCCTGATTTCATACAACAAAATCTGATGTTTTCCACTTGTCCTAGAAGCACCAAAAAAGACGGAGATCCATGAGCAATCAAGGCAACAACACGACGGCGTAGCAACGACTATAATTCTCTCAACACCCAAGGTGGATGGTCACACTTAGAGAGAGAGAGATGGAGCATGAGAATGAGGATAGAGAGAGAGAGAGAGTAGACGTGTGTGTTGAAGGGCTAGGGTTGCCCCTTCTTATATAGTAGTTTGGGAGTCCATGGATCACAATCCATGGGATACACACAATCAACGGTTAGATTGATTTGTGTTTTTAATCAATGGTCATGATCAGTGTTTTTAATAAAGCAACAACTATTAATTTATATTAAATTAAATATATATTGCATTATCATCAATATAATTTAACTTAATAAAATTAATCAACACAAGATAATAAAGAGGACAATAACCTCCTCCTAAAAAGATGGGGCGTCACCATTGAACAATTCAAGGGTGATGCCACTTCTTTATTAGGTGAGTTTTATCTTCTTTATTTTATGAGATAAAATCTCATTATTGCAACATCATTTATTGCAAATATATTTACTAAATTAATTCCAAATTAATTAGTTAATATTTCAATCATTCCATTGAAAAAAATTGTGAATCACATTCACAACCCAAAACAAAATGTAAATTATATTTCTAATTAATAGCCCAATGTGAATCTAATTCACATCAATAATCAATTAGTAAATATTATTTACAAATGAGCTCTCTTCAATATATTATAAATCGTATTTATAATATACATTGATATTATGGATAGCATGGGTAGTACTATCCACATTTTACATATCCTTGATTAAATCTCATTTAATTATCTTGGATAATCATTCTCATAATATGAATATCATTCATATTATTCTTGATAACTAAATCTCATTTAATTATCAATATCCTATTGCTTGGATACATAATTCATCAAAGGAATTATTCTTGAACTCATTCAAGAATAATGTGCTTTTTCCGTAGATACTTGGAGATAAGGACAGGGCGATTGTACATTCCATGTATAGTGACTTGGATATTGAGATCATATCTCAAATCCAAATCTCGAAGACCTATCATAGATGCTTGATTAAATCAAGTCCGTAGATCTAATCTTCTCATTGCATCTGAATCTCATTCAGACCAATGTCCAATCCTTGGACCAAGATTAGATTACTTCTCTCTATTCAGAGGAGTCACTAAAATCCAAACCTGTTTCATCACTTCCTCGGAATGGAAGCGTCATGGTTATACAATCATTTATGACCATATCACCCTCAGGCATTCCCAGTACCTGTACATCCTGCATACTGTAAGACCTAGAATAAACCCAAAGTCTAAGATCATTTTAGACTATCTTCTTCAGGGTTTTATCATTAAGATTCTCATTTAGTCATTGGGACTTGGTACTGATCATATGCTTTCCAAAAGCATATATCATACCAATAAATTCTGTCAAGCTTCCAAAGCAAGACGACCATGCATGAAAATTAATATATATCCCAATACCTCATGAGTGAGCTCATGTCTTCCGGTTCGATAGTAAACCTGTATGATCCCTTTGAGAGATCGTATCACTCATATACCCTTGCATGCACACCAACACGTCGGTATATAGACCTTGATTAGGCCATCAACCTATTGGTTTGCCAAATGTACATACTCAGACATATAGCAGCACATCTGTCTCAGGTCAGAGGATGCATGCCTATATCGTGACAGCATAGGACATAGGTCTTTAGTTATCTCGATCTCGTTAAGTCAACTCCTTGACCTAACTTATCTGACATCTCCGAATCTCTATTCCCATATAGAGGACCCGCATCAAGAGGTCGGTCAGATCTCAGCCTTTAGAGCTAGGATTGCCATCTCCCACTCAGGCTAGAGATCACATCTTGATAATCATTTGACAGTGCTTGATTAGTCCTCAATCTAACTCTTTAGATATTCATCTAAGCACCAACCTCAATGACTCAATATTTGAAATAACAGCTTTATGATGTCAACACAGCCATGGTACATAACCCTATTTGTATAGAGGGACCTTATAGTGCATTCATTCACTTAATTTCAGACAAGGAGTGAAATAAACCAATAACTTTTATTGATATATCAAACATTACAATAACATTTATTGTAGGAATGGTTCGCTTGTGCTCACATGTTAACAATCTCCCACTAGCCCTCAGAACCATTCAGGTACAATCCTTAAACCCATACTCATTACATGCTGGTCGAAAACTTTCTGTGTCAGAGATTTGGTAAGAGGATCAGCAACATTGTCGGCAGAGGCCACCTTGGTGATGACGATGTCACCACCCTTTTGAATCTTCAGAATGATGTGGTATTTCCTTTCCATGACTTGCTCTTTTGATGCCACCAGGGTTCCTTCGCCAGAGCAATGTATCACGTGTTATCGCAGAGCAACGGGATGAGAGTATCGGAGGAAACTACGCCAAGTTCTGGTATGAACTTGCGTAACCACACCGCCTCCTTCACAGCATCTGGTGCGGCTATGTATTCAGCTTTTGTTGTTGAATATGTCGTAGTGTCCTACTTCTTGCTTCTCCAGCTCATAGCGCCACCGTTCAATAAGAACACAAACGCTGATGTCGACTTTCGATCATCAATATCATACTAGAAATCAGAATATGTATATCCCAAGACCTGGAGATCGCCATCTCCATAGACCAAGATATAATCTTGTGTCCGTCTTAGATATTTAAATATGTTCTTTACTGCATTCCAGTGTTGTTCTCCATAGCAGGATTGGTAACGGCTTACCACTCCCACTGCATGGCAGATATGTGGCCTTATGTACATCATGGTGTACATTAGACTTCCCACAACTGATGTGTAAGGGCATCCATCCATGGCTTTCTTATCTTCAACAGTTTGGGGAGCCATTCCTTTAGACAGATGGATACCATGTCTCAAAAGAAGGAAGCCTTTCTTGGAATTCTCCATATGGAAACATTCCAAGATCTTATTAATGTACCTATGTTGTGACAATCCCAAAATCCTCTTTTCTCTGTTTCTGAACAACACAACTTCAGATCCACGATATAAGAGGCTTCTCCAAGATCTTTCATCTTGAAGGTATGTAATAGCCAAATCTTAACACTGGTCATTATTCCTATATCATTCCCAATGATAAGGATATCATCTTCGTAAAACACGATGAACACAATGGCGCTCCCACTAAGCTTCTTGTATACACAAGGCTCATCAGGATTCTGAACAAAATCATAATTCTTTATGGTTTCATCAAATCTGATGTTCCATCTACGAGAAGCTTGTTTGAGCCCATGTTGGAATTCTTTAGCTTGCATACTTTTCCTTCCTCTGTTATGAAGCCCTGGGGCTGCTCCATATAGATATCCTCCTCGAGGTATCCATTGAGGAAAATCATCTTGACATCCATCTGCCAGATATCGTAGTCAAGATACGTAGCTATAGCTAGCAGTGCTCTGATGGACTTAAGCATAAACACAGGAGAGAATGTCTCATCGTAATCGATGCCTTCTCTCTGTGTGTAACCCTTGTCTACGAGCTGTGCTTGGAATGTCTATACCTTCCCATCAGGTCCCCTTTTTTCTCTTGAAGATCCATTTACATCCAATGGGTTTTACCCATTTAGGTGGATCATCTAGGGTCCACACACCATTCTTATGCACGGACTCAATCTCTGACTTCATTGCTAGCATCCATCTATCCATGTCTTGATCCGCAAGTGCTTCATCAAATGAAGCTGGATCATTGTCAGTTTCAGCTGAAACATGGAATCCGTACCTTTCAGGTGGTGCAACCACCCCCAAACTCCTTCGAAGAGGTACGGGCATTTCATCTTCATTTACTTCTTCAGCTTCTGGTTCAGGAAGCTCAGTATACTCATGGGATTCAATGAGTTCTTTTACTTCATTTTTATCTTGACTCTTAAAGAAGTCATCTTTCAGAAATTATACATCTCTAGAGAAAAATATCTTTTGAGTCCCAGGGTCATAGAGCTGGTATCCAAAACCATCTCTAACATACCCAATGAAGTAGCACTCTCTAGTGCGAGATTCTAGTTTACTTGCGTCCACGTTCTTTGCATGGACCAAGCAACCCCAAATCCTTAAGTGTCTTACACTAGGTTTGGTACCATACCAAAGCTCATGAGGAGTTTTAGGTATAGACTTGCCAAGAATCTTTTTCAGGATATATATTGCAGTCTCTACTACATATCCCCAGAAACTAAGAGGTAAATGTGCTTTACTTATCATTGAATGGACCATATCCATGATAGTCCCGTTGCGCCTTTCAACAAAACCATTAAGTTGGGGAGTTCCAGGAGGAGTGAGATTGGAGATAATTCCATTCTCTTTGAGGTATTCCTTGAATTCATCTGAGAGGTCCTCACCACCTCGGTCAGATCGAATCCGTTTAATCTTCCTATTTGTTTGGTTCTCAACCGAAGCCTTGAACTCTTTGAACTTTTCAAAGGTTTCAGATGTATGATGCAATAGGAAGAATAAACCCATATCACGAATGGTCATCGATAAACATCAAATAATATCGAAATCCATTTCGTGTCACGGTACTAAAGGGACCGCATACATCAGTGTGTATTAGGTCAAGAATACCATCACATCTTGTAACCATATTATGGAAAGGCATCTTGGTCATTTTACCTCGAATACAATGTTCACAGGTAGGTAAAGATTGGACCGGTAGAAAATTTTAGGGTCCATCCTTTATCAATCTATTGATCCTATCAACAGATAAATGACCAAGTCTTTGATGCAAAATCACAGTAGAATCATCCTCCTGGTCCTTTTAGGGTTTTTATTAGTGTTAGTAACATTCATGACAGATTCATCAATGTACAATTCATAGAGTCCACTAGAAGTCAGAACACCATCCTCAATATATTTATCATAACGACTTATGACAAGTTTTTTTACGGATAGGATGAATATCCATTTCTAACAAGCTTAGATACATATATAAGGTTCCTTCTAACATCTGTAACATAAAGACACTCTTTAAGTACGAGGACTCTCCCACTAGATAATGATAGTCTGCAAGTCCCGACGGCGACTGCTGCAACAGTTGCATCAGATCCCATCTAGATGACTATCTCCTTTTCATTAAGATTCCTAGTTTCCTGAAACAGTTGCAACAAATGGCATACATGAACAGAAGAACCAGAATCTACTACCCAACTTCCTTCTCATCCAACAAGAAAACTAGTTTCAATGATGAAAGTAGATTTCATACCTGCTGGGGCTTTACCTTTGTCGATTAACTTCAGGTAGTCTGGATAATTACGCTTCCAGTGCCCCAGCTTCTTGCAGTGGTGACAGACATCGGTCTTTTTCGATGTCATCAATGTGGAAGCACTAGAATATGAGCCAACTCCTTGATTCGTCTTCTTTCTCTTCTGGGCTGGGCCCTTCCGAGAACCATGCTTCCGACCACGCTTTCCTTTGACCTATGCAACCATTGAACTGCTAGAAGGACCATCTTTCTTCATTACATCTTCCGCAGACTTTAATGCAACAAGAAGTCCAGCGTTAGTCAAGTCCAACCTGTTCATGTGGAATGAAACCACAAAATTATTGAAATACTTTGGCAAAGACAACAGAATGAAGTCAGCTTGCATGTCTGCATCCATATTTGCCCCAAGGGTCTCCACTCAGACAAGTACCCAAACATTTTGAGTACATGTTCTCAGACTGAAGTCCCTTCCTGCATCCTGCAACGAATGAGTTCTTTCATAATATTATAATGCTAGGTGGGTTTATGTTACCAAACATATCTTTCAGATTTTGCATTATCTCCTGGAATGTGCTCATCTCCACATGTTGCTTCTGACGAACATTGGAGAGTGAACCCAAGATGTAACATCTAGACAAGACACGATCTTCATCATACTTGTCATTGTATTGCTTTTCTTCCTTCGTCTTAGGGCATTCATGCTTGTCCTATATGAGTACATAACTTATGCGCTCAACCGAGAGAACAAGTTCCAAATTACGGATCCAATCCGAATAATTTGGTCCGGTCAACTGATTGACCTCCAGAAGCCTGTTGAGAGGGTTCATGGACTTCATTGTCTGAAATTAGGAATGCACTATAGTAGAACATATAAAGAATTATATATACAAATTAAATTCTTTGAATAAGGAATTTTTAATCGAATTAGTCTTGTCTTGTTGACTTTGAAAGTTCATTCCCTTAGTTACTTTCAAAGTAAGAGATATACTTACCGATATATCTCTAGCAAGATCTGGGATCTCCTTTCTTATCCTTGTTACATCCCAATAATATGAGAAACTGTAACTTATATAAAAAGAAGCGGGAACTCATTCCACCTTGAAAGTCCAACTTGCATTTCCCAATTCAGTCTTTAACACTCGAGCCCACCACCCCTAAGATGATGTTGACTCGTTGCTAATTGAAACAACCGTCAACAGGAATAGTATTCGCTATGCACAATCCAATATCGCTCTAATAATATGAGGAACCGATACCGGGGTCACTACGCATACGACCTTACTCTTTCAAGAAGCAAAGAGCTCGATCCAGATACGCTTGTATGCAGGAGCTGTCACTACGGACAACTATCTCCTACATATAATCCCTGGCGACGGAACCCTTCGCCTTGACGGGAGACCATGGATGTCACTTATGTGATCCTCCACCTCTTATTCAAATTCAATAATTAATTATCATGAATCACATTCATGTAATTAATTCTTCCAAGGGAAATACACATTTATTCATAATAGAGTATTTCAATTAGATATAATTAGTTTAATCTCATTAAATCAATTATCAATCCAATTCAATCATCAAACTTGATTGTTATTTGAAATAGTGGTATTATCTCAAAATACGTATTATTCGAATTTTAATAACTAGAAAATACATCATGATCTCTCAGGCATCATTCATTCCCTACCCGTTGTCATGGTCAGTACCGACGGGAGTGGGACAGACCACACACGGTGCAACCTTCTACCCCAACACTCCCAGATTAGACACCATATTTGCCTCGGGAAAAAATAATGCCGAGCCAATCACTTTGTACTTGAGATGATCATCAGTTTTTTAACCAAAATTATACCATATAGTAATAATCAAAACCATTTTGATTATAAAGAAATTTGCTAGACAAATTCCCAAAACCTATTCAAGTAACAACTTTGATGAAGGTGTATCAAGTAACCAATGGGGGATCTAGATCTAATCTAATCATTCATTGGTTGAGACAGTGCCATTTAAGGGAAAAATTATTGTTCTAATATTCCCAAATATTATCCATAATTATTCTAGGAAATTAACCATTAATTTCACAAGATTCTTAAGTAACAATTACAAGGTTCATATAGTTGAGTATGTAATTTTCATCAGAGACCATCACCAATTAAAATTAGCCTATCTCTTTCATTTTAAATCAAAATTAAGAAAAACAAATTTCCAAAGATTGATAATTTGATTTAAAACAGAAATCATGTGATTAACATGCATTTATAGGCGTTTTAAAACAGTAAATAACATCTTAATTATGTCTCTAACTGCCATCCTCGAAACAGTGGACATATGGTCATTAAAACGATCATAGCAAACAGAATCCAAATTACGTGAATTCAAATTCCACAATTTTCTTGTTTAATGAGGAACAATATCCATGTGATAAATTCATGTTTAAACATTCTAAATAGGGCTGCGAAAATTAAAATGCGACAAAAAAATTTCACGAACCCCAACGAGCCCAATTTTTCTTGGGTTTATGGATCATATCCAAAACCTCCAACCTGGCTCTGATACCACTTGAAGGATATGGAAAATCCTTAAGTGCATCACGGAAGCATGATTGATCACATCCAATGCGATCGGAGCGACTAGTCGCACTAGTCGCTCGGTGCAGCTGAATTTAAAAAAATTCTAAATATGATGAAACCATATGATCCAAGAACATTTCTTGGATCGTTTCATCTAAGCACAGAGTATTAAAAATACCTCTTAAATTGTGGTTGTGATCACTTGATCTTTAAAGTAAGGGATCCTCCTAACTCAAGTCCGATCCATGAAGAAGGCACTTGTGGGCGCGATGATGAGATGTGTGCTTCCCGTAATCCAAGATGAAGATCCAAGCGATGAATCTCCTGATTTTGTCCAATGAAATCCGATGTCTTCCACTTGTGCTAGAAGCACCAAGGAAGATGGAGATGCACGAGCAATCGAGGTGACAACACGACGGCGAGCGACGACTGCAATTCTCTCAACACCCAAGGTGGACGGCCGCACTTAGAGAGAGAGATGGAGCATTAGAATGAGGATAGAGAGAGTAGACGTGTGTGTTGAAGGGATAGGGTTGCTCCTTCTTATTTATTAGTTTGGGAGTCCATGGATCACAATCCATGGGATACACAAAATCAACGGTTAGATTGATTTGTGTTTTTAATCAATGGCCATGATCATTGTTGATTAATAAAGCAACAACTATTTATTCATATTAAATTAAATATATGTTGCATTGGCTTCAACATATCTTAACTTAATAAAATTAATCAACACAAGATAATAAAGAGGACAATAACCTCCTCCTAAAAAGATGGGGTGTCACATTTGAACAATTCAAGGGTGATGCCACTTCTTTATTAGATGAGTTATGTCTTCTTTATTTTATGAGATAAAATCTCATTATTTGCAACAGTATTTATTGCAAATATATTCAATAAATTAATTCCAAATTAATTAGTGAATATTTCAATCACGCCATTGAAAAAAAACTTGTGAATCACATTCACAACCCAAAACAAAATGTAAATTATATTTCCAATTAATCACCCAATGTGAATGTAATTCACATCAACAATCAATTAGTAAATATTATTTACAAATGAGCTCTCTCCAATATATTATAAATCATATTTACAATATACATTGATATCATGGATAACATGGATAGTACTATCCACATTCTGCATATCCTTGATTAAATCTCATTTAATTATATTGGATAATCATTCTCATAATATGAATCTCATTCATATTATTATTGATAATTAAATCTCATTTAATAATCAATATCTTGTTGCTTGGATACATAATTCTTCAAAGGAATTATTCTTGAACTCCTTCAGGAATAATGTGCTTTCTCCGTAGATACTTGGAGATAAGGACATGGTGATTGTACGTTCCATGTATAGTGACTTGGATATTGAGATCATATCTCAAATCCAGATCACGGTGACCTCTCATAGATGCTTGATTAAATCAAGTCCGTAGATCTAATCTTCTCATTGCATCTGAATCTCATTCAGACCAATGTCCAATCCTTGGACCAAGATTAGATTACTTCTCTCTACTGAGTGGAGTCACTAAAATCCAAACCTATTTCATCACTCCCTCGGAATGGAAGCGTTATGGTTATACAATCAATTATGATCACATCACCCTCAGGCATTCCCAATACCTGTACATCCTGTATACTGGAAGACCTAGAATGAACTCGACGTCTAAGATCACTTTAGACTGTCTTCTTCAGGGTTTTATCATTAAAATTCTCATTTAGTCATTAAGACTTTGTACCGATCATATACTTTCCAAAAGCATATATCATACCTATAAATTTTGTCAAGTTTCCAAAGCAAGTCGACCATGCATGGAAATTAATATATATATCCCAATACCTCATGAGTGAGCTCACGTCTTCCGGTTCGATAGTGAACCTGTATGATCCCTTTGAGAGATCGTATCACTCATTGCCCTTGCATGCACACCATCTCTCCAGTATATAGACCTTGATTAGGCCATCAACATATTGGTCTGCCAAATGTACATACTCAGACATATAGCAACACATCTATCTCAGGTCAGAGGATGCATGCCTATATCGTGACAGCATACGACATAGGTCTTTAGTTATCTCAATCTCGTTAAGTCAACTCCTTGACCTAACTTATCTGGCACCTCTGAATCTCTATTCCCATGCAGAGGACATGCATCAAGAGGTCGATCAGATATCAGCCTTTAGAGTTAGGATTGTCATCTCCCACTCATGCTGGAGATCACATCTTGACAATCATTTGGAGATGCTTGATGAGTCCTTAATCTAACTATTTAGATATTCATCTAAGCACCAACCTCTATGATTCAACAATTGAATTAACAGCTTTATGATGTCAAGACAGCCATTGTACATAACCCTATTTGTATAGAGGGACCTTATAGTGCATTCATTCACTTAATTTCAGACAGGGAGTGAAATAAACCAATTACTTTTATTGATATATCAAACATTACAATAACATTTATTGTAGGAATGGTTTGCCCTGGGCTCACATGGTTAACCCCAGCATCACACCATTTCCTGATCTCTTTCATGACAACATCCCAAAGATTAGGATTCAGACAGAGCTGAAGCTCATGGGTCGACCTACTGTCATCCTCTAAGTAGATGTGATGCAAGCACAAAGCTGGACTAATCCCATGAAGATCTGAAAAAATCATGCTAATAGCCTTGCAGTTTCTCTCAAGAACCTCTAGAAAGCAAGATTCTTTCTCGTTGGTCAACTACAAACTGATGATGATCGGAAACATCTGGGGGGCACGTGCAAGAAAGGCATACTTCAGAGATGAGGGTAAAGATTTGAGCTCAGGTGGTATATGAATCTACTCTGCAGCAACCTCTGCAACAACACTGGTAGAAGTTACATGTTCTACACTCTGTGTTCTGTCCACCATGTCTATTGTAGGCTCAACAAGAAGTGTATCAGAATGGTCTGCAAGAAATGCTCTCTGCTCAGATAGGGATGGCTCATCAGCATGCTCAAAGATCTCAAAAAACTCATCAACAATTATCTCAGATATCTCAGCAGAAGATATCTCAAATCTCGAAAGAATGCATCTCAGAAATCTCAGAACGTGTCTCTAAAAATAACTTGGAATGATCCCCAGAAAATAGCCCAAACAATCCATCTGCTAACAACCGAATCATCAACAAGGAAGCAAAAATCTGTTGTGCTTTCTAGAGGTTCCTTCTGAGAAAGGAACTCCTTTTTATCAATGAAATCGGTAAACATGTCTCTATCACTTATCTCGGTAAGAAAATCACAGTCCTTAGAATCTGATGTAATCGGCTCTCTCTCATATGCTGCTAGTGGTAGTGATGGGCTCAGATACGGGATTATCTCAATCCTCACCTTATCATTATGAGAGTTAAAGTGATCTCTCCAATACCATAATCAACTACCGCTTTGGCCATTCAAAGGAATAGTCGACCAAGTGTGATCAGGGTATAGAGTAACGGTGCAGGTGTATCCATATCCATGACAACAAAATAAACTGGGAAGCTCATGCCTTGCACCGTTACAATAATGGCCTTGAGAATGCCCCTCGGGCTCTTGATCGATCTATCAGTAAACTGAAGGATCATCCTGGTCGATCTAAGAGACCCCAACCAAAAATCAGTGAGTAGAGAGCATGGCATAAGATTGATCGAGGATCCGCTATCGAGAAGAGTATGATCAAACTACTGATCGAATATCAAACAACGGATGTGGCATTCTCCCTTATCTTTCTTTTAGGGCAGGAGGTTACTGATATCATGAACGGTGGCAATGGTCAAAATATGCTTCTCGATTCTTGGGCATCTATTCTGCTTTGGTTGACACTTCCTATTACATGTCTCTTTCATTACCTTTCTGACTGCGGGCATGTACTCCATGGCCTTAAGTAGTTGCATGTCTAAAAAGATATTCTAAAGGATCTATATCACTCCATGATCAGGTAGGGTTGTTTTTAGTTTTTGGATTTTTATTTTATTCTAGGCAGATGGAAATGGAACAAAATCAGAAGAAATAAACTGCTCATTTCTCTTATTAATCTCACAATCAACATGTACAAAAGGATGATCAGAATCAATATGTAAAATATCATCCAATACATGTGTAGAAACAAAAATAAAAGGTAAACAGAATAGACTACTCGATTTGCTGGTGCTGAAAAAGACTC
Source organism: Ottelia alismoides (assembly GCA_037367405.1). Lineage (NCBI taxonomy): Eukaryota > Viridiplantae > Streptophyta > Magnoliopsida > Alismatales > Hydrocharitaceae > Ottelia > Ottelia alismoides. Next base: position 1,773,897 of record JAZKJV010000700.1, read on the forward strand.
CGCGATGGGTATGTTCCACTTCATAGCTGACTTGACACTGAATCTTGCCTTATTATCTTTTCACAATTTTTTGGATGGATGGTGGTGGTGCTAGTGAAGAAGAAGGTAAGATCCTCTATGCTCTGAAGCTGCAACGTTGGATCTCTACTTGACTAGTGAAGAAGATGATGTAGTCAGTGTAACTCTCTCAACGACTCTCCTCAATCCCAACTGATGTGTGAGTGGCTGCACTCTCCTACCTCTCTTGAGATGAATGGCATTAGATAAACAAGTTAAATCAAAGGCTTTATATGTCTCGAGGGTGGATGGATCCATGGGCTGCCTGCTCTTTTCATCTGAATTTATTGGGATTGGCTTCGACATGGGCTAGAATCAACGTCTTCGTAGTAGTCAGGTTGCCAAGCATCTGAGTCAAATCAGTCATGTTCTTCATAAAGAGGGCTAGCTAGTCTAATGATTGGTTCTCCCAAGGTGCCTCAAGATTCTTAACAACAGGCTATCGCTAAGTCTGGTAATGTGGAGGCTGGTACCCAGAGTAAGGATGCTACTGATATGTGTAAGGAGGAGGATTCGAATAATACTGCCCAGAATATGCAAGATACTGCTGGTAGTAAGGCTGGTAAGAGTATGCGGGCTGCATCAGCTTCTGATATCCATACCTCCAAGTTTGAACATGTGGTGGAGACGAATACTAATTTGGATAGTGTTGGGGTTGTGGTCTGCCTCCCTGAAGATGGTGGACGGGCCTCTGACTCAGTTGAGAAATGAACTGACCCTTCCCTGATGGACGTGGCTAACTGCACTCAGGGCCACTCCAAATGCCATTCACATCCTGAGTATGAGGTGGAGGTGGAGAAAACTACTCAAAAAATATGGATGCTCGGGGTTGTATGGGACAACACATGCTAGAGTAGAGTATTGTAGGACCTAATCCGAAGACTGCATGTAGTAAACATGCTGAACTGTGGAAGGCGCTCTGGTACTCTGCTGGGTTGAAGAGGTAGAAGAAGTGATTTGCTCCATTGTAGGAGTATTGGCTACTACACTCTAAATCTGACATGCATTGTTTAACAAGAAGCTCCAAACTATGGGTAATATCATCCATCTTGTCCAATCGCTTCGTCATATGCTCGATCACTTGTAATTCGTTAAGTTCTTGTGGTCGATTTTCTATGATATCTACATCGGATAGGTGGTTTCCAATAATGGTCAGATCAGCATTGTCCACCCATCCATATCATGAAATGTTGTCATGTTGACGGCCTTGTGGGGTGGTGAAAAAGAAGAAAGAGGATGTTTCTGGAATGCATGGTAAGAAGATAAGGCTGCTGAACTCTCCTCCATTTCCTTGAAGATCTGGTAATGGACATCCTCATCCTTGTTAAAGTGGGACCCCCCACAAGAGGTGTCTACCAATCTCTGATTCTCTAGGCTCAAACCCCCAAAGAAATTTTCAACTAAGCTCATATTGGGTATATCACGATGGAGGCACTTCTTCATCAAGTCCTTAAATCTTTCCCATGCCTCGTAAATAGGCTCATGAGACATCTAGGAGAAGTTGGCTATCAATGATCGCATCTAATTCAGGCATCCAAGGGGATCGTACTTGCTAAGGAACATTGATCTCAACTCATCCCAGGAGGTGACAACCTTTCCTAAATGGTTGATCCAATAAAGCACTTTGTCCATCAAGATGAATAGAAAGGTTGTCATCTTTACTACCTCAAACGGGATGTTAGTGTTGGACATGTGAGCCCACAACGAGTCATTATGCAATAAATGTTATTGCAAATATCATCCCTGATGTGAAATGAAGAATAACTGATTTGCATAATAGGTCCCTTAAGACAATTAGGGTTATGTACCATGGCTATCTTAATGATCATACAATTGTTGATTCAATTGTTGAATCATAGAGGCTGGTGCTTGTATGGATATCTAAAGAGTTAGATTGATGACTCATCAAGCACCATCAAATGATTATTAAGAGATGATCTCCAGTCTGAGCAGGAGATGGCAATCCTTTCTCCTTTTGCTCATATTTGTCTGACCTCTTAATGCAGGCCCTCTACATAGGAATAGAGATTCAGAGGTGTCAGATTAGTTAGGTCAAAGAGTTGACTTAACAAGACGAATATAACCAAAGACATATGCTGTATACTGTCATGATATAGGCACACATCCTCTGACCGGAGACAGATGTGTTACTATATGTTTGAGTACGTATATTTGACAAACCGATAGGTTGATGGTCTAATAAAGGTCTATACACCAACGCGCTGGTGTGCATATAAGGACATATGAGTAATACGATCTCTCAAAGGGATCATATAGGTTCATTTATTTAACTAGAAGACATGAGCTCACTCATGAGATATTGGGAATCAAATTCCGTTCACGGTCATCTCGCTTTGGAAGCTTGACTGAATTTGTTGGTTTGATATATGCTTTTGGAAAGTATATGATCAGTACCTGGGTATGATATATGCTTTTGGAAAGTATATGATTGATACCATCTCCCAGTTATCAAAGGAGAAACTTTATGATAAAATCATAAAATAGATAGTCTAAACAGATCTAAAACTTCAGGTTTATTCTAGGTCATCCAGAATGCAGGATATACATGTATTAGGAATACCTGAGGGTGATGTGATCATAAACGATTGTATAACTATGACCCTTCCATTCCTGAGGAGGGATGAAATGGGTTTGGATTTTAGTGACTTCTCTTAAAGAGAAATAATATGATCTTGGTCCATATGATGGACAATGATCTGAATGTGATTCAGATGCAACGAAAGGATTAGATTTACGGTTTTGATTTAATCAAACATCATTGGGAGGTCCACAAGATCTGGATTTGAGATATGATCTCAATATCCAAGTCACTATACATGAAACATACAATCACCATGTCCTTATCTCCAAGTATTCGTGAAGAAAGCACATTATCCTTGAAAGAGTTCAAGGATAATTTCATTGTTGATATATGTATCCGAGCATTGAGAAAATTAATATTTAAATGCAATTTAATTATCATAAATAATATTAATTTTATTCATATTATGAAGAGAGTTATCTAAGATAAGTAAATGTGATTTAATTATCAAATATGTGAATATTGTGAATGCGATTCATATTATTTGGGCACATGAGAATAGAGATCCAAGATGATTAAATGAGATTTAATTATCTTTAACATGAATAATGTGGATATCATAATCCATATTAATCATACATGTTATAAATTTGATTTATAATATATAAGAGAGAGTTATTGGTAAGTGACATTTACAATTTAATATTGATGTGAATTGGATTCATATTGTATATTTAATTGAAAATGTAATTCACATTTTATTTTGGGTTATGAATGTGATTCACAAATTTCCAATGGCATGATTGTAATGTTCACAAAAAATTGGATTTATTTTTGTGAAATAAATTTACAATAAAAGGTCGTTGTAAATATTGGAGATTCACATGAGATATAGATTCTCATGTAATTGGAAGGAGCCACCATACTATATGAAGAGGGTGGATGGTAATCCTCTCCTTATGCAATGTGTGCCCCCCACCCCTTCTTATGGAAGGAGGCTTGCCTCCTTCCTATTTCTACAATGAAGATTGATTTGATAAAATTAATTTATATTGATTATTATTCAATATATTTTAATTTAAAATTAAATTACTTGTTGTTGTATTTTTACAATAAAATTATGGCTATTAAAAGAAACACAAATCAATGTGAACCATTGGATTTGTGTTGTCCATGTATTGAGATCCATGGACCCCCAAAATATGATATAAGAAGAGGCAACCCTATCTCCTCTTTAGGACAATTGAAATATGCTCTCCCTCTCTCTCTACATACCTTATCTCTTTCCTCTCTCTCTCTCTTGTGGCCTTCCACCTTGATGCTCTAGAGAGAAATCGCTGTCGATGTTGCATCGTTGTTACGCTGCCAGATTGACTACTTGTAGATCTTTGTATCCTTCGGTGTGTCCCGCTCACGAAGAAGATGTCGGATCTCGTGTGATGAGATCAGGATATTCACTGCTTGGATCATCAAAATGGATTGCGAGTAGCACACGTTTCATTTACGCACTCGCAAGAGTCTCCTCTATCGGATCGAACTTGAGACAATATGTCTCTTCCTTTAGAGACTTTATAGCTACCATGCTTTAAGAGGTAAACCTAATACTTGTTTGTGGTTTAGATGAAACGATCCGAGAAGTGTTCTTGGAACATGTGGTTTCATCGTTCAAAATTTTTTATTTCCGCTGCCCCGAGCAATTAGTGCGACTAGTCGCTCCCGATCGCATATGATGTAATCCTCACGATTTCATGATGTGCTTAAGGATCTTCCCATATCCGTCAATTAGTATCAAATACATAGTTCGGAGGTTTCATACACGATCTATAAACCTAGGACGATAATGGCACTTTAGGGTTTGTGAAATTTTATCGTATTTTATTCACGCAGCCCTGTTTTATGTGATTTTTTTCACCATGTTTAAATTGTTTAAACTCTAAATTATCATTTGTATTATTTTCCCATTAAATAACAAAACCGTGGAACTTGAGTTTGCACAATTTGGAATCCGTTTTCTCAAGTTATGATATTTTTAGTAAACATGTATACATTGTTTCAAGAAAACGAACTATGACATGGTTAAAGAGTTTACCACGGTTTTGAGTCACCTTTAAATGCGTGAAAATAACTTGGGTTCTGTTTTAAATCAAATTAGCAAACTATAGAAACTTATTTTGCATGATTTGGATTTAAATTGATTGAGATATGTTAATTTGGGTAAGTTAGGGTCACTGTTGAAAAGTACTTTTCTAATCAAGAACCTTGTGATTATCATTTAACCAATTAATGAAAATAATGGTTGATTTCCTGAAATAAATATTGGTGAATATTTGTGAAATTTTTCTTTGATGATTATTTCCTTAAATGAAATTGCCTTAACCAAATATGATAAGATAATTGATCTTGACCACAAATTAGTTACCACAATTCCAACAAACAAAGTTGCTTGAATAAGATTGAGGATTTATTTAGAAAATCTCCTTATAATATTAATCAAAATGATTTTGATAAATATTATATGGTATAACTTTGGTTAAAAGACCAATAATTATCTCAGATACAAAATGATCAAATCGTATTATCCTGGCCTTAGGCGGATATGGTGTCTAGTCGCTGAGCGTTGGGGTAGCAGGTTGCTCCGTGAGTGGTCTGTCCCACTCCCATCGGTACTGGACATGACAACGGCTAAGGAAAGGATAATGCTTGAAGCGATGATGATGGATTTTTCTAATTATTAAAATTTGAACAATATGTATTTTGAGATTATACTACCTTTCATGTAACAATTAAAAGTTATTTATTGGTTTATTGATTGGATTGATAATTGATTTAATATGAATAAATTAATTAGATCCAATTGAAATTAAACTCTCTATTATGAATAGAGTAGTATTCCCCTTGGAAGAACTAATTATGTGAATATGATTCATAATAATCAATTAGAACTTGAACATGATATGGAGGATCACATAAGTTACTTCTATGGTCTTCCGTTAAGGAGAAGGGTTTCGTTGCCAGGAACAAGATGTAGGAGATGTCCGTTTGAAGTGAGAGCTTCTGCAAACAAGTGCATCTGGATCGGGCTCTTTCTTCTCAAAAGAGTAAGGTTGTATGTCTATTGACCCCAATATCGAGTCATCATATTATTTGGGTGATATTGGATTGCTTATAGTGAGTTCTAATCCTGTTGACGGTCAGTTCAATTAACAACGGGTCAACATCACCTTAGGGGTGGTAGGCTCGGGTGCTAAAGACCGAATTGGGAATGCAAGTTGGACTTGCAAGGCGGAATGAGTTCCTGCTTCTTTTTATTTGAGTTGCAAGGTCTCATATTATTGGGATGTAACAAAGATAAGAGAGGAGATCCTAGATCTTGCTTGAGATATAATGGTAAGTATACCTCTTACAATGAAAGTGATTAAGGGAATGAACTTTTAGTGTTAACAAGGCAATATAACTTTGATATATAAATTTCTAAATCAAAGTAATATATATATATATATATATATGCAAATTTCTTATTTCAGATAATAATCATTAAACCCAATACTATACTCAATAACAACTAGTAAGATATCATGTATTGGATCCATGATCAAGATATTGTACTTACAGTTGGACACATAATGTATGTGGTTGCAATATAAAAGTTTCCTCATAATAATGAGGAATAACAATTAAATGGACAATAGGACAACAACCTAGAGTTTGTATGTTTCTATAGTCTTGATCTCTCATCGAGCGTGCTTTATAAGTATCTCATCGATGATGATTGTAATTGTCAAATAATCCTTATAAAAAACGAAGAAGATGTTTTTGGTATACATATGTGCTCTCAACATTTAATCATGAATGATATGGTCACTGCATTATGCATAATGGTGGCTCGATAAGAGTTGATGAGCTCGAAATGTTTGAGTACATACCTAAATCAAAAGTCTTTACGAGTTAAGACGGATGTAGATATGATGAGTGTCATCATTCTACTATCTATACTCTATTCATTCATGAAGCTTAGTAATATTCATATTGTATGAATTGAATGAAGCATGTATAAATGTTGAAGTACTTTTATATTGAAATCTTTTGAATTCAACATACGATATCCTTTGTCTTAAGCAATGGTTGTTTATAGATGAAGGGAGCACATTGTAAGCATGGGTCTGACCCAAGTAAGAAGGAAAGTCAAAGAGTTGACTATACTTCTCTGACTTCCATACATATGACATCCAAATAGTTGGATGAATGCCCATACTGCAACAAGCTCATGTACTGATAGTATGATTATCTAGACTACCTACAATCCTTAGATAAGGATTCGGATAGTGCATTGAAATAATCTACATATAATCATTGATATTGACTTTCTTATTTGATAAGATCAAAGTCTGATAATTATATGTCATTCTTCTAAAAACAGTTGCAATTGGTTGCATATTTTTTAAAAGACTGGAAAATTTGGTCATAAGGTTCAATATCATCCACATGGATATTGATGCAATTGTTGCAACAATCTCTATTGGATAGATAGACATCATATTTTCAGTGGGAGAGCCCTTAGTCTTAGAGGAAGTCTCTATGACTTAGGTATTAGAATACATTCATTATTTATTTCTAAATGTTGGAAATGAATATGTATTCTGGAATAGATCTATCTTAAAAATTTATGATGGATATATTTCAGATAGTAATCTAACATCTAGAGGACTCTACTAAATTAGAAAATTAATGAATAGTTCATTAATATTTCGAAATACAGAAAATTACGCCTTAAAAGACCAATAGGAGGATGAAGATCAATTGATAATGATATGTCATCAAGCCTTGGACATAAGTCTATTGATGAGATCAACAGATAAGTAAGAGATGAAACATTAGAGAGTCTGAAATTTCAAATCTTACATACTTTTGAATATTGTATTCAAAGTAGAAAATGTTCAATGCACCCTTCTCTAGGAATGGTGTTAGATGCCAAGGTATTCAAGATCTCATACATATTGATGTATGTGGATCATCTGTATCATAATAAACATTAATGATATGTAATATCAGTTGATGTTTTACGACACGAAATTTCTTTCCTTCATAATAGAAACTTTTGAAATGTTAAAAGATTTCACAATTTTGGTTTAGAACTTAAGTTTGAAGGAAGATGAAATGAATTGATCTAACCAAGATAGCAAGTACCTATTAGATGAATTCCAGGAATACCTTATGGAGAAAGGAATATCATTCCTATCTCACTCCTCCTAATACACCTAAATTCAATAGTGTTGTAGGGAGATACAATGGGATCATGTGCGACATGATTTGATTAATGATGAATCTTAGCATAATTATCTCTTAGTTTCCAGGTATATATGTAGTAGAGACTACAATATATGTCCTTAATAAGATTCCATGCATGTAAGTTGGAATCTAGCACCAGAGAGTGCTACTTCATTAGAATAATAATGGATGGTATTGGATACCTCTATGACCTTGAGATTCTTAAAAGATTTCATCTCTAAGGATATGATTCTTAGAGGATGACTCTCTTAAGAATAAAGATGAAAATGAAGTGAAGGAACTTACTAAATATTGAGAAGATAACGAGTCTCCTAAAATCAGAAACTAAAAGGACAATTAAAGATGAAACAATCATACCTATTCAAATGACTTTAAGGATGGATTCCATGTGTCGATTAAGTCTGGCAAATAATCCGACTTCATATGATGAACCTTCAAGGAACATGACATGGAAAGATGGATGTTGGCAATAACGACTAAAGTAGACTTCATATACAAGTGTTGTATATGGACCCTTGAGGATCCACCTATAAGGGTAAGACCCGTTAGGTGTAAATGGATCTTCAAGGGAAAGAGGGAACCTGATGAGAAGGTGGAGACCTTCAAAGCACGACTCGTATCCATGAGCTACACACTGAAGAGAAGACATCTCTTGCGATGAGACTTGATCTTTGGTGGCCATAATTAAACCCATCAGAATATTGCTAACTGTAGATATGCAACTTGACTTTGACATCTACAAGATTTAATTAAATATTGCAATCTTGTATGAATACATCTTTGAGGATATTAATATGAAGTAGCCCCATGGCTTCATAGTTGAGGAAGGCAATATGTGCAAGCTAAAGAAACTCCATCTATGGGCTCAAATATGCTTCTTGTAGTTGGAACATTAGATTTGATAAAATTATACATCGTGCTAAATGTAGATGATATCATAATCATTTAGAATGATATAAGGATAATAAGAAGTGTTTTCTAATCTAACTATTCCATACCTTGAGATGAGATCTCAAGGATATCTCTTAGATCTTAGTTCTGAACATGTTCAGAAGCAAAGAGAAGAGGGTATTGGGACCATCACATTAAGTGGTACACCTTAGACATTTTCCATTCTTGGAAAGCCCTAAGGAAGGCTTCATTCCCCTAAAATAGGGTACTGACCTATCCAAAGGGATAAAACCTCAAAGAGTTGAGGAAGTGAATGCTAAAAATGTTTGCCCTTGTGCATTAGTTATGAGAAGCTGGGTGTATGCTAGATGTGTACAATAGTCAGATGTCTGTCATGCAGTGGGAGAAGTAAATTGTTATCAATCCTACTATGGAGAAAACATATTTAATTGCAGTAATAATAATATCTTCAAGAGCTTAAGACTTTATAGATAGTGATCTAAAAGGTCTTTACTACACATGCCTTATAAGACTAGGTCTTAGTCTTAGGAGAGAGATCTCCGAGAATAAGGAAATTCTGACACGGATAATAGAAATACATACTGGTTATAATGATTATTGAATTATAGTGTTAGAGACATTATAATTAACAAGATTGAATGTTGGTTGCATAAGATGCAACATTCATATTGGATGCGAGCACTGTTACTAGGAGATATGCAAGTGACGTAAAAGGACTTGGCATATTCTCTCAAGAACAAAGTGACTAATCAGCTTACCTAGCCATTTTTCTAAATAGCCTATGATTGTCACGTAAGAGAGGGTTTAAAGATTAGCCCATTAATAGATCATTGGGCTAGTGGGAGATTGTTGGACATGCGAGCCCACGGCGAGCCACTTTGCAATAATTGTTATTGCAAATATCATTCCCTAATCTGAAATGAAGAATAACTAATATGCATAATAGGTCCCTTAGTACAATTAGGGTTATCTACCACGGCCATCTTAATGATCATACAGTTGTTGATTCAATTGCTGAATCATAGAGGCTGATGCTTGGATGAATATCTAAAAAGTTAAATTGAGGATTCATCAAGCAATGTCAAGTGATTAATAAGAGATGACCTCTAGCCGGAGGCAATCCTTCCTCTTATGGTTGATATCTTACCGACCTCTTGATGCAGGTCCTCTACATAGGAATAGAGATTCAGAGGTGTCATATTAGTTAGGTCGAAGAGTTGACTTAACGAGATCGAGATAACCAAAGACCTATGTCATATGTTGTCACGATATAGGCACACATCCTCTGATCGGAGACAGATGTGTTACTATATATCTGAGTATGTACATTTGGCATACCGATAGGTTGATGGCCTAATCAAGGTCTATAGACCGGAGCGTTGGTGTACATACAAGGGCATATGAGTAATATGATCTCTCAAAGGGATCATAGATGTTAATTTACTGAACTGGAAGACATGTTCTCACTCATGAGATATTGGGAATAAAATTTCCGTGTACGATTGTCTTACTTTAGAAGTCTGACTGATTTTGTAGGTTTGATATATACTTTTGGAAAGTATATGATCAATACCGAGGTATGATATATGCTTTTGGAAAGTATATGATCGATACCGACTCCAGTGATCGAATGAGAAACTTAATGGTAAAACCCTGAAGGAGACAGTCTAAATAAATCTAAAATTTTGGGTTTATTTTAGGTCTTCCAGTGAGCATGATGTACGGGTATTAGGAATACGTGAGAGTGATGTGATCGTAAACGATTGTATAACCATGACACTTTCATTCCTAGGGTGTGATGAAACAGGTTTGGATTTTAGTGACTCCTTTCAATAGAGAAGTAATCTGATCTTGGTCCAAATTTTGGATAGTGATCTGAAAGTGATTCAGAAGCAATGAAAAGAATAGATTTATGATTTTTATTTAATCAAACATCTATGGGAGTTCTGCAAGATATGGATTTTAGATGTGATCTCAATATCCAAGTCATTATACATGGAACATACAATCACCATGTCCTTATCTCCAAGTATCCGCGGAGAAAACACATTATTCTTGAAAGAGTTCAAGGATAATTTCATCGTTGATAATGTATCCAAGCATTGAGCAAAATAGATAATTAAATGTGATTTAAGTATTGCAAATAATATGAGTGTGATTTATATTGTTTGGGCACATAAGAAATGGATAATTAAATGTGATTTAATTATCATGAATAATGTGAATGAGATTCATATTATTTGAGTGCATGAGATTTAAGATCTTAAATAATTAAATATGATTTAATTATCAAGAATATAAATAATGTAGATAGCACTATACATAGAGTTCATATATATATTATAAATGTGATTTATCATATATAAGAGAGAGCTATTTGTAAGTAACATTTACAATTTAAATGTTGATGTGACTTGGATTCGTATTAGATAATTAAAAGTGTAATTTATATTTTATTTTGGGCTGTAAATGTAATTCATAAATTTCCAATGGCATGATTGCAATGTTCATGAAATAAATTAAATTTATTTTTGTGAGATAATTTACAACAAATATTGTTCTAGATATTGAAATTTTAATTTATATTTATTATTCAATATATATTTATATAAATCAATTGTTGTTGTGTTTTTACAATAATATTATTGTCACTGAAAGAAACACAAACCAATCTCATCCATTGATTTTGTGTTGTCCATGGATAGAGATCCATGGACTCCCAAAATACTATAAGAAGAGGCAAACCTTGCTCTTCAAATGACAACAACTAATGCTCTCTCCTTCCCTCCCTCCCTCCCTCTCTCTCTCTACACGGTCTCTGTCTCTCTCATTATGGCCGTCCACCATGGAGCCCTAAAGCGAGTCGCCATCATTGCCACATCGTCGTTATGCTGTCAGATCATTTGCTAGTGGATCTCTATCCCCTTTGATGTGCCTCGCTTGTGAAGAAGACGTTGGATCTTGCGTGACGAGATCTGGAGATTCGTCACTTGGATCATCAACATGGATTGCGAGGAGCACGCGTTTCATCAACGCGCGATCACGAGTGTCTTCTCCATTGGATCGGACTTGAGATATGAGATATCTTCGTTTAGAGACTCGATCACAACCACGCTTCAAGAGGTAAATCTAATACTTGTTTGTGGTTTAGATGAAATGATCTGAGAAGTATTCTTAGATCTTGTTGTTTCATTGTTTTAAAATTTCAAATTTTGTTGCCCCGAGCAACTAGTGCGACTTGTCGCTCTCGATTGAATATGATGCGATCCTCACGCCTCCGTAATGCGCTAAAGGATTTTCCCAATATCCTTCATTTCCTTGGTCACTATGAGGACATAGTTCGAGCTAAGTATCGGGAGGGTTGTATATATTGTATAAATACGTTAGCCATAACTCGTACTTTCTTGTATTTTCAATAGTATGGCTATTATACATTAGGTACATGTATATGAATAATAAAAGATTGAACTCTCTTGTAAACATGTGTAAATCTTCTTTGAAAATTTTTTTATAAAATTGTTTTCAAATGTTTTACCAATGATTTTGAAAAATAGTTGTGAAATGTTTGAAAAATCTTTTGAAGACCTTTGAAAAAACTTTGTAAAATATTTTTCAAACCATTGAAAAATAGTCTTCTGTAAATGTTTGTAAAAAGATTGTAAAAATATTTGTAAAAATATTTGAAAAGTTTTTTGTAAAATTATTTGCAAAATAAGTTTTCAAAAATGTTTGTAAAACATTTACAGAAATGTTATGAAATGGTTTTGAAAACCTTGTATCTAATCATGTGATAACCTGTTAATTACCCTATGTTATTTTGTCATTTTTACATTGTGAGCACTTAGGATTAATAAAAAGATGCTAACTTCAATTCAATGCAAACGGTAAAATTTATTTCACTTGGGCAAGCAAAAGGTCAAACTCAGGGAGGTCATTTTCTCCTTAGGGTAATTATTAGATGATGAAGATACTAGGTTTACAAGAACAATTTTTTTAGCAATTTTTATGCAAATATAGATTCTATGGAAATGCAGAGTGTCAATTTTTAAGGTCAAATTAGACAACAATAGAAAATCCAAATTAATATGCAAATTAACTCTAAAATATAGAAAACTAATTCTCTTTAGTTATTTATGCAACGATGAATCCACAATGTTTTTTTGTATTTTTAGGACACAAAATGCATGCATGAAAAATGGACACTTTTTACGGGTTTTTTATTGTAATTTTTCATCCAAATAATGTGCAAATTTTATGAAAATTGGGCACTAAGTCAATTAAGGTGAAATTAACATACTACAAACTTTTGGAATTTTTATGATGCAAAATGAATTTATGACGAATTAAATATGTAAACTATATTATTTTAGAAATTTAATTTTAATAAATAATAAACCTAATTATTTTCAAGAATTATAATTATCCTAGATATGTCTAATGAAGATGTATCCAGGAAAAATAATAACTCCTAGAAATATTGGGTTTACATACTATTAAAAATTGATTACCAAAATCACCACTTAATTTATTCGAAGAACAATATGCATGCAAATTGGACAATTTTTGGGCACAAATTAGAACACAATTAATTCTATCGAATATGAATTTTTGGAAAATTTTAGAGTGATTAGTTAATTGTTATGATCTAGTTACTCACGTATGGACAAAATATACAAATATTCACCAATTCAATTTTAATAATTCAACTACAACTCACAAAAATTACAATAATAATCCACAATGATAAAGATTAATTGTTCTATACTATGCAATTTTTGAAATAAAAAATGCAAAAAGATGGTTCAATTGGGTGATGAAACATAAGGTTTTTTCTTGCAATTAAACAAATTAAATAAGCAAGAATAAATGAGAAAAAGAACTACAAAGATATGCAAGTGTAGTAAAATGACTTGGTGTAGACTCTCGGGAACAGAGTGACTGATCAGGTTACCTATATATTTTTCTAAATAGCCTATGATTGTCACATGAGTGTGGGTTTAAGATTAGCCCATTAATGGCTCTTTGGGATAGTGGGAGATTGTTGGACATGCGATCCCACGGCGAGCTATTATGCAATAAATGTTATTGCAAATATCATTCCCTGGTCTGAAATTAAGAATAACAAATTCGTATAATTGGTTCCGTAGTACAATTAGGGTTATGTACCATGGCCATCTTAATGATCATACAACCGTTGATTCAATTGTTGAATCATAGAGGTTGGTGCTTGGATGAATATCTAAAGAGTTAAGATTGAGGACTCATCAAGCACCGTCAAATGATTATTAAGAGATGTTCTCCAACCTGAGTACGAGATGACAATCCTTTCTCTTTTGGCTGATATATGACCGACCTCTTGATGCAAGTCCTCTGCACAGGAATAGATATTCAGAGGTGTCAGACTAGTTAGGTCAAAGATTTGACTTAATGAGATCGAGATAACCGAAGACCTATGTCAAATGATGTTTTGATATAGGCACGCATCCTCTGACCGGAGACAGATGTGTTACATATGTTTGAGTATGTACATTTGGCAGACAGATAGGTTGATGGCCTAATCAAGGTCTACACACTAGCGTGCTCGTATGCATATAAGGACATATGAGTAATACTATCTCTCAAAGGGACCATACATGTTCATTTACTAAAATGGAAGACATGAGCTCACTCATGAGATATTGGATTCAAATTCCGTGCGCTGTCATCTCGCTTTGGAAGCTTTGTTGAATTCATAGGTTTGATATATGCTTTTGGAGAGTATATGATCAATACCTGGGTATGATATATGCTTTTAGAAAGTATATGATCTATACCAACTCCCAATGATTAAATGAGAAACTTTATGATAAAACCCTAAATGAGACGGTCTAAATAGATGAAAAAAACTCCGGGTTTATTCTAGGTCATCCAGTATGCATGATAAAGGTATTAGAAATACCTGAGGGTGATGTGATCATAAACGATTGTATAACCTTTATGCTTCCATTCCTAGGGAGTGATGAAACATATTTGGATTTTAGTGACTCCTCTTAATAGAGAAGTAATCTGGTCTTGGTCCAAATGTTAGACATTGATATAAATGTGATTCAGATGCAATGAAAAGATTAGATTTATGGTTTTGATTTAATCAAATACCTATGGGAGGTTCGCAAGATCTGGTTTTGAGATATGATCTAAATATCTAAGTTACTATACATGGAGCATACAAGTGCCCTATCCTTATGTCCAAGTATACGTGGAGAAAGCTCATTATCTGTGGAAGAGTTCAAGGATAATTTCACTTTTTAAAAACGTATCCAAGCATTGACAAATTTGATAATTAATTGTGATTTATTTATAATAACTAATACAAATTTAATTCATATTATGAAGAGATTTATCTAACATAATTAAATGTGATTTAATTATCAAATATTTGAATAATGTGAATGTGATTTATATTACTTGGGCACATGAGAATATAGATCCAAAACGATTAAAGGAGATTTAATTATCATGGACATAAATAATGTGCATAGCACTATCCATGTTATTCATATATGTTATAAATTTGATTTATAACATATAAGAGAGAGAGTTATTAGTAAATGACATTTACAATTTGTTATTGATGTGAATAGGATTCACATTGGATATTTAATTAAAAATGTAATTTACATTTTATTTTGGGTTGTGAATGTGATTCACAAATTTCCAATGTCATGATTGCAATGTTCACAAAATTGGATTTATTTTTTTGAAATAAATTTGCAATAAAAGGTTGTTGCAAATATTGGAGATTTACCTGAGATATAGATTCTCATGTAATTGGAAGGAGCCACTATACCGTAGAAAGAGGGTGGACAACCACCCTCTCCTTATGGAATGGGTGGCCGCCCCCTTCTTCTTATGGAAGGAGGCTTGCCTCCTTCCTATTTCTCCAATGGAGATTGATATGATATAATTTATTTATATTGATTATTATTCAATATATTTTGTTTTAAAATTAATTTAGTTTTTATTGTATTTTTAGAACAAAGTCATGGCCATTATAAGAAATACAAATCAATGTGAACCATTGGATTTGTGTTGTCCATGGATTAAGATTCACGGACTCCCAAAATATTATATAAGAAGAGGCAACCCTAGATCTTCTTTAAGATAATTGAAATATGCTCTCTCCTCTCTCTCTTTACACGCCATGTCTCTCTCCTCTCTTGTGGTCGTCCACTTGATGCCCTAGAGAGAGATCACCGTCGACATTGCATCATCGTTATGCTGCCGAATCGACTGCTCATAGATCTCTATCTCCTTCAGTATGCCCCATTCGTAAAGAAGACGTCAGATTCTGTGTGATGAGATCAAGAGATTCGCCGCTTGGATCATCAACATGGATTGCGAGGAGCACATGTTTATCTACGCGCTCGCAAGCGTCTCCTCTTTTGGATTGGACTTGAGACGGGAGGTCTCTTTGTTTAGAGACTTGATCACAACCATGCTTCAAGAGGTAAACCTAATACTTGTTCATGGTTTAGATGAAACAATCCGAGAAGTGTTTTTGGAACATGCAGTTTCATTGTTCAAAAATTTTTATTTACGTTGCCCCGAGCAACTAGGGCGACTAGTCGCTCCCGATGGCATATGATGTGATCCTCACGCTTCCTTGATGCACTTAAGGATCTTCCCATATCCCTCAGTTTGGGTAGTGGGTTGTATTTAAAATGCGATCCAACTACTGGAGGTGAATGTATGGTTCCTTGTGATTGTGTCCATGGAATATAGGGAGCAATAAAAGAATAGTGGACTTCAGCTCGAAATGCCCATGAACGACAAGCATCTAAATACATGTCATTGCATGTCACACGCCTTGGTTATAGGCATCTCTCAATGTTGGCTTGGGCTTCACTCTAGGCTACTATTGCTCGGCCTCCCCATTCCCACCTCCTCTCATCTGCACATCCTCCTCTCTCATCCCTCTTCTGTCATTCCTCAACTCTAAGATCATATAACATAATCTGGCCTGGATGTTGGCCTGCTTAGTCAAATGTGTTCGGATGGCCTGTGTGGATGCCAACATTGTGGTGTTGATCTCATTCTGCTAAGTAAGTCTTTGTCTCTATAAAAGTGCAAGGCACTCGATCACTCCTCAGAAATGATGTAGTCTCAAATGATAGTTTAAGATTAGGGTCAATCTCAAACAAGAGATTTTTTGGCGAAAGAAATGGAAATGTGGAGAAAGAAGTGAATTCCGGAAGAGAGTCATCCCGAATGAGTGAAAATGACCGAACAAGAGTGTATAGAGAAAGTCTCGCAAAGTCTGAGCAAAAAGTATTCCAATCTGACATCTTCGATGGTCGAGAGGCAAGATGCGAGAACACATAGTCAAACAAGAATAAGATGATGAGAATAAAGGTGCGAAGTGTATAGAGGGTCTCTACACTAGCAAACAAACACAATACAAACCCCCAATTCACCAACTAGACGCCATGTGAAGACCATGAAAATTCGGTCGTTTTTCTTTTCAATTTTAAGTTTAGTGAATCTACAAGAAGTTACTTACTACCAAACACACAGGGTGATGTCACCTTATCACCCAGGGTACATCCTCAAACATCCCAAAATAGTGGTACTATCTTCCTAGGATGCTAATTTATATCAAGCCTAAAGGGAGATAAGAGGTAGAGCACACCAAAATGATTTTCTAAGGTCTAAGGCAAGTGCTTGCAGCAGGGATCATACACTGAAGAGTGGTGTACAGGTGATTAGAGCAAAAGGCCAGGGATTTAGGCTCTATCCTTAAGGAAACATCCTCACCCATTCTGTCTGAAGGTAAGTACCTGCAAACAATGAGGGCTTACTCTCCCCAAAATAATGATGTGATCTTTATGTTTAGTTTTGGGTCAAGTATTATTAGCAGTCCCTTTTTTATTTGTCTATCACTTTTTTTGATTTTTTCAAAGAATCAATATAATGACTTTCCAATTCCTTTATTTCCATGTGAGAAAACAAGGGAGGAGATCGGAAAAGCCGATGCGACGGAAATCAATGATGCATGTTGAGTAAGAGAGGCGTACGTTTTGTCAACAGTCTACACGCAAAATGATCCTCACATAAAAATAAAGATAGAAAATAAAACTAACCAAAATGATGCACGAGAAGTGTCCTAGCAGTAAATTCTACTATCGGGCAAGAACCAATTATTTGACTAAGTCCAATGCTACGATTTACTTTATAGGAACAAATATTCTTATTTAAAGGCTTTAGACATAATTGATTACCTAAATCAAGTAAGAAATTAGAACCTATATCTAACAGTTCAAGCATAAAAAACCTCGAAAAAACAAATAAAAATAAAAGTCAAAGAAAACAAAAATCGGTTCCAAGTAGACTAGCACTTGGTGAAACAAACCCCGCAATCCACAAGATCTAATGTCCACTAAAATAGAAAAAGGGCAAGTGCTGAAAAATTATTATAAATTATTACAAAAATAAAATGGAAATAAATACGAAAATAAAACAAAAAATATATGTGCAAAATACTCCAAGAATCCTCCAAGTCTTCTGCTTCTACTCTCAAACGCTCGCTTGCTGCTCAATGAAGAAACGAGCTGCCTCCGCATCCCTCGGGTGCACCCGCTCTCCTAAGAAAATTGCCCCCACTCGGCAGGCCCTCGCAAGAAAGAGGAAACAAAAAATATATCAGACAACAATTATGGAAAATATAGAGCAAAAATACAAGAAAGAGAAAATGTGAATAAAAAGAGACAAATGAAATAAAATAAAACGGAGATATATACAACCAAGAATAGCAAGAAATAGAGAGATAACCTAGCTACCCTCGACGTGCCTCCCCGACAACAGTGCCATTTGTGTTTATTAGCTTTTAATAGGTTTTAATTATTTTAAAAAGGTAGAAATGTCATCACAACTCAAAGAAATCCTTAAACAAAAATATTAATATTTATTCAATTCTCAAGCCCACGAAACAAAGGAATGTAAGTAAGAGAAATAAATTGCTATTTATTTACTTGTATAGCGTACGAGAACAGAGTGACTAGTCAGCTGATGAATATGCATTTCATCATCTTTATTCATTTATTTTAGCTTAAAATCCATTATAAAACACCCATATATAATACTAACTCCATATTCTTACTAACTTGCATTTGTGTGTAAATATTGTACACTTATTACTATTTTAACCCAAAATAAATAAAGAAAGAAAGGAAAATAAAGAAAAGAAAAGGAAAAAGACTGCATATATGTAATAGATACATGCTAACCCAAACCTCAAGAGAAGGTCAAGACTTGACCTAATCAACCAGGAAAAAAATAGGGGGAGATAGTGTCCTTAATCAGAAAATCCAAAAAAATATGTGTGTTGTAAATATTTGTATACTTACACTATTTTATTTGTACATAAATTGACTTCAAACAAAATAATGTTCAAAACAAAAGATGTAAATAAAAATGTATCCTAAATAATAAAAATGTTTGCAAAATAAAATCATGTACAGAATAAAAGTAACCACATCCGGAAAAAGCCATTAAGTGATAATTGAAAGACCAATTCCAGCTCCATACGAACTCAAATTGAATTAACTCACTTCCGTTGTATTCTAAATTAAATTATCTTCAAAATGGTTGTGGCTTCATAAGTATTGGTGTTACGGTTTGAAAGTCAATTTTCTGAGGTGGTTTGTGCAATTTTACTATTTATTTGTACATATTGTATTTGTAAATATTTATAAATATTTCTACTAATTATTTAAAATAAAAAAAATAAAATTTTAAAACAAAAAAACTAATCCTTATTTAACTATGTATATAATGTACCATATGTATATATATGCTATTCTTGAATAACCACCATAAGAAATAAAAAAATTAACATTTATTATTCAATTTAGTAAAGTGACGAAAATACAAAAAAAAATTTTTTTTGTAAATAATTTTAACTTTATCACATTTCAAATTTTTTGTCTTATCTCTTATCTTCATTCAAAATTTTAAAAATTCAAACTCCATTCTTTATCTATTAATATGGCTCCCTCTCCCTCATTTCAACTTGATCAATCTTCGGTGAGAGGAGCCTATTCTCCGAGAATTATTTTGTCGTAGAAGGGTGCCTAGCCTCCGAGCCGTCCAATGATAGTGAGTCAGCCTTCATCGAGGCGATCACGATCTTTTCTGCTCCTAAGGTGTGATCCATTTTTCTTCTCTTATTTTTAACCTAGGTTAATCGTAGTTTACTTTTCACATTTTTATTTTCGTTGTCAATTTTTTTTATAGATCTTAGAATTCACATCACGATTTGATCCACCTTCAATTCTGATTTTTCTTCTCATTTTCTCGATCTCTCCATGTTCACGTTCTACTCCCCGCGATCTCTCAACGCTGGCCACGAACGGTGGCCGAAGACTCGGATTCGATTCTTCCATTTTGTCGGATCCCCATTCACATTCTTTTCAATTTTTTATTATTTATTTAAATAAGCAGAGATGATGCATCGTGTTTGAATCCTCTTCTATTTCAAAAAAAAACACACACGTAGACAAAATATATTGTTTTTTGTTTCTTTAACATTTGTTTTGTAGGAAAT
This sequence comes from Ottelia alismoides, assembly GCA_037367405.1. Lineage (NCBI taxonomy): Eukaryota > Viridiplantae > Streptophyta > Magnoliopsida > Alismatales > Hydrocharitaceae > Ottelia > Ottelia alismoides. The sequence continues at coordinate 1,794,275 of JAZKJV010000700.1, forward strand.
AAAAAAATAAAAAAAGAGTTTACAGCTTCTGCTTACACGTTTTTTGAAAATTTAAAAATAAAAAATCAAATCTTTGCGCGGCAACAACCACGCCTTCCCTTCGCGCAGGCCGCCCACCGTTGGCCAGCACCGCGCCATTAGCACCTCCGTTGCCAGCTGTCGGCCGTGAGATCAGGAAGCCACCACCATATCCGCGCTGAGGCCCACTCCCTGTCGCCAACCATCCGCGGAACGCGGCCATCACCTGTAGTGGCCTCCGTCGCAACCTCCACCGCAAACTCCAACCTCCATTCAGCAAGCCCGCCGCGGGCCCCCTTCACAACGCCAGCCCGTTAGACCTCAACCGCCGCCCAGCTCGTATCCACCAGAACCGCGCGAGCCAGCACTCTCCATCACTGACGACCCACCATCTGTTGCCGGCCGACTTGCTTGGAGAGGAAGGTGTGGCGGTGCTATTTGCCCCCTCATTGGTTGGAGAATGAAAAGGAAATACCCCGCCCCTCAGGCTTGAGAACAAAGAAAACAAGGTAACCCTATGTTTTTAAATAAAACAATTTGGGTAAATTGCATTAAAGCCCCTTGAGGTTTCAGAATTTGTGAGAAGGCCCCTACCAAGAACAGCAAGTGCAAAGCACGTGATTCGTTGGGTAATTTGTAAATTCCATCCTGTAGTTTATTTCTTTTATTATTTAATGCAAAAACATTACATATTTACATTTTAGTCCATATTATCTAGACTATTTATTTTGCATGTTCTTTTTATTGAAATAAATGTTTTCATTCCTCTAAAAATTCTACAAAAAGTGGTGTATATTCTTGTTGTATTCTTCTTCATGTATAAAAATTTAGTTGTATTTTATTTCCATTTTTTATTATTAAAAATTCAAAAACAGTGTCATTTTCTCTTCCTGAAATTCAGAAATTCATAAAAAAACTGAATATTTCTCTAAAAATTTCAAAAAAATAAGATTAGCTTTATTTTATTATTTTTAGTTCCTGTCCAATTTTCGTGCAATAATTCTTTTGAAAACCCAAAAAATGAAAAATATCAAAAATCTTAGAAAAATCACATAAAATTCTACAAAAATCCAAAAATCATGATTTCACTTCCTGTTTGTAGATATTTGTTTATATTTTAGCATAAAAATAGTCTCTAGGGTTTTTAGGTATTAAATATTTTTAGGTTGCAAAGTACTCCAGGTTATGCACTATTTATCATTTTTGCCACCGTTTGATTTTTAGAAAAATACAAAAACATCTAAAAATTTTACAAAAATTCCCAAAAACATTTCAAAGCCTTTAAAACCCAAAAATATTTTCTCTATAATTTTCTGGACATTTCTGTCTATTTTAAAAATACAAAAAGAGTGTGGTGTACGTATTTCTTCCCTTGTGTATATTGTTCCTTATTTTTTAAAATAAAAATTACAAAAATCAAAATCATTAAAAATTTGAAAAATCATAAAATAAAAAAAATTAGAAATGAAAAAAATTAAAAATTTAAAAAGACAAAAAAATCACAAAAAACCAAGATAGTTTGCATTTAAGATTCCCTTTTTCTTTTAATTGATTTTCGATTATTTGAGTAACCCTCGGGAATTGTAGCCTCATGAATTTGATCTTGTTGCTATACAGGTAAATAAGTAACAAAAATTTCTTTTGCTTCATTATTAATTTTGTTGCTTGAGAAGAAAAAAATTTGTTTGTTTGTTGCGGAATATTTGGGTTGCAATCACCACTGCGCATTTATTTTCACATCAATAATTCAAAATCCGAAAATCCTGTCTCAACAAAATGCCGCCATTATCGGGGAGGCACGACGAGGGTAGTTAGGTTTCTCTTTTGGCATGTTATTCTTGGTTGTATATCTGTTTCTATTTTTCCACATTCATTCCATTGTTCATATTCACTATTTTTATTTCATTTTTCTTGCTCATATTTGATATTTGTGTTTCTTACACATTCTCTCTTTTCTTTTTCTTATGGGGCCAGTGGAGCGAAGGAGGCGGTCCTAGGAGAGCCGAAGCACCCAAGCGAGGCGGATGCGACTTGATTATTCACCGAGTTGTAGAATAGCGTGAGAGGAGGAGAAGAAGAATTGAAGGAGATCAAGAAATTTGTTTGTTTGTTTATTGCGTGATATTTAGGTTGCAACGACCACTGTGCAATCCCAAGAATCCCGCTCAACATCAGCCTACAAAGATATTTTCCTAAATAGCTTATGATTAGCACATGAGTGTGGGTTTATGATTAGCACATTAAATGGACCTTTGGGCTATTGGGAGATTGTTGGACATGTGAGCCTACGATGAGACATTATAAAATAAATGTTATTGCAATTCACTCCTTAATCTGAAATGAAGAATAATTAATTTGTATAATAGATCCCTTAGTACAATTAGGGTATGTACCATGACCATCCTAATAATCATACAATTGTTGATTCAATGGGTAAGTCATAGAGGTTGGTGCTTGGATGATATCTAAAGACATAGATTGAGGAGTCATTAATGAATCCCACATTCATCTACATTATTCTCTATTTTTGTCTCTCTTGCTTAATAAAATCAATAAAAATAAATAACAAATAACATTAATTAATTATATCGTGTTGTGATAAATACCTATAATTTTTGTACACAATATGCCTATTATTGTGTTATTATTTTATGCATATATTATTTATTAAAAATATAATAAAAAAGAAAATAATATTGTATATATTTATTTTAACACTATTTATAAATAAAAATCCAAAAAATAAGAAAATAGAATAAAATTAACTAAATTAATTCATTAAATTAATTGTAAAAATATTTTATGTATATAGATGATTAATTTCTCTTTGAGTTATGCATAAAAGTTGTAGATCTCATTGGGATCTGCAACTTTCATGTTGAACATTTTTCTAATTCTTTTTCCTTTTATTTATTTTCTATGTTATATTATTTTTTATTTATCTAAAGGCCATCTAGTGCCATCTTGATGCACCATGTGGCCCCGCCTCATCACTTCATCTTGCCTTGCTCTATGCCATCGGATCATCTTGAGAGTCATCATCAACCTCTAGATCTTCAGTCCAAGAGATGCGATCCTTCATGCCCATCCCTCTTCACCGATTTTCAGTAACCCCTTCATGTGACCCAACTGCTTCCTTCATCGCCATCCTCTTCCTCAATCATCCATCTCCTTCGTCCAACCTATAACTTCCATCGTCGCCCTCATGTGCCCCCTGGATTGCTAGTTGAACTACCGCCCCAACTTCTTGGAACCTCCAAATTTCTCCTCTTCAACACCCTTCCTCTGGCTATGGCAACTGCTATTCCCATTTCGAAAAGTTTTCCCTAGCCTTGAGCTTCACATGTGACAGAGAGTAAGTGCATTTCAAGAGCCATCACGATGTCTTCTTCTCTGATGCAATCTAAGGCTAATCCTCCTTACTGTAGCCTCAAAGATGCTCGAGCTTTGAGCTGGTGACCTCCAATCCATCAAGTAAAGGTCAGAGTTGCAATAACTCCATCCTCCAGGTTTGTTCCGTCTTCTAGTTCATCATTGTGATTCATCTTCTTCCTCAAGGTTAGTCCAGGTAAGAATTCTTATCTTAGTTCCTATGAGTTTCACCTTTATATCTTGACTCACTTTATGGTCAATTTGCTCCTCTCATATGGCTATTATCATCAACGATCTTCATGCTTTCACACATAACTTCCAATAGACCTCCTCCATTTCTTTATCTTCGTGACCACTCGATTCATTCCTTATTCTTACATAAAAAATGACCCAAATAGAGCTTAGTCTTTTCATACAAATCAATCCTCCATTCCACCTCAGAAGAATTCCAAAAGAATCACAAAACCTTGGGTATTGTTCCTTTAATATTTGTAGGTGATGTTAAACCTTGAATGATCGTAATTTCTGACGAGCTCTGATCTCAACTGACTCTATTGTAGTCACTTTGTCGAAGTTTCCTTCTAGCATGTATCTGGTCTTCAACAAACATTCTTCTTTTTTGCCATGATGCCAGGAAGTTTTAGTGACCTTCGGACCTAGTGGAGATGCTCAGAGGAGGAGAACGAGTCTTGCTAGAGCTCCTCCCGAGAGATGCCTCTTACGGAGGAGGGGGAAGAACAAAGCGAGTAGTTACTATCCGATCTAATTTCCCAGATTAGATATGATGATCAACAGAAGATCTGTGCCTCCACCCGAGGCAACGCTTCACTTCTACGGCTTGGAGCTTCTGACCCTAAGCAAGTCCAGGTCACATGTTCAGCGCACGTGCATCTGAAAAAATTGCAATGAAGACCATGAATTTATCATAATCGCATATAAGTACCGATCTTTTGGAAAAATTGCGTAAATACTCTAATGGATTTTTGTATTTGCATTTTAGTCTATTTTGGACTTAATTGTAATAAAATAGATATGTTTTCTTGCATTTATGCCCTTGTAGTATTTTGGCAATAACTTGTGGACCATTGATCCAAATTGAATGAAATTGGTGTCGTTGGAGAGCTTATTTCATGCTCTTCAATTTAGTATTTTAAATCTCAATATTGATTTATATTTCACACATCAAATTTTAGAGGATTGATTTTATCTACTCTTCTATAATAATTGATTTAAAACTAATCACAAATAGGTTGAAGTTTCTTTCCTCTTATCATTAATTGATTCTAAATTCATTAATTGATCCCATAAGTATTAAATCTATTTAATCAGGAGCATAATTTGTGTTATATATCCTTATGTATTTATTGTATGTTTGTTTTTCATCTTAAAATGAATGCATAAAAAGTGTTGCAAAATTGCATTCTTATTGTGTGTAATTGCAATGTTCTTAACCTAGCACCTATAAATCAATCAATCAATTAATTAATTAGAATCTAAGTTTGATTAAATAAATAATTTCATCCACGTGTTCGAACCTAAACTTACCTATGTAAATATTAAAGTCGAAAACACTTCATGGAGATTATCTCTTGGTTCTATTGATTGTTAATTGGCACATGTTACAATGAGAGCATATTAATATTGTAGATTTACATTCATCAGATGATGTCGTTGCTGGAGACGTGATACATTATTTGATTATATTTAGTATTGATTAATTATTTTTTATGACTTCTAGAGTCTCTTAGTTAAGTTCTTATTGTGTTGTTCATTGTTTTTGTCTTCTTTTTATTTTCTATGATTTGCAGATATTTTGATTTGCTACATTATTCTGATATTATTTTTAATACTCTTATTATTTTGTGGTAGGGACCACAAAGCCGACAACACCAGGAGGACCAAGAGGGCAAGGAGCTTGGAGCTTCAGCTAAAGAGACCACAGAGCAGTTTTCCTCAGACGATTTTTAGTTAATTAAATAGCATCATGTTTGGGTTGTACTTTATTATGTAGCATTTATTTGAGTAATTTGTTAGTTTTTCTTGCCCTATTTATAGTGGTTCTCAATTGAGTTCTCGTGTATGTAAAAAAGACCTTTTTTATTAATTATGTGGTTACATCGAGAGTGATTCTCGACTTGAGTGACGATCTAGGTCAAGGCACTACACTCCAACTAAACATATCTTAGGCCCTTGATGATTGATCTATTTCGTAACTTAGGATACACACCGCTTGATCTCATAAGATTCATAATTGTAAAAATCCGAGGAGATTCATTGAGAAGCATATAAATTACATTCTATCTAGCCAAATTTAATTGGATTCTTCATCGCTAATAGAACTCATGTTTAGGTGCGTAATTTTTCGACTTGCATCATATAGTGTAATTTTTACAAATTCAATCTTGCATCCATATGGAGAGTGTTGGGAATCACTGTAAGTATTCCTAAATAGCTGTATTCATCATCGTTTTCTGATAGCATCCCCTTTTTCATATTCTCCCTCGATTTTTGCCAACCTATGAATAGAGGAAAAAGGGAGTGTACGTCAGGCAATTTTTGTGGTCACTTAAATTCAAGTGATAACCAACAAATAAAATTGAGATTGAATTATGCAAGTTGAACTAAATAATTTGTAATAAAATCAACCTTGTATTACGGGTAGAAAAACACTCATTGTACGCAGGTACTTACCTCCTAACAGAGTGAGTGAGGATGGATCCCTAAGTTTAGATCCCAAAACCCTATACTTCCAACCTATGTCTCCAAGTTTGACTCTTTTGGATTTTGGGAGATGCAAGCCATTGGCTCCGACCTTAGAAATATGTTTTGGTAGTCTGCGCCTATAAGTTCCTTTTGGGTTGTGATATTGAAACTGACAGCTGATGAATCCACATTTCATCATCTTTATTCTATCATTTTGGCCTCAAAAACCCTGGCAATGCATGCAAATACCACTAATTCCTGCATCTTAGCATTTATGCATGTGTATGTAAATAGTTTAAAATACAGTTTTTAAACCCAAAATTATAGAATAAAGAAAAGAAAAGAAAAAGAATAAAATATTGTAAATATTTTATGTCCCAAAACCCTGAGACCTGGGCATCTTGATGAATAGGTCGACCGGGAATAAAGTAGGGGGGAGATAAGGGCCAGAATACAATGAAGATTTTATTCATTCTTTATACATTTTAAGACCTATTTTTTGTTCCACTTTTTATACCTCAAATAAAGAAACTTTGTACATGAAAGTTGTAGATAATTATATAAAGAAAAATATAAAATTAATTTCACTCAAAAATATTATACAGATAAAAAGTTATGATATGAATAAGATTCCAGAATCCTAACTTCTCAGACCTGGATCTCCCAAATTAAAGCTCAAAATGTATCAAAATCACTTTAATTGTATATAATTTTAAATAAGCTATTTAATGAAGGTGGTTTCGCATTTGGTGGACTACGGTTTGAAAGTTGAGTTTTGGGACCCTATTGTATACTTGTACAGATTAATATATTCATTTTATTATTTATTCATTATTTTCATAATTTTATATATTTATAATTTTGTAAATATTATTTATAAAAAAAGAGTATATTAAAATTAGAATAAAAACTCAAAGAAAATATAAAATAAAATACTTGTATATATCACATACCTAGGTATAATACCAATATATATACTTATAGAATTATTATTCATATTTTATTAAGTGTACAAAGAATACCAGAAAAATAAAATAAAAATATATTAAGTATATAAAAATATTCTATAGATTTATAAAATAATACACAAAATAAATTAAAATTAGATTCACAAAATAAAAAAAATAAAATATTAAAATACATAGATATATGTACCTATATAGGTCATAAAAGGTAACTTGTATTTTTATACCTCATAAAAATAAATAAAAATCATAATAAAATAATTCATAAAATTTGAAATATTTTTTATTTTATAACCTAAATTTAATAAATTCATTTACTAATTTAAATTGAATTAATAAAACATTTTCCAGGGATTTTTCCTAGTTGGTCCACGTGGACCAACCAGGTGACAGTCCACGTTGATCCGCCGGTCAATTGGCTGTCCTCCCCCACGTAACCTTGTCAGAACTGCATTTTTAACTTTGTTTCTCGATTTTCTTGAGGAACATCCTTGCACCTTCTCGGCTAAGTCTCTTCACGACTTTTGTTTCTCGTTCAATGGTCACCCACGCCCAGGTGAAACCTCGATCAATGGATCGACGTGATAGCCGTTGTGCCTCGTTCTTCCCATTCGACCGTCAACCATTCAAATACGCCCCTTGTCCTTCCTTCGACTTTTGAACCCCTCAATCCCAGGTTTAGCTCCCTTTTTCGCGCCCAAGAGCTCAAGGAAGGTGACATCTTCTTTTTCAGAGCTTCAGGCTGGTCGAGCGACGCCCGAGGAGGCTCCACCACCTCCGCCAACTCCGGCGTAGAGGTACCCCCACCTCAGGTGATCCACCTTCGAGGTCCTCCCTTTTCTTCTATTATTCTTTTGCTTTTCATTCACCGTAGCTTTAAGATTATTTTCTCCCAAAAATCATCGCATTTCGATCACTCATTCGCCTCCACGATCACCTCGTCGGAGTGCTCCTCGGCCACCATCTCGCGCCGTCGTTCCTCGCCCCCATTTCGCCTCCGCGGGGTCCAGGCATTTTGTCCTGGACCCTCTCACCCCTTTTTGCAGGTATTCGCGCATTGAAGAGAGCCTGGGGCTCGTTTTGACCCTCGCCGGAGACCCGTGAAGCCCTCCAGCTCCGTCGTCTTCCCCAGCGAGCTCCGACCACCACTAGGGCATTTTGGAGCCACCAGGACCCAGAGGAAGCCCCCAGGAGCTCGCAGCCCATTTTTGGAGCCCAAAGACCACCGGAGGACGGAGCTAGAGCTTGGGGAAGCTCGCCTCACCGGCGTTGCTTCCCTTTTCTTGCTCCGCCGCCCAGCACCGTCGGATCGAGGCGGAGCTCCAGATCGTTCAGTCACCATCGGTTCGCGTTGCGCCACCACCGTCAGATCTTCTGGGAAGATCTAATCTCCCCCGTCCAGCACGAACCGTCATCGTGCATTCCTGAAGTGCCACGTGTCAAGTGGGCGCTCCCCAACCGTCCGTTCACGCACGAGGATATTAGGCATGGGTATTTTGCCCTTCACCCCTTGCCATTTTGTCTATTTAATTATTAGTATTTAAACTTTCATGTGTAGTTTAAATATTTTGTAATATTTGCACTTAGGCCCCCGTACTTTATTTATTTGCACTTAGGTCATGTTCACATCACCTCATGTGACCAGTGCGCATGAGGGGTGGTGATTTTGCGCAGGACCCCCTGTGGGTTTATTTATTTTGCTTTAGTCCAGGAACGTTGATATTACGTGTAATATATTTGGAGATTTTGCATGTCAGCCCCTGGGATTTTTGTATATTGCATTTAGGTCCTTGCTATACGCATGCTAGTCACGTGCGGGGTTGGGATTTTTATAGGCATACCCTTACGGGTCTGGTTATTTGTGATTGGTCCTGGAAATTAGTTTATCAGTTATAAATTTTGTGGAAATTTGCACTGTGGCCCCTGGATGTTTGGATATTTAAATATATGCCCTTGCTAGTAGTGTAATTTCTCTTTGTTGTCTCTATTTAATTCATGCATCTATAAAATTCCAAAAATTACCAAAAAATCAAGTTAAGTTCATGTTGCATTGCTCTTTCTCGCCGTATTTTTGTTTTGCATTTTTATTGCATTTTCATATTTATAAAAAATCAAAAATATGCATTTTTGCTACTGTTTGCATTAGAAAATACCAAAAAAATAGTAAAACACCTTTAAAAATCCCAAAAACATTACCTATGGTGTATTTCATTGCTTTTTAATCTATCCAAAAATCAATAAAAAATATAAAAGAAAACCCTTACAAATTCTAAAACCCCAAAAACCTTCATAAAAATATTAAAAATGCATCAAAAATCCTAAAAATATAATATCTTTTTCCAAAATTTCTTTGTTTATTAGCTTTAATTTAAAATTAATTTGGGGAATTTTTTTTAATATTTACTATTTTTCATCCAACTCAGCCATGGCCGATCCCAAGCTTAGGTAAATGAGGAGGGTTGCACGTTAGGTAGCCGACAGCCAGCACAGGAGCGATAAATTCTTAAATAATGTTCTTAAAGTTCTTCTAAGAACACTATTTATGAATTTGTCTCGAAACTGTTCGGATAAATTCCTAAATAGTGTTTTTTTAAGAACGCTTTTTAGGAATTTATCTCGAATTCGTTCGGATCTTTTAAACATGGATTTAAGCAAACATACAGATTTCATTGGGGCGTTCCCTACTTGCGACACGTTGCATCGCCCGAATGCAATGAAAAATTTGCAAGGACTGCTACATCACAGCCTGGATGTAGTTTAAAATTTGCAAGGGTTCTCGCATGAGGAACGCATGCGGGTAAATAAGCTAGTTCCACTGCATCACCGCCCGGATGCAGTCCAAAATTTACAAGGGTTCTCCCATAATGGACACATGCGAGTAAAGAAGTTAGTCCGAAAGAGATTGCAAAGGAAGTTACGGATTGGCAGTTGGAATATCAGTACTTTAACTAGAAAATTGATGGAGATAGTGGATACGATGGAATGAAGGAAGATTCATATATTATGTCTTCAAGAGACTAAATAGGTTGGAGAGAAATCAAGGGAGATCGAGAAGACATGCTTTAAACTTTGGTATTCAGGTAAAGATAAGGGCAGAAACGGTGTTGGAGTTGTTGTTCAAAAGGATTTGAAGGATTGTGTGGTTGAGGTGCAAAGATTTGGGGATAGGATTATCTTGCTAAAGTTGGTGCTTGAAGAAGAAATTCTGAATATCATCTCAGTTTATGTACCGCAAATTGGTTTAGATGAAAGGACTAAACAAGCTTTTTGGGAGGATCTGGATAAGATTGTGCAAGGAATCCCACAAAGAGAGATGGTTTGCATAAGTGGAGATCTTAATGGACATGTGGGAAAAGATGTTTCAGGGTATGCGAATGTGCATGGAGTCCATGGTTTTGGGGATAGAAACGAAGAGGGAAAAGTCATTCTGGATTTTGTAACTGCATATGATCTTTTCATAGTAAATACTCTTTTCAAGAAGAGGGAGGAGCACTTAGTTACTTACAAGAGTGGCTTAACTAGAACACAAATAGATTACTTTGCGTTGAGGAGAAGAGATCGGTTTTGTTGCAAAGATTGCAAAGTAATCTCTGGAGAGAGTTTGACAACCCAACATCGCTTGTTAGTCTTGGATTTGCAAATAAAAGTTTGGTAAAGAAAAGGAGGGTTCCTAAGATCACTAGAACTAGGTGGTGGAATCTTTCACTGAAGCAATCAAGCTTCAGGGAGAAGGTTTTAGAAGACTTATCTTGGGATTGTAGCGGTAGTGCAAATGAAATGTGGGAGGCAGTAGCATCTTGTGTCCGAAAGGTAGCCAAAGAGATGCTAGGCAAGTCAAAAGGAGGAGCTCCGGGTCAAAAGGAGGCTTGGTGGTGGAGTGAAGGGGTGCAAGAGAAGCTAAAGTTTAAAAGAGCTTGCTTTAAAGCTATGTCTAAGGATAGAACAGAGGAAACTGTCACAGACTATAAAATAGCGAAGAAGGAAGCAAATAAGGCTGTAAGCGAAGCTAAGTCAAAATCTTATGAAGTTCTGTATAAAAATTTCAACTCTAAGGAATGCCAGAAGGATATATTCAGGTTGGCCAAAGCAAGAGAAAGAAAGACCAAAGACCTTTCTCAAGTGAGATGCATTAAGGACGAGGAAGGTCATGTGCTTGTTACTCAGAAGGATATAGAGACTAGATGGGAGTAGTACTTCCATAAACTTTTCATTGGGGAAGGAAATAGAGAGATCGCTTTGGGTGATCTAGCTAGTAGTGAAAGTTACTTGAATCGTGCATGCTATAGACGAATACAAAGAAATGAAGTAGAGGAGGCTTTGAAGGTTATGAGACCTGGGAAAGGTGTAGGACTAGATGACTTCCCTGTAGAAGTATGGAAAGTTTTAGGTGAGCGTGGTTTGACTTGGCTTACGAATCTATTCAATGTTATTTGGCGAAGCAAGAAAATGCCTGAAGATTGGAGGAGTATCGTGGTGCCTCTTTATAAGAACAAAGGAGACATTCAAAATTGTTCAAATTGCAGAGGTATCAAGCTGATGAGTCCCACTATGAAAATTTGGGAACGTGTGATCGAAAGAAGGTTGAGGCAAGTTTCCCAAGTAAAAGAAAACCAATTCAGATTCATACCAGGTCGCTCAACCATTGAAGCCATTCATTTGCTGAGGAGAACAATGTAGATTTAAAGAACTAAAAGGAAGAATCTCCATATGATCTTTATTGATTTGGAGAAGGCTTATGATTCCATCCCACGAGAGATACTGTGGAGAGTTTTGGAGAAGAGACAAGTACCCGTCCTATACATTAATCTCATAAAGGATATGTATGATAGGGCTTTATCTTGTGTAAGGACCCCAACGAGGAAGACTGACTATTTTGATATCAACATTGGTTTACATCAAGGTTCAACTTTGAGTCCATTTCTTTTTACTTTGATTATGGTTGAGTTGACAAGTCACATTCAGGATGAGTTACCTTGGTGTATGTTATTTGCTGATGATATTGTGTTGATTGACGAGACTAGAGATGGAGTAAATGAGAAGCTTGAGGTTTGGAGACATGCATTGGAGACTAAAGGTTTTCGTATAAGTAGGGCTAAGACGGAATATATGGAATGTACCTTTGATGGAAGCAATGGTGAAGGAATCGAGGTGAAGATTGGTGATGATAACATTCAGAAGAGAGATTCTTTTAGATATCTGGGATCTATTTTGCAACATGATGGGGAAGTTGATAGAGATGTTACTAATAGAATAAATGCAGGCTGGCTAAAGTGGAGAGGAGCCTCCGTTGTTCTCTGTGATAAGAAAATTCCTTTAAAAATTAAAGGAAAGTTTTACAAAGCAGCCATGAGACCTGCCATGATTTATGGATCTGAATGTTGGCCTGTGAACCATAGACATGTGCAGAGAATGGCTGTAGCAGAAATGAAAATGCTAAGATGGATGTGTGGACATACACGTAAAGATCGGATTCGAAATGGTGCAATCAGAAAGAAAATTGATGTAGCTCCGATCGAGGATAAGATGCGAGAAAATCGCTTAAGATGGTTTGGTCATTTGCAAAGAAGGTCATCTGATGCATTGGTTAGGAGATGCGAGTGTTGGGATGTTGAGCCGGCTAAGAGAGGGCGATGATGGCCCAAGAAGTGTTGGAAAGAGACTATACAAAGGGATCTTAGTTTTTTGGATATAAGCTCGAGATTGACCCAAGATAGATCTGAATGTAGGCAAAGAATCCATGTAGCCAACCCTACTTAATTGTGGGAAAAGGCTTTGTTGTTGTTGTTACTATTTTGCATCCCCATTTTAGTTCCAGCCTTTTATTTTGTTCACTATTTTCAGTATTTTTGACTTTAAAAATACCAAAAAAATTAGGAAAAATATAGAAAAATCACAAAAACATTAGAAAAATATAAAAAAGCCCAAAAAATACCATATCTCCTGATTTTTGAGTACTTTTACTTATTTTTATAAATCCTTATTCCTTTTCTTTCTTACTTTTATATATATTCTATTAAAAAGAAAATATAAAAAAAGAATATAAAATTAAAAATTAAAAAAAATAAAAATAAAAAAATTAAAAATCCACAAAAATTTGCATGTCTGTAGGAATTTGATCACATTCACATTTTTGCGCATTTTTGCCTTGATCTATCTTGCTTGCTCCATGAGTTCGACACTCTACACATACTTGCACACTATACACACTTATTGTAGAGTTATAATAAATTTTAACTCCACATTTGCTTCTCATTGTTTGATTGTTATTGTGGGTTAATTGTTGACTTAATCCGGAATTTCAAGTGGTCAATGCATCGACTGTTGACCTGCCTTGTGGATCAATACGACCACTTGATTTTTGGGTTAATCAAATGGCACCGTTGCCGGGGAGCAACATCACGTAGTTCGGCTTTTTATTTGTGATTGTGATTGTTTGTCTATTTCACGGCTTTTATTTTTGCTAATTCTATTTTCCTTATTGTTGATATCTGTTGAGTTGTCTAACTCCCTCTCTTGTGGACTTTGTACGAGGAACCGTAGATAAAGGGAGGCGCTCCACCCTAGGCGCCTGTGCACCCACGTGAAGCCGACATCTGCCAGCCTAGCGCCAAGGAGATGAAGAGGGGTTTTTGAAGATCGAGCTCCTTTTATTTTCTTGTATTTATTTACTTGTGTATTTTTTGTGAGAGAGAGACCACTATTTGTTGTAATAATACAGGTACTCTAAACATTGGACACTCGAGCCTAATTTTCAAGTGATTGTTCACTTGGGGGCTCACCGCGGCTTTCTCACGTTTTTCTTCGCATTCTTTTCATTTGTTTTCCGGTTTTATTTTATTTCTTTTGTGTGATTGAGCCCTTAGTTGTAGGAGTTTCTTGTCGATAGCATTAGGTCCAAACACCTAATATACTTTCCTGTGCCTATAGTGATGTTTTGGATCTAGTCAAACCTTGAAATTGTGCTTCCCGCTAATAGCAGCTTCTCACCCTAGGGCGATTTCATTGGCTTGCATCTGCATATATATTAGGTTTCAATTCTGCTGAGCATCTTTGCATGTAGAGTGCTGGAGGTAAGATGAGCATTTACGCTTTAGCATACATCATTATTTTGCCGCTTGCATTGCTTTTCCGCCTCTCCCTCTGATTTTGACCACCTAGGTGCTAAGTAAAATTGATTCCTCAATAGGATCGTGCATTTCTCACTAAAATTTCAAAAAAGTGGTAATAAATAAAATTGGGACTGCTAACATTACTCGACCCTAAAATCAACCAAAAAGAAAATCAATTATCTTGGGGCGAGTAATCCCCTCATTGTCTTCGTTTTACATTGCTCACGCACACACTAAGGATTAGGCCAAAATTCCATTCCAGCCCCTAAGTGTTTGCGCAATCTTTGACTTCTCACCTGACTCTAAAACAGACAAGATAAAAAAGACCGCATTTTACGGTCTCTACCGAGTTGAGTAGGTGAATTGAGGGTTTGTTTTGTGTGAGATTGCTTGTAATTGCTTGTGTGTATCCTAGATCACTTTTGCGCACTTGTGCCTTCTTCTTCACTCTCTTGACTTGACCGTCGTGCTCTCCCGAATCATTTCCTTTTGCTTTCGAGATGGACCCCTGGAGCACATTTTATCCGGACTTTGCGGATCCCTCGTTCACTCCAGTCGATCCACCTCCCTTTTATCAGGAGGATCCTCCTCCTACTTTTTCTGATTTTTGTACATACCCGCCTCAGCCACAGTATCAAGACTCGGATTTCTACCCACCTCCACATCCACCTGTATATTATCCATCTCCACCTTCACATCCACCCGAGCCTGACCTGTTGGAGTCACCTCCCTCGATCTCCATGAGTGCTGTCTTGAACCGGATGATAGAGCGCATTAATTCGATGAATGATGATCTTGCTATCTTGAGGAAAAACCAGATTAATACTCCATTCGTCGAGGTTACGGATTTCCTTGTGGGTGATCATGGGAGCTTGCAATTGCCCAAAATACAAAAAAATGAGAAAAAAATTAAAACTACAAAAAGAGTTCGGGAGACACTTGGTTGATTCAGATTGTGAGGAGAGTTCCCATTTGCCAGCCCATTTGACCACTCATCCATTCACACCCTGTCCCACCTTTGACCCTGAGGAAGCCGCTGTACAGACTGCTCTTGGCATGCCACATGTACATGCTGATTTTGACCTTCTCCCTTGTATGGAGGAGGACCAAAAATTCAAAAAATGTTGACTGAACCTGAATTGGTGGCCACCATACATGCGATTATCCGCGCACCTCTTCAGCATGCCATGACCCAATTATCTGCTCCTCTTCCCAAGAAGAGAAATCGGAGGAGCAGATCTGAGCGTCATATCTTGACCATGGCCACTGCCCACGCCATCACACACCGTCCCATTCCTAGAAAGAAGAACGCAGCTACCCCTTTCATCACCTGCACCATCTCTAACCATACTTGTGATCACACTCTCTTGGACATCGGTGCTTCGATTAGCATATTACCCTTCTTGCTGGTACAATCTCTTCATTTAGGGCCTCTCAAGAAAACCAGGATGATCGTTCAGTTTGCTAATGGATCTATTAAGAGGCCGAAGGGTATCCTTGAAAACACCATCATTTCGATTCAGGGCACGAGCTACAATGTTGATTTTGTCGTAAGGGAGCCATCTCCAATCATCCTGGACGACCATTCCTCGCCTCTATGAGGGTCGTTATTGATCATGGATCAGGAGAGATTCACTTCCGTCCTGTTGACGAGAGCGAAGTGTTGATCACTACACCAACCGTAGACCAGAGACCTGCACCTGACGTACCTTCACCTATTCTAGCTGACTCCGAGGCCTATGACCGATCTGATGATACTAGAGATGTTTGCTTGTTGACCATTGATGAGACCCGAGAAATCTTCCAAAAGGGGGAAGGCTCGAAAAGCATGGACCTCGAAGTTCCTCCTTCTGGTGTGTGGCGATGTGTTGATGAAATCTGTGGGATTTACGTGATTGATACCATAGAGCGGAGGGCAGACACCAAGACTAGACAGGACGAACTTGATTTGACTACTTCCACTGATAAGTCCATTCCTGGTCACTTGAAAGTGATGATGATTGAGGTCGGTTATGATTTTAATGCCTATTTTCAGAAATTCAAGCCTTTTAATGATAAAGATGATCCGGGTGAGATTCTTGAGGGTGAACAGAGTTTGATTTCTTCCAGTGATAATTTCATTCCTTTTGGTTTTGACCTGGACGACACCTCGCATGATGACTCCGATTACACTTCTTTCGATGATGATGATTTCGTCCCATTCCACTTTGATATCAGCGAGACCCCCAAGGCCAGACCTAGCTGTACTTCTTCCACTCGCCCATCTGCGCCTTCACACCATAGGACCACCAAGGGAGAACCTAGTCATACGACTTCCATTGACCAGTTCGTGCCTTTCGATTCGACTCCACTGAGAGCCTTCACCCTATCGACCCTAATCGGCTTCCGTCCACTGTGGACCCCGATGTTGACCTGAGCCACACTAGATCTATCCCTCAGCGGTCCCGCAAGAAGGTTCGCTTTCCACCTTCTTGATCATATGTATATCCATCTCTGTTGTACATCCGCTTCTGTTCATCTTCGTCCCTCTCCCGTATTGCTCATCCACCCATTCTCGTGTTTGCCTTGCATAGGTCGTACTTTGTCCTAAGCATAGGGGGGTGGACGAGCTGAGTGTTCTTTCGTCGTTCCGTGTCATCACTCCTGTCGTTTCCTATACTTAGGGCTTCGTTTACCCTAAGTATAGGGGGAGTGGTGTGTACATCCTCTTATCTCATTTCCTTTTTCATCTCTTTTCTTCTTTTCTTCTTTTCCTTTTTTATCTTCTGTATCTATCAAAAAGGTGTCACCCCTTGTTGACAGTTTTCTATACTTAGGACGTCCTTTGTCCTAAGTATAGGGGGGTGTGCACCTTGAGTTTCTCCATTCTTCGATCCTCTCCATTGTCTCCTCTTTTTGTCTATACTTAGGGATATCTTACCCTAAGTATTGGGGGAGACAATCTGAGTACGATCTGTTCATTCCCACCCTTGACCCTCCCTACTTTGTGTACAGTACTCTATACTTAGGATTATTTGATCCTAAGTATAGGGGGGACGGTCAACTTCTCATTCGTTCATCTCTTATTCCTTTATTTATTAATCTTGCCTATACTTAGTACGAGTTATGTCTTCTCTTTTCTCTCCGATCTATGAGGACATAGCTCAAGCTAAGTATAGGAGGGTCGCATATACTGCGTATATACTTTAGCCATAACTCGTACTTTCGTATTTCCCTTATAATATGACTAATAATAATACTTATAAAATTCATTAAAAACCTTAATAAAAAGATGTGAGTACTCCTCAAATTCTTTTTGTATTTACTGGTTAATAAATCAGGTGAAACGTTTTCTGCAAAATTTTTGAAAAATAGTTTGAAAATCTTTGTGAAAATCTTTTGAAAACTATTTTGAAAACGTTTTGCTACATGTTTTCAACCTTTGTAAAAACATTTTGTTTTGAAAATTTATTTTCTTTGTGTGAAATAAAATATTTGAAAAATGATTTGCAAATGATTTGAAAAATAGTTGCAAAAATATTTTAAAAAATCTATCTATACTGTTTGAAAACCTTTGCAAAATGATTTCAAATGTGTGTACATGTTTGTAAAATTGTTTGTAAAAATTATTTTGGACTATAATTTTCAAAAATTGTTTGAAAAACCTTTTCAAATAAGTTTGAGGAATACATACATCATACCAAAATTCATTTTATACATATATTTATAAACTTGATCACTTACCCTGTAAATTCTTAAAATCCACTTCTTGTAAATATAAGAAGTATTCCCGTGTAAATATTTGTACCTAGCTTTTAACCAAAATCTTTGTTTTCAAAAATCCCAAAAACATTTGCAAAATTAAAATCCAAAAACATTTGATAAATCTTTTGAAAAATACAAAAAATGCATATGCATCATCATCTTTTCAAAAATCCATAAAAAATTCAAAACCTTTGAAAATTGCATCACAAAAATATTTTCGGCATTCTGTATAGCATTAGCATTTTTCGGATTGAGTTTAATAGTTGAACAAGTCTAAGTAAATCTGGAGATTGGAGCTTGGTTGGACCTTAAAATCTACCTAATAACAGGAACCTTATAGGAACTGGAGTTGAGGTATTTTAGGTCTAGTTGACTTAATTCTTTGAGGATTATGAGACTTGGTTCAATGGATTCTTGACTTCCTAAGTAGAGTATTTTGGAGCACACGCATGACTCTTGTTGATAATGACCTAACTTGGACACCTACACCTTTCACATGGCTCAACTCAGTTGGAGTGGTGAGGGGATTGGATTTGCCGGTATGAGACGCACACAAGTGGAAACACTTGTCCTCCTCTAGGGAGGGAAGTGCACCCCAACCCGTCTAGTGATGAGGAATTCTAAAGACAGGAGAGTGTTGGTTGCAATAAAGCTTCAAAAGAGGGGCAATCTACTGGCTCAAGAGGAAACACTCCTTATGTAAATGCTGTTGTATAGTATTTCAAAAAAATGGACAGGCCCGCACAAAAATAAAATTCCTGCAAATTATGTGAATATGTTGTATATACAATAAGCAAGCTTGAGTTCCAAAGTCATATCATGTGAGCCTGCAGCTGGATGACTCGACTACACTGGTCTTGCATCCTAGGATAGGTAGCTACACTGGCTACCGTCCATTCTTCTCTTCACCCCCTCCTCTTGAGTTGGTTGCCACTTGAACTTAGAAGGGAATACCCCGTTCCTCGAAAAAGGAGTTATTGGATTGGGGAATCATTGGGTTGTCATGCTGGAGAAGTCGGTCTCTTTGTCATTCTAGTTGGGGAGATCCACTATCACCTACACTGTACGAGTCAGATTCATAGTCGTAAGGGTTTGCGTATGAGTTGAGATATTTCTGACCTGGCTATTGAGGAGACTTGAGCAGGGTTTTCGGATTCTCAGGGACTGTTGGATTTCAAATCCGGTTCTCATTAAGGTTCCGCACGCACTAAAATTCCAAAGGTACAACTTAAGCTCCAAACTTTGATTTTGTGAAGACAAGTTTGATAATTAAACTTAATCCACCTTTTTTCTTTATTTTTTCTTTGTTTTTCTTTTCTGCACTTATTGCATAAGTGTTTGCTGGGGACTAGCAAAGGAAAAGTATATGGGGATGATGAATCCACATTTCATCATCTTTATTCTATCATTTTGGCCTCAAAAACCCTGGCAAATGCATGTAAATACCATTAATTCCCGCATCTTAGCATTCATGCATGTGTATGTAAATAGTGTATAAAATACAGTTTTTAAATCCAAAATCATAGAATAAAGAAAAGAAAAGAAAAAGAATAAAATATTGTAAATATTTTATAACCCAAAACCCCGAGACCTAAGCATCTTGATGAATAGGACGACCAGGAATAAAGTAACAGGAGATAAGGGCCATAATAAAATAAAGATTTTATTCATTCTTTATACATTTTGGGACCTATTTTTTGTTCCACTTTTTATACCTCAAATAAAGAAACTTTGTACATTAAAGTTGTAAATAATTAAATAAAGAACAATACAAAATTAATTTCACTCAAAAATATTGTACAGATAAAAAGTTATGATCTGAATAAGATTCCAGAATCCCAACTTCCCAGACCTGTATCTCCCAAATAAAAGCTCGAAATGTATCAAAATCACTTTAATTGTATATAATTTTAAATAAGCTATTTAATGAAGGTGGTTTCGCATTTGGCGGAGCTATGGTTTGAAAGTTGAGTTTTGGGACCCTATTGTATACTCGTACAGATTAAAATATTCATATTATTATTTATTCATTATTTTCATAATTTATATTTTTATAATTTTGTAAATATTATTTATTATATATGCGTATAATAAAATCAGAATAAAAACTCAAAGAAAACATAAAATAAAATACTTGTATATATCACATACCTAGGTATAATACCTATACATATACCTATAGAAACACTATTCATATTTTATTAATTATACAAAATACATCAAAAAAATAAAATAAAAATATATTTAAGTATATAAAAATATTCTATAGATTTATAAAATAATACACAAAATAAATAAAATTAAATTCACAAAATAAAAAAATAAAATATTAAAATACATAGATATATGTACCTATATAGGTCATAAAAGGTAACTTGTATTTTTATACCTCATAAAAATAAATAAAAATCATAATAAAATAACTCATAAAATTTGAAATATTTTTTATTTTATAACCTAAAATTAATAAATTCATTTACTAATTTAAATTGAATTAATAAAACATTTTCCAGGGATTTTTCGTGGTTGGTCCACGTGGACCAACGAGGTGACAATCCACGTTGACCCGCCGGTCAACTGACTGTCCTCCCCCATGTGACCTTGTCAGAACTACATTTTTTACTTTGTTTCTCGATTTTTTCGAGGAACATCCTTGCACCTTCTCGGATAAGTCTCTTCACAACTTTTGTTCCTCGTTCAATGGTCACCCACGCCCAGGTGAAACCTCGATCAATGGATCGACGTGACAGCCATTGTGCCTCGTTCTTCCCATTCGATCGTCAACCATTCAAATGCGCCCCCTCTCCTTCCTTCGACTTTTGAACCCCTCAATCCGAGATTTAGCTCCCTTTTTTGCGCCCAAGAGCTCAAGGAAGGTGATAGCTTCCTTTTCAGAGCTTCAGGATGGTGGAGCGACGCCCGAGGAGGCTCCACCACCTCCGCCAACTCCGACGTCGAGGTACCCCCACCTCAGGTGATCCATCTTCGAGGTCCTCCCTTTTATTCCATTTTTCTTTCGCTTTTGGATTCACCGTAGCTTTAGGATTATTTTCCCCCAAAAATCTTCGCATTTCGATCACTCATTCGCCTCCATGATTACCTCGCTGGAGTGCTCCTCTGGCCACCATCTCACGTCGTCGTTCCTCGCCCCCATTTCACCTCCGTTGGGTCCAGGCATTTTGCCCTGGATCCTCTCACCTCCTTTTGCAGGTATTCGCGCATTGAAGAGAGCATGGGGCTCGTTTTGACCCTCACCGGAGACCCGTGAAGCCCTCTAGCTCCATCGTCTTCCCCAGCGAGCTCCGGCCACTGCTGGAGCATTTTGGAGCCACCAGGACCCAGACAAGGCCCCAGGAGCTCACAGCCCGTTTTTGGAGCCCAAAGACCACCAGAGGACGAAGCTAGAGCTCGGGGAAGCTCGCCTCGCCGACGTTGCTTCCCTATTCTTGCTCCGCCGCCCAGCACCATCGTATCGAGGCAGAGCTCCAGATCATTCAGTCACTGTTGGATCGCGTCGCACCACGACCGTCAGATCTTCTGGGAAGATCTAATCTCCCCGGTCCAGAGCGAACCATCATCGTGCATTCCCAAAGCGCCACGTGTCAAAAAAGGGCGCTCCCCAACTGTCTGATCATGCACGAGGATATTAGGCGTGGGTATTTTGCACTTCACCCCTCACCATTTTGTCTATTTAATTATTAATATTTAAACTTTCATGTGTAGTTTAAATATTTTGTATATTTGCAATTAGGCCCCCATACTTTATTTATTTGCACTTAGGTCCTATTCACGTCACCTCACGTGACCAGTGTGCGTGAGGGGGTGGTGATTTTGCACAGGACCCCCTACGGATTTATTTATTTTGCTTTAGTCCTGGAACTTTGATATTACGTGTAATATTTTTGGAGATTTTGCATGTCAGCCCCTGGGATTTTTGTATATTGCATTTAGGTCCTTGCTAGGCACGTACTAGTCACGTGCGGGGTTGGGATTTTTACAGGCATACCCTTGCAGGTTTGGTTATTTGTGATTAGTCCTGTAAATTAGTTTATCCATTATAAATTTTGTGGAAATTTGCACTGTGGCCCCTGGATGTTTGGATAATTACATATATGCCCTTGCTAATAGTGTAATTTCTCTTTGTTGTCTCTATTTAATTCATGCATCTATAAAATTCCAAACATTACCAAAAAAATCAAGTTAAGTTTATGTTGCACTGCTCTTTCTTGCCATATTTTTATTTTGAATTTTATTGCATTTTCATATTTATACAAATTCAAAAATATGCATTTTCGCTAATGTTTGCATTCGAAAATACCAAAAAAATAATAAAACACCTTTAAAAATTCCAAAAAATTACCGTGGTGTATTTCAGTGCTTTTTAACTTCTTTCCAAAAATCACTAAAAAATATAAAAGAAAACCCCTAAAAATTCTAAAGCCCCAAAAACCTTTATAAAAATATTAGAAATTCATCAAAAATCCTAAAAAATATAATCTTTTTTTTCAAATTTTCTTTGTTTTAATATCTTTAATTAAAAATTAATTTGGGGAATTTTTGTTATTGTTTACTATTTTTCAATCCCATTTTAGTTTTAGCCTTTTATTTTATTCATTGTTTTCAGTATTTTTAACTTCGAAAATAGCAAAAAAATTAGGAAAAATACAGAAAAATCACAAGCCCAAAAAATACCATACCTCCTAATTTTTGAGAACTTTTACTTATTTTTATAAATCCTTATTCCTTTTCTTTCTTACTTTTGTATATATATATTCTATTAAAAAGAAAATATAAAAAAAGAATAAAAAATTAAAAATTAAAAAAAATAAAAATAAAATAAAAAATTTAAAATCCACAAAAATTTGCATGTCTGTAGGCATTTGATCACATTCACATTTTTGCGCATTTTTGCCTTGATCTATCTTGCTTGCTCCCTGAGTTGGACACTCTACACATACTTGCACACTATACACACTTATTGTAGAGTTATAATAAATTTTAACTCCATATTTGCTTCTCATTGTTTGATTGTTATTGTGGGTTAATTGTTGACTTAATCCGGAATTTTGAGTGGTCAACACATCGATTGTTGACCCGCCTTGTGGATGAATACGACCACTCGATTTTCGGGTTAATCAACAGCCCAAGAAGATCACTCCGTTGATTGAGGGCTTGTAGAACTTAAACTAGGTGTAGAAGGAAACTCCATGTGTGCGTGTACAAGATTGTTTGAATCACCAATTTAAAAACTACCAAGAAAAAAATAAGTTGAACTCTTACGACTTTCACATGTTTAGTTGGTGAATCAATTCAAAAAGGTTTGATTGCATTGTATTGTGTGAGTAATTCCACACATTTACGTGCACCGTAGTTACTAGGCTCCTTTCTCAAATTGAGCGTGCTCAATTTTTCGTAACCTCCTTGAAATCGAAGATAGATAATTGGCCAGAGTTTTGATTAGATGTCGTGAACATTTCGTTGAACCATCCAAAATCACATCTTCCAAGGTTCAACCACCTCTTTCCCCTGGACCTTTCTTTAAACGAAATAACCCTTCTTTCGATCTAGTGTATCATGATTCAATCTTAGGGAGCAGCTACATTCAACCGATCCCTTTCTTTCTTCTCTTCTCACTGAGGAAGACTATTTCCTTGGTGAGATTGATTTGATTTGAAGTAGTTAGAATATTCATTCATGATGACTCCTAAGAAAGAAAACAAAGAGTAAGAAGAGAGAGAAGACCCAATGCAAATGGTACTGACTAGGCTAGCAGCTTCTGAGCAAAATGCATCATTAATGAGAGCGCAGATTGGCCAGTTAAATCTGGGAATAGATGTACCGATGGATGTGGTATGCAACCCTGGGAAATACCAAAATAACCAATCGGTTGAGTCCAATTGAACTTGAAGTAGAATATGAGTTGAAGCCGCAGTTCTTGAGTTTGTTGCCTCGCTTTCACAGGAATGTCCATGAAGAACCTTACGCATTCCTTAGAGACTTTGAGTTAGTCTGCTCTAACCTTAGGCATCCTAGGGTTAGGAAAGACTATATTAGGCTCAAATCCCTTTCTTTTACCTTGAAGGATAAGGCAAATTATTGGATTAAGAACCTGGAGGTAGTTGTAGCTACATATGTTTAGTTCAAGGACCTCTTTTTGAAGAAGTTCTTCCCTTAGAGTAGAACTAACTTGATGTACTCATGCATCATGAGTTTCTCCCAACTTCCTAATGAAGTATTCTGTGATACATGGGAGTTAGATCTATCTGTCCTGGTTCAATCGGTGTTTTGCAATCTTAGCCTGAGGTGTAGGTTTTGGTTAGTGATACTTGTAGAGGCAACTAAACTTCACGTGGTTCTGACACCATTTAGAAAGTGTTCCAGAGATGATTGAGACTAGCCGAGCACATACTGCTATCAGAGCTCAAATAAACATCCCCATACCACTCTTACCTAAAGAGGTGGGGGCTACAATTGATCCTTCTGACATGGGTATCATTGCAGACTAATTAACAGTCACAGAGAGGATTGACAGAAGGATGGATGAGTTGGAGTTCAACTTATCCAAACTACTAAAGCAGATGGTAGAGCTTTCTAAGAAAGTATCTAAGATCAGGATACCTTCCATGACTGCATATGTTATTCTCATTTATCGTGTTCACAACATTCAAGAGCGGAAGATGTCATGGCCACACCAGCCATGGTAGAGGACAAGACTCTTACCCATTCTTGTCAACAACAATCACCATATGTGGAGATAGTTGAGGAGCCTTCATAGGTGTTGGAGGTAAATAGTGTGTGCTATACACATAACCCTACCAGGAAGAGGAGTTCTGGGGACCGTTTCTCTTACTAAAATCCCCATACCTTTTACAACACATCATTTACTCCTATACCTCTTCCACCACCACAGAGCTCTGGTGCCTATTCTTCCCAAGCATCGAGGTAGGAGCAGTAGTACGTACACCAGTAGGGGTGGCTATTGAGCCCAACGAGCCAGGCCAGGACCTAGCTCGGGCTCAATAAGCACATCTGGGCTCAAGCTCAGGCTCGGTGAGCTCAAGCCTCTAATCGATCCATCTCGGTCTTGATAAGGCTTGAGCCAAGCCCGTTATTAAGTCTAGTCTAGACTCGAGCCAAGTTTGGCTCAGTAAGGGAAATGGCATTTTTTGGTACAAAAGTGCAGTACTTAGGCTTGAACCCAAGACCTCTTCTTTGAGGGACTGACTTTCTTACCAGTAGGCTACTATCTGAGTTACATTTCAAAAGCTAAATTATATATATATATATATATATATATATTGTAACATTATGTTCGCTAAAAAATACTAATTTGCTATTTATAACCTAGAAAAATATAAATAGATGTAGCTATGTGTTTCTTATAAAAACGTAATATTGTTCAGCACATTAGTTAATATATATTTTCAAATATGTTCCTACTAAAAGATGTATAACAACATGATATCATAATTAAGTCTAAAATATAATATATATGGAACATTGCCCTATTGTAATTCACATTCACATATATGGACATATATAGTTCTAAGGTGACCATGAAAACCAAATTATATCGATCTATAGTTTGGTTTGGTATAATATGCATATTTAATTACTACCTACATAGACAACTACAACTATAGATATAGATATCGATCATTGAACAAGCAACTCCTCTTGTATATGTATTATATACAAATATATATAGATATAAATATAAATATTATATATATACCTTATTGAGCCCCTTATCGAGTTATCGAGCAGACCAGAGCTCATCTCGGGCACGTTCGTTAAGCTATCGAGCCCAACATTCTGGCTCAGGCTCAGCTCCATAGGTTAATGAGCCTGGCTCATGAGCCCTTATCGAGCTGAGTCTGAGCCTAGCTCATCGAGCCTTAACTCAATGGCTAGCCCTATCCGCCAGTAGATGTACCACCAGGGCCAGCATGTGCATCATCAGTCCAAACAACAACAGTACCATGGATATTAGGTCCAATCTTCACGTTCGTCTTTTCCTTCTTGATAGCAGCAACCATCATCATCCGGTCCCATAGATATTCAGAGGCAAATTATCGACGAGTTACATTCATACAGGAACGGGATATAGGATTTGTGAGTTTATCTCAACCTCTTATCTCGTTTGCCTGATGAACAGACTGCCCCATCTACATCCAATCCCGCCCAGGTTCAGGCTAACCCCAACGATATAAAGAAGATTCAGCATCAACAGATACATGATTAGGTCTACTACTCAGATTCTCACAGATCTGAGCATGAGATCCTTCCTTTTTATTGTATTAATTACATGTCACTTAGGAGCGGAAGGATCGTGGTCATGCCTCATCGAGCATGGGAGATGGAGAGGACTTCTGAAGCTCACCTTGAGGAGTCTTCAAAGGATGACGAGGCTGGGCATCGCCAATAGCATCTTCATCATGAGGCAAAGATATTAGTGAGAAGGAAGAGGAGGACTACGAGAGCTTTATCATAGCACAGAGAAGATCCAGAGTCTACAGAGGACCTTACCCCTTCGATAGAGGAGAATGCACAATCAACATGCATTTCCAAACCTATAGTAGATAATTTTATTTCTGATTCCAAATTATGTGTAAAAGATCTAGTTGTGAAGAATTATGTTTCAAAGAATAAAAAGCATGTTTCTGTTTGTGATTCAGATTCTTTGCATTCATCTATTTCTTGTTCAATCAATTTCCCCCATGCTCTTACGATAGGAAAGCGTGATATCAAAATGATTCAGAAAGATAATCCTAAGATTATACGATTTTGTAAAGACAGCATCATGGTAAAAGTGTATATTTTATGAGTATGTGGCTACTCATCCTGCATTCCAGAAATACTTGAAGATACATTGTACACTGAGCAGAGTTACCAAGAAGAAACCAAATAGTTATGTCAAGACACATATGTTGTCGGTTGTCACTACTTATTGTCTCAAGAACCAGTAGTTACCAATAAAAAAGAGAGATTTAGGCATGCATTATGTGGTGAGTCATATTGATGACATAGCGTTTGCACGCACTCTCTTAAATACTTTGATCAACACACTTCCTTTTGCCTTGTATGAGAAATTGGAGTTGGATTCACTTAAAAATACATAGCATTACTCCAGTTCGCAGATAAATCTATGAAAAAGGCAAAGGGAGAGGTCAAGAATGTTATCATCTTGATTGAGGGACAAGACTATAGAGTGGACTTCACTGTATTTGAAATGGATATCCCCAATCATTGGAGAGAATGAAAAGATCATCCTTGGATGATCATCCCTTAGGACTGTTGGAGCTTAATTTGACTATCAAATAGGGATGCCGAAGTTCCATTCTCCATGCGGAGAAGTGGAACTAAAAATGAAGCATATAAAATGGTGAAGACCAGACTCTGAATCAAGTACATATTTATCTTCATCATCTAAGGCAGACTGCGTACTTGTTAGCAAGGTTGGGGTATGGAAATAGAACCCAACAGGAATGAGGGAAGCCCTCTCATCTAGAGAGGAAAGTGTATAGGATGCAGTTTGCAAGGTATTGCCAAGTTTCTTGGGAGACAGATCATCTATCTATTCCTTTGATGACTCTGAGATCTCTTTAGATCTGTCAATTCCCACCTTTAAGGAACAATCAAATGAATTAGATTCAGAGTTGGTCGTTGCTTTGGCCAAACTACCATTTTCTTTGGTGATCTGACGCCTTGTTCAATTCAATTGGTGGCCAAAACTACAGATTGAACACCACCTTCATGCAGTACAGAACCAGTTTCAACGATAATTCAACCGGATTGGATTTATGACACTACATTACTAGCGCTGAAGCTACTACCTCATACACTAAAGTATTCCTTTCTTATGGGACATAATAATAGATTTCTTATCATTAGTCTAAGTTAACTGTAGTGATGGATATGGAAAGATCGTTAAGCGCACCACGGAATCGAGAAGATCGCATCATATATGATCAGGAACGACCAGTCGTACTACTTGCTCGGAGCAGCGGAATTTAAAAAAATTAAATGAGATGAAACCACAAGATCCAAGAACACTTCTTGGATTGATTCATATAAACTACAAAGGGGTATTAGGGTTACCTCTTGAAGTGTGGTTGCTATCGAAGTCTCAAAATGAAGAGACCTGCTATCTCAAGTCTGACCTGACGGAGGAGATGCTTGCGAGCACGTTGATGAGACACGGGCTTCTCGCAATCCAAGATGATTACCAAGCGACGAGTCTCTTGATCTCATCACATGATATTCGATGTCTTCTTCATGAGCGAGGCACACCGAAGGAGACAAAGATCCACGTGCGGTTGAAGTGACGACACGACGGCATGGCGAGGAAGACGATTCTCTCTAAGGAATAAAGTGGACGACCACTTAGAGAGAGAGAGAGATTGGGCGTGTAGTATGAGAATGAGAGAGAGAGGTGCTTCAATTGGTCTGTGTTGTTAATCCAAAGAAGAGCTAGGGTTGCCTCTTCTTATATACTATTTTGGGGGCCCATGGATGACAATCCATGTGAAACACAAAATCAATGGTTTAATTTGAGTTTCTATTCAATGGCCATGATTTTTGTTGTAAAAATACAACAACAATTAATTAAGATAAATATATTGAATAATCAACATAATTTAATTTGAACTAAATCAATTAGGATGGAATGATTAGGAAGGAAAGAGGACACCACCTCCCTTAAATAGGGGGGACGACCACACTTGAGAACTAGTCAAAGGGTGGTCGTCCATCATCCATTAAATGGATGGTGTTGGTCCCCTCTAAAATAATCATACATATATATATATATATTAAAAACAACTTTTTGTTGTAAATTAATTTACAAAAAATATGTCTAAATTAATTTTGTGAATATTGCAATCATGTCATTAAATAATTGAGAATCATATTCACAACCCAAAATAAAATATAAATTATATTTCTAAATAATTTCCAATGTGAATCCAATTCACATCAACAACTAATTTCAGATACTATTTACAATAAGCTCTCTCTAATATATTATAAACCACATTTATAATATATATGATTAATATGGATAGTGCTATCCACATTATTCATATTCATTATGAATAAATCACATTTAATTATCTTAGATAATCATTCTCATGCATCTAAATAATAAGAATCACATTCACTGAAGGATATGGTGAGATCCTTAAGGGCATCACGGAAGCGTGAGGATTGCATTATATGCGATAGCAAGCGACTAGTGGAACTAGTTGCTCGAGGCAGCAGAATTTAAAAAAAATAATCGGATGAAACCACATGATCCGAGAACACTTCTCTGATCATTTCATCTAAACCACAATTAGGTATTAAGGTTACCTCTTTAAGTGTGGTTGGGATCGAGTCTATAAATGAAGAGAACTCCTATCTCAAGTCCGATCCGACAAAGGAGACACTTGTGAGTGCGTTGATGAGACGCGTGCTCCTTGCAATCCATGTTGATGATCCAAGCTGCGAATTTCCTGATCTCGTCACATGAGATCCAACGTCTTCTTCACGAGCGAGGCGCTCTAAAGAAGATGGAGATCCATCAGTAGATGATCAAGCAGCATAACAATGATGTTGCAGCGATGGAGACTCTCTAGATTTCCTCGTGGATGGCCACAATGAGAGGGAGAGAGAGAACTTTTGGTGTGTACGGAGAGAGGAGAGAGCAATTGATTTTATGCAACTTGAAGAGCAAGGGGTGCCTCTTCTTATATAGGATTTTCGGAGTCCATGGATCTCAATCCATGGACACACAAAATCAATGGATGAGATTGATTTGTGTTTTCTTTAAATGGCCATGATGTTGTTGTAAAGATACAACAACTATTAATTTAATTAAAATAATATATATTGATAAATCAATATAATTAATTTCAAATCAAATCATTTGTCTAGTCTTGGAGATAATGAGAAAATTGACCACATCCCCGAAAAAGGGGGGACGGCCACCCTTTTTGAGATGGAATGGATATATCTCTTCAATATCTTATGAGATCTCATTATCTCATGATATCTCCAAGATTTACAACAACATTTTTTATAAATTAATTCACAAAAAAATCCATAATTATCTTGTGAATATTGCAATCATGCCATTGGAAAAATGTCAATCACATTCACATCCTAAAACAAAATGTAAATTACATTTTCAATTAATCATCCAATGTGAATCCAATTCACGTCAATAATTAATCAACAAATATAAATCACAATAGGCTCTCTTTGATATATTATAAATCACATTTATAATATATATGATTAATATGGATAGTGATATGCACATTATTCATATCCATGATAATTTAATCACATTTAATCATCTTGGATCTCTATATCATTCATATCTTTTGATAATTAAATCACATTTAATTATCTCAGATAACTCTCCTTATAATTTGAATCAAATTCATATTATTCGTGATAATTAAACCACATTAATTATCTATTTTCTCATTGCTCGGATACATATATCAACAATAAAATTATTCTAGAACTATTTCAAGAATAATGTGCTTTCTCTGCGGATACTTGAAGATAAGGATAGGGCG
This sequence comes from Ottelia alismoides, assembly GCA_037367405.1. Taxonomy (NCBI): domain Eukaryota; kingdom Viridiplantae; phylum Streptophyta; class Magnoliopsida; order Alismatales; family Hydrocharitaceae; genus Ottelia; species Ottelia alismoides. The sequence goes on from JAZKJV010000700.1 coordinate 1,824,755, forward strand.
ATTGTATTAGTCCACGTATAGTGACTTGAATATTGAGATCACATCTCAAACCCACATCTTGCGGACCTCCCAATGATGCTTGATTAAATCAAGGAGGTAGATCTAATATTCTCATTGCATCTGAATCACATTCAGATCAAGGTCCACATTTGGACTAAGATCAGATTACTTCTTTATGAGAGGAATCACTAAATCCAGACCTTTTTCATCACTCCCTAGGAATGGAAGGGTCACGGTTATACAATCGTTTATAATCACATCACCCTCATGTATTCCTAATACATGTACATCCTGCATACTGGAAGACCCAGAGTAAACCCGAAGTTTTAGATCTCTTTTAGATTGTCTCCTTCAGGGTTTTATCATTAAGTTTCTCATCTGATCATTGGAAGTTGGTATCGATCGTATACTTTCTAAAAGCATATATCATACCCAGGTGTTGATCATATACTTCCAAAAGCATATACCAAACCTACAAATTCAGTCAAGCTTCCAAAGCAGGACGGTCATGCATGGAGTTTGGTTCTTTCCAATATCTCATGAGTGAGCTCATGTCTTCCAGTTCAGTAAATGACCATGTATGACCCCTTCAAGAGATTATATTACTCATATACCCTTGCATGCACACCAACATGTCGGTGTATAGACCTTGGTTAGGTCATCAAACTATTAGTCTGTCAAATGTACATACTCAGACATATAGTAACACATCTATCTCCGATCAGAGGATTCGTGCCTATATCTTGACAACATATGACATAGGACTTTGGTTATCTCGATCTCGTTAAGTCAACTCTTTGACCTAACTAATCTAACACCTTTGAATCTCTATTCCCATGCATAGGACCGACATTAAGAGGTCGATTAGATATCATCCATATGAGAAAGGATTGACATCTCCTACTGAGGCTGGAGATCATCTCTTAACAATCATTTGATGGTACTTGATGATTTCTCAATCAAACTCTTTAGATATTCATCCAAGCACCACCCTCTATGATTCAATAATTGAATCAACAGTTGTATGATCATTAAGATGGCCATGGTATATATCCCTAATTGTATTAAGGGACCTATTATGCAAATTAGTTATTCTTCATTTCAGATCAAGGAATGATATTTACAACAACATTTATTGTGTAATGGCTCACAGTGGGATCGCATGTCCAACAATCTCCCACTGGCCCAAAGAGCCATTAATGGGCTAATCATTTAAACCCTCACTCATGTGACAATCATAGGCTATTTAGAAAAATAGCTAGGTAAGCTGATCAATCCTATGTTCTCGAGAGACTCTGCGAAGTCCTTTTACGACACTTGCATATCTCCTAGTAACAATGCTCACATCCAATGTGAATGTTGCATCTTATGCAACCAGTACTCAATATTGTCAGTTATAGTGTCCTTTAACACTACATCTCAATATTTATCATAATTATTTTAACCAGTATTTCCATCATCCTTATCAGAATACCCTTATTCCTAAAGATCTCTATCTCCTTAGGTATTCACATTTAAGATTTTTTAGATCTCTATCTATAAAGTTTAATTTCTTAAAGACAAGACTTTGAGATCACCATCTCAAAAGTCTTGTCATCTTTGCCGATATTGTTATTACTGCAATAAAGTGTTTTTATCTGCATAGTAGGGTTAGCAACAGTTTACTACTTCCACTACATGGCAGGCATATGGCTTTTGTATATATCTAGCATACACTCGGCTTCTCATAGCATATGCACAAGGGTAAGCAGATTTAGCATTCACTTCCTCAACTCTTTGAGGTGTTATCCCTTCAGATAGGTGAGTACCATATCTTAAGGGAAGGAAGCCTTCCTTGGGGTTTTCCAAGAATGGAATATATCCAAGGTGCACCACTAATGTGACGGTCCCAATATCCTCTTCTCTTTGCTTCTGAACAACTTCAGATATATGATCTAAGAGGTATCATTGAGATCATATCTCAAGGTATGGAATAGTTAAACCATAAAGCATCTATTATCATCATCCTTGAATCATTCCAAATGATTATGATATTATCTATATTTAGCATGATGAACACAATGGCACTCCCACTAATCTTCACATGGTTCATCAAGATTCTATCTGAAATCATAACATTTATGATTTCATCAAATCCAATGTTCCAACTACAAGAAGCTTATCCGAGTCCACAGATGGAGTTTCTTAGCTTGCACACCTTGCTTTCCTCAACTATTAAGCCCTGGGGCTACTTCATATGAATATCCTTAAAGAGGTATTCATAGGGAATTCAATCTTGACTTCCATCTTGAAGATGTTATAGTCAAGTTATGCAGCTATAGTTAGCAACATTATGACGGGTTTAAGCGTGGTCACTGGAGAGCAAGTCTCATCGCAAGCGATGTCCTCTCTTCTGTGTGTAGCTCATGGCTACGAACTGTGCTTTGAAGGTCATTACCTTCTCATAAGGTTACCTCTTTCTCTAGAATATCCATTTACACCTTAATGGGTCTTGCCCGTATAGGTGGATCCTCGGGGGTCCATATACGAAACTTGTATATGAAGTCTACTTTAGACTTTATTGCTAACATCCATTTTTCCATGTTACGATCTTTAGAAGCTTCATCATATGAAGTAAGATCATTGTCAGACTTAACTGACACATGGAATCCATCCTCAAACTCATTTGAAGAGGTATTAGTGTTTCATGTTTAATTGTCCTTTTAGTTTCCGATTTTAGGAGGCTCATTATCTTGTCAAAATTAAATCAGTTCCTTCACTTCGTTTTCATCTTGATTCTCACGAGAGTCATCCTCCAAGAATCACATCCTTAGAGATGAAATCTTTCAAGAATCTCAAGGTCATAAAGTAGGTATATGTTGCTATGCTTTTCACAGGTTTTTAAATTATTGAATTATGAACAAGTTGTTGCAACCCAATCAAGCATCAATAAACAAATTTACTTTTTTTATCAAGCCAATAATTTATTACAAGAATAATGAAGTGAGAGAAATTTTTGCTACTTATTTACCTGTATAACTAACAAGACCGAACTCAAGGAGGCTACAATTCCCGAGGGTTATTCAATTAATTGAAAAAAATCAATTAAAAGAAAACACAATTCTCAATGTACACTATGCTTGGTTTTTGTTTTGATTTTTATCTTTTTAATTTTTTAATTTTTTTATTTCATTTTTTTAGATTTTTTAAATTTTTAAGGATTTATAGTTTTGCAAGTATTTTTAATTTTCAAAAATACGATTTTCAAAACAAATTCATGCACAAAAGAAATGCAATTTTTTTCTTTTTGGATTTTTAAATATGATAAAAAATGCTCAAAATGTCTAAACAAAATCTTTTTGTGTTTTTTTTATTTTTTATTGTTTTTTAAATTTTTCAGAGATTTTTAGATTTTTGTATGATTTTAAAAATGAATAAAAATAATGGAAAATGCAAAAAGTGAATAAACAAGACTATTTCATAATTTAAAAATATGAAATGAAATCAAGTATTACGAAAATTATTTTTCCTATAAACTAAAGAAAATTATCTACACATAGGAACTGAAATCACTTTTTTATTTTTCTACAAATTTCTGTGATTTTTTTAATATTTTTATATTTTGCAATTTTTGGGTTTTATAAATTATTAATGCAAGAAAAGTGGAGAGAAAATAAAATTTACTAAAATAAAACTAATCTATTTTTTGGAATTTTTGAAGCAATATTCAAATTTTTATGATTTTTCAAAGCTCAAACAGTTAAAAGTTTAATGTTTTTTATTTTTTTAATAATAACAAATGAATACAAAATGCAATAAAAAATTATACTATAAAGAGACAAACATCAGAAGAATAACATCATTTTTTCAAAATTTATTGACCAATAAAAGTATTTATTTCAACAAGAACAAGCGAGCAATAAAAGTTTGAGAATGAAGGACTGAATTGCAAATATTTATTATTTTTGCATCAAACTATAACAGAAAATAAAGTGCTGGATAGAAATTGTAAATTACCTGAGAAACACGTGCAAAGCACGTGACAGGATGAAAGTGGGAGCTTTATTTGCGAATCTCAGAAGTTTCAAGGGCCAGCTTAATAATTTACCCCAAAAATATCCACTAAGGTTAAAGGGGGCTTCTTTTGTTCTTCGTATCCATAAGCGGGGTGAAGGCGGTGGGTAGAGGGTGCCACCTGCGGATGGGGAGGGTGATGCCTGCTGATCGATATTTTTTTGTTTTTTTAATTTTTATATTTTTCATAAATAGAAACTGAGAGAAAAAAATTAAATTGCAGAATTTATTTTTATTGAAAAACAAAATCCATTTTTTTAATTTTCTTATTTTTTTGATTTTTTTTTATATTTTTTTGAAAAAGATAGCAATTCTATTTATTTATTTATTTATTCCAGCAAATAAAAAATTGATAAAAAATATGGTCTGACTCAAGCATGAAGGCTCGGTCCGAACTCAAATGCGGAAAATGTGAATGGATGTGGATCCAGTGAAATGAAAGGTCGAATCCATGTCTCTGACCACTGTACGCGACCGGAGTTGGGAGATTATGTGAGGTAGAATAAGAATGCGAATAGATCGAGATGTGAAGATGAAAAATCGGATCAGGCGAATTGAATCGTGATGATGGATTCTAAGATCTAGAGAAAAAAATAACAATGAAATAAAAATGCAAAAGTAAAACTACGATTAACCTACATAAAAAATAAGAGAAGAAAAATGTGGATCTCACCCTGGGAGTCGATGGAAACCGTGATCGCCTCGACGAAGGCCAACTCGCTATCATGGGACGGCTCGGAGGCTAGGCACCCTTCTGCGACACGATGGCTCTCAGAGAATAGGCTCATCTTACCAAAGATTGATCAAATTGAAATTAGGGACAGGGAGTCATATTAATAGATAAAAGAATGGAGTTTGAATTTCAAAACTTTGAATGAAGATAGGAGATAAGAGAAAAATGTGAAATGAGATAAAGATAAAAAAGAAATTAGTGTTAAAATTATTTACAAAAATTATTTTTTTGCATTGTCGTCACTTTATTAAATTGAATAATATATGTTAAATTTTTTATTTTTTGTGGTGGTTATTTAAGAATATCAACTATATACATATGTTACATTATGTACATAGTTAAATAAGAAAATTAGTTTTTTTAGTTTTTTTTATTATTTTTTATTAAAAAAATATTAAAATATTTACAGGTATTTATAAATACAATATGTATAATTAAATGGTAAAATTGCACAAACCACCCCAGAAAACCATCTCTCAAATCGTAACTCCAAAATTATGAAACCACAACCATTTTAAAGGTAATTTAATTTAGAATACAATGGAAATGAGTTTGGTTCAATTTAAGTTCATATGGAATTGGAATTGGTCTTTCAATTATCGTTTAAGGCTTTTTTCTGAATATGTTTACTTTTATTTTGTACATAATTTTATTTTACAAATATTTTTATTATTTAGGAAACGATTTTATTTAAAACTTTTGTTTTAAAAATTATTTAATTTGAGGTCAATTTATGTACAGATAAAATAGTGTAAGTCTACAAATATACACAGAAACATATTTACAACACATTTTTTGGATTTTCTGATTAAGGACCTTATCTTCCCCTACTTTATTCCTAGTCAATCAGGTCAGTCTTGACCTTTTCTCGGGGTTTGGGTCAGCCTGTATCTATTACATATATACATGCTTTTTTTTCTTATTTATTTATTTATTAGGTTAAAAGATTAATAAGTGTATAATATTTACACACAGATGCAAGTTTGTAAGAATACGGAGTTAGTATTATTTACAAGTGTTTTATAAGGGATTTTAAGCTAAAATAAATAAATAAAGATGACGAAATGCAGATTCATCATCTCATGTGCTTTACCTTTGCTAGTCCCTTAGCAAACACGTATTTGAAAGAATAAGTGAATAAAAGAAAAGGAGAGGAAAAATAAAGAAATTACGAAAATATTGAGTATTAAACTTATCTTCATAAAATTGTAGTATGGAGATCTATCTGACCTTTGGATTATTAGTGCGACAGAACCTTCATGGGAATTGGATTTAAAACCGAACAACATCTAAGTTCTACAAGATTCATATGGAGTTCTCCTCAACAGTCAGGTCAGAACAAGTCTACATACACAAATTCTTATAACTATGAATCTTTACTTGTATGGTGTAAGTGAAATATAGCTCCCCATCTCAAAAGTAATAAAGAAACAACCTCCCTCAATAAGGTAACTCCAGTCCCCTGGTCTAGTAACTCTTTCCTCGAGGAGCAGGGATATTCCCTTTTAAGTTCAAGTACAACCAGCTCAAGAAGAGGAGATGGAGAAAAGAATGGATTGTAACTAGTGTAGCTACCTATCCTTTGATGCATGACTAGTGTAGCCAAGTCATCCAGCTACAAGCTTACAAAATTTTGATTTTGAAGCTCTTATTATATATTTTTTCTTTATCCTTGTATATACACTCCGACAGGCATTTTACTTTTCAATTAGGCCTATCTACTTTTGGAGATTCTGCATTTTTTCTCTCTTTTTTTTGAAAATATATACAAGGTGCAACATATACATAACGAGTTTTTCCTCTTGAGCTAGTAGACTATCCCTCTTTTGAAGCATTATTTCAACTCCACAGCATCTTGTCTTTAGACCTCAATGCTACTAGATCAGGTTGAGATGCACAACCCTCCTAGAGGAAGACGAGAGATTCCACCTAGATGTACTACTCTCGTATGATACTCCAAGCCAAAAGATTTTGTCTCCTCACTACCTCCTCCATGAAGAGCTACGTGTAGAGTGCTTGTCCAAGATAAGCCACTCTCTGAAGGAATCATGTTTGTGTTATTAAATATTCTACTTAGACTAATCAAGACGACATATGAACATAGTCCTATGGACTCAAAAATTTAAGTCACCAGGACCTGAAAAGTCTTAACTCCATTTCTTATAAGGTCCCTCTGAAATTAAATGGATTAAGGTCCAACTAAGCTCCATTCTTCAATTTTATTCCATACTTAGTTTAAATGTCAACACTATCTTGAACAATGCACGTGCAAATGCGAGAAGATATGTACAATGCAAAAGAAAGCAAAATCTTCTCTCTTTTTTGAAACAATTTTCTAATTTTGAACTTTTTATGGATTTTTGGAAAGAGAGAAAGAAAACATGATGCACATGTAAAAGAGAGTTTTTTTAAATTATGTAATTTTTTTATAAACTTTAGATTTTTTAGGGAAACAGGTTAGTAAAATATATACAAGTATATACAAGGATTTTTTTGTTTTTATTTTGTTGTTTTTGTTGTTTTTTTCTTTTGTTCTGTTTTTTTTTCTTTTTTGTGTTTTTTTGTTTTATTTTGTTTTGTTTTTTTGAAAGGTGATCAAAGTCTATATACACACACGTGGATTTTATGAATTTATATACATATCCCAAAAATCATATTTAAAAGTACGAGTTATGTCTAAAGTATATAAATAATATATACGACACCCCCTATACTTATCTCGAACAATGTCCTCATAGTGATCAGAGATCGATAAAGGAAGACATAACTCGTGCTAAGTATAGAAAAATTAAAAGACTCCTATGCTATAACGACTCAAAAGAAAAGAAGTCGGTGATCCCCCCTATACTTAGGATCATGTAATCTTAAATATAGAAGATTGTATAAAAAGGGAAAACCGATGAAAAGAATGTATGGACTCAACAGCTCGACTTGCCCCCCTATACTTAGGGTAGAATAGCCCAAAGTATAGAATGTCAACAAGTTGGGGGACAATCGAGAGAACAGAAGAAAAAAACACAAAATAGATGATACGAACAACATCACCCCCTATACTTAGGGTAGAGTATCTCTGAGTGTAGGAAATAACATGAGTGATGAATAGGACAAACATGAACAACACGAATCATTCACCCCCCTATTCTTAGGATATAGCACATCCTAAGTATAGCATATATACACATGGAAAAGGGGTGAATGATAAAACGAGAGAAGAAAGAATGAAATGAAAGGATATACAAGAGGAGTGGATGTACAAAGGTCAAGAAGGTCGAAAGCAGGCCTTCTTGCGAGATTGTTGAGGAATGGATCTGACAAGGTCTAGGTCGATATTGGGGTCAACATTAGATATAAACTTATCAGGATCGACCAAGAATGTATCAGTAGTGGTCTTAGAGTTTTCAGGCACGAACTGGTTAGTGGAAGTAGTGTGGTCATGTCCTGCCTGAGAAGTCTCACAATATCAAAGTAAAAGGTTCGAATTCATTAACAGAAAAAGTAACATCAATTTCAGCATGGCGAGCCTCTACTGGATCATCATCTTCATCAAAAGGCCCAAATTCCTTTATAAAAAGCAATCAAATCATATTTAGCCTTATTAGTCTCATCTAAATCAAGGCGAATAGGAACAGACTCATCAGTGAAAGTAGTCAAATCATATACGTCATGTCTAGTCTCAGAGTTTACCTTCCGCTCTAGGGTGTCTATTGTGTAAATCCCGCGGATGTCATCAATGCATCTCCATGTACCACAAGGGGAAACTCCAAGGTCTATGCTTTCTGAGTCTTCGTCCATAAAGAGAATTCTTGGATCTCAGTATCATCTGGCATACAACAAGAATCTCGGATAGTATCATCAAGGTCAAAGTCCTTGGGTTTGGCTAACACGAGCACACTCTCATGGGATGCAGTTCTTTGGTCAAATGGGTGTAGTGATCAACACATCGCCCCTACATCAGAACGAAAGCGAATCTCTCCTGATCCATAGTCAATAACGACTCTCAAAGAGGTGAGGAAAGGTCGTCCCAGGATGATTGGAGAGTGCTCCACAGGGGTGGAGGTTTCCATGGGCAATACGACAAAATCAGAAGTGAAGTTCATGTCGTGAATAAGAATGACAACGTTTTCTAGAATACCCTTCGACCTCTTGATAGATCCATCAGCAAATTAAACTGTCATCCTGATTTTCTTGAGAGGCCCAAGATGAAGAGATTGTACCATAGAGAAGGATATTATATTGATTGACGCACTGCCATCGAGGAGAGTGTTATCACTAGAATAGTCAGAGATGGAGCAACTCGCAAGAGGTGTGGAAGTGTTCCCTTTCTTAGAATGAGGATGGTAAGAGATGGCATGGGCAGTGGCCAAGGTCAAGTTGTGATGCTCAGATCTCCTTCTCTGTTTTCTCATCTTGTGTTGAGGAGCAAACAAATGGGTCATGGCCTGGTGAAGTGGGGCTTTAATGATCTCATGAATGGTTGCCACCACTTTTGGTTCAGTCAATATTTTTTTTGAATTTTTGGACCTCCTCCATACAAAAAGGATATCAGAATCAGCATATACACAAGGATTGCCAAGAGCAGTCTGTACATTGGCATCCTCGGGGTCAAAGGTGGGACATGTGGTGAATGACTGTGTGGGAAAATAGTTTGACATGGGTGCCCTCTCCTCACAAAATGAAACAACGATGTGTCTCCCGAAATCTTTTTTGGATTTTTAAAATTTTCTCTTTTTTTTGTATTTCGGGCGATTACAAGCTCTTATGATTATCCTCAAGTGAATCCATATCCTCAAATAGTGGAGCAGCATTATGGCTCTTATTTATGTTAAATAGATTGATAATCCTCGAATTCATATGCTTCATCATCTAGTTCAGGATCTCAAGTGTGGACATCATGAAAGGTGACTTCAAAGCTCCAGGATCAGGTGAGTGGAATGAGGGTGGGTGAGAATCAAAGTTCGACTCCTGAAATAATGGGTTAGGAGGATATACATAAAAATCAGGAGGAAAGTCCTCCTAGAAAAATGAAGGTGGATTGGCTGGAGGGTGCGAGGGATCTGCAAAGATCGGATTAAAATAACTCCAGTCGGCCATCTCCAAAACAAAGAAAATGATTGGGAGAGCACGAGGGTCAACTCAAAATATGAGAAGAAAAAGACGCAAATGCACAAAAGGATCTAGCATGCACACAAGAAATCAAACACAATACAAACCTTCAGTTCACCAACTCAACGCAATGTGAAGACCGTGAAGGTTTGGTCAATTATCTTGTCAATTTTTATAATTTAGTGAGAATACAATCTATCAGAGTGGTTTAAGCGAGCTGTTAGGATCCCAATGCTCCCAAGAGACTGTCCCAACCTCACAACTACTTTTTCCCAACCAATATGGGTGCGGACCGTTTACCACCTAACCGATCTACCCACTCTTCTAATCACAGACTGATTACCTGCTACCCAGTGAAGTCCTCTTTAGAGAACAACTAATCACAAGATAGTAGTCTGAAAAGAGTTCGGGCGTGACTCTATCCAAGTGTGCGGGTCACTCTCTTGCTGCAGATAAATCAAACAAGGCAAGGGTTACTCTCCCCAAAACAATGATTTTTCCTTATTTAGGGTCGAGTTTTCTTTAGCAGTCCCAAATTTTAGGCAGTTGTCACTTGGTTTGAATATTTTCAATGAATCGCCCACCGAGTGTCCAATTTCCTTTTAAACTTATGTGAGTGAAAATAAGGAAGGAGATCAGAAATGCCAATGCGCAATTAAACACAGTGATGCATGCAAGGGTTAGAGATGCGTACCTTGTCACCAGCACTATACACGCAGGATGATCTGCGCAGAATTTAAATACAGAAAAATAAAGTAACCTATATGTAAATGCAAGTGAACCGTCCTAAAAATAGCTTCTATTAATGGGCAAGAACCAATTAAATTTGACTGAGTCTAATTACGCTCTATTCTATAGGTATAGAAATTCTTGTTTAGTGTGTTCGGACCTAATTAATTACTTGTCTCAAGCAAATTAATTAAAAGCAATCAATAGGTAGCTCATGAAATCTGCATGAAACAAAGAAAAATAAACCGATGAAAACAAATCGGTGAGGTCCCCCAAATGCACCAGCACTTGGCGAAACATACCCGGCAACAAATGAATGTCCGTTTACAAGGGTTCAAATGCTAGAACTAAATAAAAGAAAGTCTTTTTTTATCTCCTTCAAATCTTCTTCTCCTCTCATGCTCTCTCGCGGCTTCGAGATGAATCAAACCGCCTCCGCTTTACTTGGGTGTTTCGGCTCTGCTAGGATCATTGCCTTTTTTCGCAGGCCCTTGTAAGAAAAAGGAAAGAAAGAATGTATAAGAAACACAATTATAAAATATAAACAGAAAAATGAAATAAAAACTGTGAATCTGAACAAAGAGTAAATGTGAAAAAATATAAACAAATATGTACAACCAAGAATAGCAGGTCAAAAGATAAATCTAAGTACCCTCGTCGTGCCTCCCCGGCAACGGTGCCATTTTGTTGCTACGCTTTTCACGGGTTTTTAAATTATGGAATTATGAACAATTCATTGCAACCCAATCAAGCATCAACAAATAAATTTATTTTTTTCTCAAGTCAATAATTTATTACAAGAATAATGAAGCGAGAGAAATTTTTGCTACTTATTTACCTATATAGCTAACATGATCCAACTTAGAGAGGCTACAATTCCCGAGGGTTATTTAATTAATCGAAAAAATCAATTAAAAGAAAACAAAATTCTCAATGTACACTATGCTTGGTTTTTGTTTTGATTTTTGTCTTTTTTAATTTTTTATTTCAATTCTTTATTTTTAATATTTTTAAATTTTTAAGGATTTCTTGTTTTGTAATTTTTTTTAATTTTCAAAAACATGATTTTCAAAACAAATTCATGCACAAAAGAAATGCAATTTTTTTCTTTTTGGATTTTTTAAATATGACAAAAAATGCTCAAAATGTCTAAAGAATTTTTTTTTGTGTTTTTATGATTTTTTATTGTTTTTGTAATTTTTCAGAGATTTTCAGATTTTTTAGGATTTTTAAAATGAACAAAAACAAGGGAAAATGCAAGCAGCGAACAAACATGACTATTTTGCAATTTAAAAATATGAAATGACATCAAATATTGCGAAAATTTTTTTTCCTATAAACGAAATGAATTTTTATCTATACATAGGAATGGAAATCACTTTTTTTATTTTGCTACAATTTTCTATGATTCTTTTAAGTTTTTTTTATTTTGCAATTTTTTAGGTTCTATAAATAATTAATGCATGAAAATTGGATAGAAAGTAAAATGCACAAAAATAAAACTAATCTATTTTTTTGGAATTTTTGAAACAATATTCAAATTTTTATGATTTTTCAAAGTTCAAACAGTTAAAAGTGTAATGTTTTTATTTTTTTAATAATAAAAAAAATGATGACAAAATACAATAAAAAATATACTATAAAGAGACACACATCAGAAGCTTAATATGATTATTTTCAAAATCTATTGACCAACAAAAGTATTTATTTCAATAAGAACAAGCAATCAATAAAAGTCTGGAAATGAAGGACTGAATTGCAAATATTTATTGTTTTTTCATCAAACTATAACAGAAAATAAAATGCGGGATAGAAATCATAAATTACCCAAGAAACACGTGTCATGCACGTGACAGGCTGGAAGCAGGGGCTTTATTTGTGAATCTCAGAAGTTCCAAGGACCTGCTTGATAATTTACCCCAAAAAATCACTATGGTTAAAGGGGGCTTCTTTTGTTTCTTCGTATCCAAACCAAAGAAGGGGGCACCACCCCTAATTCTCTCCCACCCGAAGGGCGGCATTGGTGATGAGGGTGGTCAGGAATGAGCGGCGGTCGGCGAGCGCAAGCTCCTCTCTACGAGGCGGCGGGCCCACACTAGCGGCGGTGACGGAGATGCGAGTCGTGTGGCAGAGGTTTGCGGAGTTCCAATCAACGACGATCGGGTGGAGGGCCTCGACACAGGTGCTCCTCGTACGGAGGGTGGTGGTGGTCGCTGAGCCGGCTCCTTTCGTCGGCGGGAGAGGGAGGTGATACTGGGCGGAGCTCGCGATCAGAGAGTCATCGGTGGTGAAGATGGAGGGGCGACACATGCCCCTAGAACTCGTGTGGCCGACTGGAGCGGCTCCAGAAGCTGGGCGAAGGTGGTGGGCAATGGGCGCCGCCTGCGGATGGGGAGGGCGACGCTTGTTGCCCCATATTTTTTTGTTTTTTAAATTTTATATTTTTTTTATAAATAGAAACTAAGATAAAAAATAAAACCGTAGAATTAATTTTTATTATAAAAATAGAAATGAATTTTTTATTTTCTTATTTTTTTTATTTTTTTATATTTTTTTGAAAAAGATAGTAATTGTATTTTTTATTTTTTATTCCAACAAATAAAAAATAGATAAAAAAATATGATATCTGACTCGACCACGAAGGCTCGATCCGAAATCGAATGTGGAAAATGTGAATGGAAATAGATGCAACGAAATGAAAGGTCAAATCTATGTCTCTGACCACCGTACGTTGCTGGAGTTGGAGGATTGCATGAGGTAGAATAAGAACGCGAACAGATCGAGATGTGAAGGTGACAAATCCGATCGGGCGAATCGACTCTTGATGATGGATTCTAAGATCTAGAGAAAAAAATGAAAATGAAACAAAAATATGAAAAATTAAACTACGATTAACCTAGGTTAAAAATAAGAGAAGAAAAATGTGAATCTGACCATGGGAGTGGATGGAAACCATGATCGCCTCGAGGAAGGCCGACTCATTGTCCGCGGATGGCTCGGAGGCTAGGCACCCTTCTACGACAAGATGGCTCTCGAGAATGGTCTCCTCTAACCAAAGATTGATCAAATTGAAATGAGGGAGAGGGAGCCATATTATAGATAAAAGAATGGAGTTTTAATTTCAAAATTTTGAATGAAGATAAGAGATAAGAGAAAATTTTGAAATGAGATAAAGATAAAAAAATTAGTGTTAAAATTATTTACAAAATTTATTTTTTTCTATTTTTGTCACTTTATTAAATTGAATGATAAATGTTATTTTTTTATTTTTTTGTGGTGGTTATTTAAGAATATCAACTATATACATATATTATATACATATGGTACATTAAATACATAGTTAAATAAGGAAATTAGTTTTTTAGTTTTTTGTTTTAAAATCATTATTATTTTTTATTTTAAATAATTATTAAAAATATTTACAAGTATTTACCAAATACAATATATGTACAATTAAATGGTAAAATTGCATAAACTACCTCAGAAAACTGTCTTTTAAAACATAACTCCAAAAACTATGAAACCACAACCATTTTAAATGTAATTTAATTTAGAATACAATGGAAGTGAGTTTGGTTCAATTTGAGTTCATATGGTGTTGTAATTGGTCTTCCAATTATTGCTTAATGACTTTTTCCGGATGTGGTTACTTTTGTTTTATACATGATTTTATTTTGCAAACATTTTTACTATTTAGGAAAAAAAATTTATTTGCAATTTTGTTTTGAAAATTATTTAATTTGAGGTCAATTTATGTACAAATAAAATAGTGTAAGTATACAAATATACACAGAAATATATTTACAACATATTTTTTGGATTTTCTGATTAAGGACCCTATCCCCCCCTACTTTATTCTTGGTCGATCAGGTCAAGTCTTGACCTTCTCTCGGGATTTGGGTCAGCCTGTATCTTTTACTTATACACAGTCTTTTTTTTCTTTTCTTTATTTTTTCTTTCTTTATTTGTTTATTTATTTTAGGTTAAAATATTAATAAGTATACAATATTTAAACACATATGCAAGTTTCTAAGAATATGGAGTTAGTATTATATACATGTGTTTTATAAGGGATTTTAAGCTAAAATAAATGAATAAAGATGTTGAAATGCAGATTCATCAGTATCCAATACCATCCTTTATTTTCCTAATGAAGTAGCACTCTTTGGTGCTAAATTCTAGCTTACTTACATTCATGACAAAGTTATGAACCAAGCAATCCTAAATCCTCAAGTGTCCAACACTAGGCTGGGTTCCAAACCATAGCTTATGAGCATGTTCAGGTTTAGATTTGCATGGAATATTATTAAGGACATATTGTAGTCTCTACTATATATATACCAGGAAACTAAGAGGAAATTATGTTAATATTCATCATTGATCAAATCATGTCACATATGATCCAATTGTATCTCCCTATAACTCTATTGAGTTTAGGTGTATCATGAGGAGTGAGATAGGAATGATATTCATATATCTATAAGGTATTCCTTGAATTCATCTAATAGGTACTTGCTACCTTGGTTAGATCAAATTCATTTCTTCTTCCTTAAACTTTGGTTCTAAATCAAAATTGTGAAATCTTTGAACATTTCAAAGGTTTCTAAAATGAATGGAAGAAAACTCATATAACAGATAATCATCAATGGATATCGCATATCATTAATGTTTACTTTGATACAGATGATCCACATACAATAATATGTATGAGATCTTAAATACCTCGGCATCTAACATCATTCCCAGAGAAGGGTGCACTGGACATTTTCTACTTTTGAATACAATATTCACAAGTATGTAAGATTTAAATTTCAGACATTCCAAAGCTTCATCTCTCACTAGTCCATTGATCTCATCAACGGACATATATCCAAGGCTTGATGCCAGATCATTGTCAAATGATCTTCATCCTCCTATAAATCTAGTTAAGGTTTAATTTCATTAATGAACCATTCATTAATTTTCTAATTTAGTAGAGTCTATTAGATTACTATCTGAAATATATCCATCATAACTCTTTATGATAGGTCTATTCCAAAATTCATGTTTATTTTCAACATTTAGAAATAAAAAAAGAGTGTATTCTAATATCTAGGTCATAGAGACATTCTCTAAGACTAAGGGCTTGCCCACTAAAAATATGAAGTCTATCTATCCAATAGAGATTGTTGCAACCATTGCATCAATATCCAAGGATTACTATTAAACCTTAAGATCAAATTTCTAGTCTTCTAATACATATGCAACCAATTGCAAGTGCTATTACAAGAATGAGATACAATTATTTGACTTTTAATATTGTCAATTTTAATTATTATATGTAGATTATTCCGATGCACTATCTGAGTCCTTCTCTAAGGATCCTAGACTTTATAGTCATAATATCAACATATCAACTTGTTGTAGTATTGGCATTTATTCGACTCTTTGGATGTCATGTGTGGAAACCATATAAGTACATCCAACTCTTTGACTTTCCTTCTAACTTTGGTCCGACCTATGCTTCCACTACGCTCATTTCATCTATAAACAACCATTGCTTAAGACAAAGGATCTCTTATGTTGAATTCAAAAGATTTCAATATAAGAGTATTTCGACATTTATACATGCTTCAATTCATACAGTATGAATATTATGAAGCTTCATGAATGACTAGAGTATATACAGTAGAATAGTTACACTCATCAAATCTACATACATCTTAACTCTGAAAGACTTAGGTTCAGGTAGGTACTCAAACATTTTGAATACATCATCTCTTTTAGAGCCACCATTCTGCATGATGTAGTGAACCATGCCATTCATGATTAAATGTTGAGAGGACATATGTATGCCAAAAACATCTTCTTATATTTTTATAAGGATTAATTGACAATTACAATCAACATCGACATGTCACTTCCTAAGTACATTCGATGAGAAAGCAAGACTATAGAGACATAAAACCCTAGGGTTGTAGACCTATTGTGTATTTAATTGTCATTCCTCATTATTATGAGGAAACTTGCACATTGCAACCACATACATTATGTATCCAACTGCAAGTACAATATCTTGATCGCAAATCCAATTTATGATATTTTACTGGTTATTATTGAGTATAATTTTGAGTGGGTTTAATGAAGGATTATCTTAAATAAGAAATTTGCATAAATATATATATTTTACTTTGATTTAAGAATTTTAAATCAAAGTTGTCTTGCCTTATCAACACTGAAAGTTCATTCCTTAATCACTTCCAATATAAGAGATATATTTACCATTATATCTCAAGCGAGATCTGGGATCTCCTTTCTTATCTTTGTCACATCCCAATAATATGAGAATTTGCAACTTGGATAAAAAGAAGAGGGAACACATTCCGCCTTGCAAGTTCAACTTGCCTCTCCCGTTTATGTCTTTAACAACCGGGCCCACCACCCCTAAGGTGATATTGACCCATCATTAATTGAACCAATCATCAAAAGGAATACAAATCGCTATGTGCAATCCGATATGCCCCCAATAATATGAGGACTCCATATTGGGGTCACTATGCATACGTCCTTAAATACAGATGCGCTTGTATGCAGGAGCTGCCACTTCGGATAGGCGTGTCCTAAATACAATCCCTAGCGACGAGACGCCTTTGCGTTGACCGGAGACCATGGATGTCACTTATGTCATCTTCCATATCATGTTCAAAGTCTAATTAATCATTATGAATCATATTCACATAATTAATTCTTCCAAGGGAAATAACAACTCTATTCGTAATAGAGTGTTTTAATTGGATATAATTAGTTTAATCATATTAAACCAATTATCAATCCAATTCAATCAACCAACAAACGATTTTTAATTGTTACTTGAAGTATGGTATTATCTCAAATACGTATTATTTCAAATTTTAATAATTAGAAAAATACGTCATAATTTCTCAAGCATTATCCCTTCCCTACCCGCTGTCATGACCAGTACTGATGGGAGTGGGACAGACCGCTCACGGAGCAACCTTCTACCCTAACACTCCCTAACTAGACACCATATCTGCCACGTGAAAAGATAATGCCAAATTTAACACTTTGGACTTGAGATGATAATCGGTCTTTCAACCGAAGTTATACCATATAATAGTAATCAAAACATTTTTCATTAACTTTATAAGGAGATTTGCTAAAGAAATCCCCAATCATATTCAAGCATCAATGTTTGTTGGAAGGTTCATGTAACCAATTGTGATCTAGATCATATCTAATCAAGTTGGTTATGGTCAATGTCATTCAAGGAAATAATTATCATCTTTAAATATTTCACAAATATTCATAAATAGTTATCTCGAGAAATTAACTATTAATATCCATTAATTTTAATTGAATGATAATCACAAGGTTCATGATCAAGTATGCAATTTCCAGCAGTGATCCCTACTTACTAAAATTAGCATATCTCCATCAATATAAATCCAAATCATGCATAGTAAGTTTCCAAAGTTTGATAATTTTGTAACATAACTCAAGTGATTAGCATACATTTCTAGGCATTTCAAAATAGTAATTAACTCCTTAATTACGTCATGATTCATCATCCCCGAAACAGTGGATATATGTTCATTAAAATGATCATATCTTGAGCAATCGGATTCCAAATCACACAAACTCAAATCCCACGATTTCCTTAATTAATGGGGAACATTATATAAGTAATAATTTCGTGTTTAAAAACTTTAAAAAGGTCCTAAAATATTCACAAAACATGGTTGAGAAAATGAAATGCAATAAAATTTTTACAATCCCTAATGAACCCAAGTCATCCGAAATTTATGGATCACATCCAAAACCTCTAACCCGAGGCTCTTATACCACTTTAAGAATATGTTTAGATCCTTAAGCGCATCACGGAAGCGTAAGGATCGCATCATATGCGATCGCGAGTGACTAGTCGCAATAGTTGCTCGGGGCAGCGGAATTTAAGAAAAATAATCCGATGACACCACATGATCCAGGAACACTTCTCGGATCATTTCACCTAAACCAAAATTAGGTACTAAGGTTAACTCTTGAAGCATTGTTGCGATTGAGATTCTAAACGAAGAGACCTCCTGTCTCAAGTCTGGACCGACAGAGGAGAAACTTGCGAGCGCGTTGATGAGACGCGTGCTCCTTACAATCCATGTTGATGATCCATGTGGTGAATCTCCTGGTCTCATCACACGAGATCCGAAGTCTTCTTCACGAGTGAGGTGCTCTAAAGAAGACGGAGACCCATCAATAGATGATCCGACAGCATAACAACAATGTTGCGACGATGGCGACTCTCTAGGGCTCCATGGTGGACGGCCACAATGAGAGGGAGAGAGAGAACTCTTGGCATGTATAGAGAGAGAGGAGAGAGCAATTGATTTTATGTAACTTGAAGAGCAAGGGATGCCTCTTCTTATATAGGGTTTTGAGAGTCCACGGATCTCAATCCATGTACACGTAAAATCAATGGATGAGATTGATTTGTGTTTCTTTCAGAGGCCATGATGTTGTTGTAAAAACACAATAACGATTAATTTGATTCAAATTAATATATATTGATAAATAAATATAAATTAATTTCAAATCAAATCAATTAACTGGTCTTGGAGATAACAAGAAGATTGACCACATTCCATAAAAAGGGGGGACATCCACCTTTTTGAGATGGAATGGGTCTATCTCCTCAATATCTCATGAGATCTCATTATCTCATGAGATCTCATTATATCATGTCATATCCAAGATCTACAACAATATTTGTTGTAAGTTATTTCACAAAAATAACTCATAATTATCTTGTCGATATTGCAATCATGCCATTGGAAAAATGTGAACCACATTCACATCCCAAAACAAAATGTAAATTATATTTTCAATTAATCATCCAATGTGAATCCAATTCACATCAATAATTAATCAACAAATATAAATCACAATAGGCTCTCTCCGATATATTATAAATCACAATTATAATATATATGATTAATATGGATAGTGATATCCATATTATTCATATCCATGATAACTAAATCACATTTAATCATCATGGAACTCTATTTTCTTGTACCCAAATAATATGAAACACATTCATATCATTCATATATTTTGATAATTAAATCATATTTAATTATCTCAGATAACTCTCCTTATAATATGAAACAAACTCATATTATTCATGATAATTAAATAACATTTAATTATCTATTTTCTTAATTCTAGGATACATATATCAACAATGAAGTTATTCTTGAACTCTTTCAAGAATAATGCGCTTTTTCCGCGGACACTTGGAGATAAGGATGTGGCAATTATATTGTTCAACCCATAGTGACTTGGATCTTGAGATCCCATCTCAAATCCAGATCTTACGGACCTCACAAAGATGCTTGATTAAATTAAGGAGGTAGATCTAATCTTCCCATTGCATTTGAATCACATTCAAATCTAGGTCCAACATTTGGACTAATCAGATTACTTCTCTATGAGAGGAGTCACTAAAATCCAGACCTATTTCATCACTCCCTCGGAATGGAAGCGTCATGGTTATACAATCGTTTATGATCACATCACCCTCAGGTATTCCTAATACTTGTACATCCTGCATACTGGAAGATCCAGAGTAAACCCAAAGTTTTAGATCTTTTTAGACTGAATGGGAGTTGGTATCGATCATATACTTTCAAAAGCATATATCATACCCAGGTATTGATCATATACTTTCCAAAAGCATATACCAAACCTACAAATTTAGTCAAGCTTCCAAAGCGAGATGACCGTGCACGGAATTTGATTCTTCGCAATATCTCATTAGTGAGCTCATGTCTTTTGATTCAGTAAATGAACATTTTTGATCCCTTTGAGAGATCGTATTACTCATATGCCCTTGCATGCACGCTAACGCATTGGTGTAAAGACCTTGGTTAGGTCATCAACCTATTGGTCTGTCAAATGTACATACTCAGACATATAGTAACACATCTGTCTCCGGTCAGAGGATGTGTGCCTATATCGTGACAACATACGATATAGGACTTTGGTTATCTCGATCTTGTTAAGTCAACAATTTGACCTAACTAATCTAACACCTCTGAATCTCTATTCCCATGCAGAGGACCTGCATCAAGAGGTCGGTTACATATTAGCCAAATGAGAAAGGACCGCCATCTCCTACTCAGGTTGGAGATCGTCTCTTAACAATCATTTGATGGTACTTGATAAGTCCTCAATCTAACTCTTTAGATATTCATCCAAGCACCAACCTCTATGATTCAATAATTGAATCAACAGCTGAATGATCATCAAGATGACCTTGGTACATAACCCTTATTGTACTAAGGGACCTATTATGCAAATTAGTTTTTCTTCATTTCAGATAAGGGAATGATATTTGCAATACCATTTATTGCATAATGGCTTGTCGTGGGCTCGCATGTCCAACATTCACATTATTCATATCATTGATAATTAAATCACATTTAATTATCTTGAATCATCATTCTCATGTATTTAAATAATATGATCCATGTTCACATTATTCATGATAATTAAATCACATTTAATTATCAATATCTCAATTTTGAGATACATTATTCATCAATGGAATTATTCTTGAACTCTTTCAAGAATAATGCTCTTTCTCTGCGGATACATGGAGACAAGGACAGGACGACGGGACGTTCCACATATATTGACTTGGATGTTGAGATCATATCTCAAATCCAGATCAAGGGGACCTCTCAAAGATGTTTGAGTATATTAAAGTCGTAAATCTAATCTTCTCATCGTATTCAGATCAATATCCAACATTTGGACTAAGATTAAATTACTTTTTTATTGAGAGGAGTCACTAAAATTCAGACCTATTTCATAACTCCTTTGGAATGGAAGCGTCATGGTTATACAATCATTTATGATCACATCACCGTCAGATATTCCTAATTCCTATACATCCTGCACATTGGAAGGCCTAGAATAAACCCGAAGATTTAGATCAATTTAGACTGTCTTCTTCAGGGTTTTATCATTATGTTTCTCATTTGATCATTGGGGTTTGGTATCGATCATATACTTTTCAAAAGCATATATCATACCTAGGTACTCATCGTATACTTTCCAAAAGTATATATCAAACCTATAAATTTAGTCAAGCTTCCAAAGCGAGACGATCATGCACGGAATGTGATCCCATTATCTCATGAGTGAGCTTGTGTCTTCCAGTTCAGTAATAAACCTCTATGATCCCTTTGAGAGATTGTATTACTCATATGCCCTCGTATGCACACCAACTCATCGGTGTATAGACCTTTATTAAATCATTAACTTATAAGTCTACCAAATGTACATACTCAAACATATAGTAACACATCTATCTCCAGTCAGAGGAAGTGTACCTATATCATCAAAGTATAAGACATATGTCTTGGTTATCTCGATCTCCTTAAGTCAAATCTTTGACCTAAATTATCTAACACCTCTGAATCTCTATTCCTATGCAGAGGACCTACATCACGAGGTCGGTTAGATATCAGCCCATGAGAGAAAGGATTGCCATCTCCTACGTAAACTGGAGATCATCTCTTAATAATCATTTGACGATGCATGATGAGTCATCAATCTAACTCTTTAGATATTCATCCAATCACTAGCCTCTATTATTCAACAATTGAATCAACAATTGTATGTTCATTAAGATGGCTATGGTACATAACCCTAATTGTATTAAGGGACCCATTATGCAAATTAATTATACTTCATTTCAGATCAAGGAATGACATTTGCAATAACATTTATTGCATAATGGCTCGCCATGGGCTCTCATGTCCAACAATCTCTCACTGGCCCAAAGAACCATTAATGGGATAATATTTAAACCCACACTCATGTGCTAATCATAAGCTAATTAGAAAAATAGCTAGGTAAGCTGACTAGCTAATCTATTCCCGAGAGACTGTGTCAAGTCCTTTTACAGTACTTGCATAACCCTTAGTGATAGTGCTTGCATCCAATGCGAATGTTGCGCCTTATGCAATGAATACTCAATTGTGTTAAACACTTATAGTGTCCTCGACACTACAACTCAATAATTATTATAACTAGTATGTAATTTCTATTATCCTTATCAGAATGCCTTTATTCCCAAAGATCTCTATCTCCTAAGAATAAGACCTAGTCTTATGTCTTATAAGGCATATGTTGTTAAGACCTTTTAGATCACTATCTGTAAAGTCTTAAGTTCTTGAAGATAAGACTTTGATATCACTATCTCAAAAGTCTTGTCATCTTTGAAGCTATTATTATTATTACACTCAAATGTTTTATCTCCGCAGTAGGATTAGTAACAGTTTACTATTCCTACTGCACGGTAGATATCTGACTTGTGTACACAACTTGCATACACCAAGCTTCTCATAACTAATGTACAAGGGCAAGCAGTTTTAGCATTCACTTCCTCAACTCATTGAGGTGTTATCCCGTTACATAGGTTAGTACCATGTCTCAAGGTAAGGAAGCCTTCCTTGGGATTTTCCCAAAAATGGAGCATGTCCAAGGTGTACCACTAATGTGACGGTCCCAATACCCTCTTCTCCTTGCTTCTGAACAACTTCAGAACCTAGATCTAAGAGGTATCCTTGAGATCATCTCTCAAGGTATGGAACAACCAGATTATAAAACACTTATTCTCATCCTTATATCATTCCAAATGATTTGGATATTATATACATTTAGAACAATGAACATAATAGCACTCCCACTAAGCTTCACACGGTTTGTTCAGATTTTGTATGAAATCATAACCTTTATAATTTCATTAAATCTGATGTTCCAACTACCAGAAGCTTATTTGTGTCCATAGATGGAGTTTCTTAAGCTTGCACACCTTGCATTCCTTATCCATGAAGCTATGGAGCTACTTCATATGAATATCCTCGATGAGGAATTCATAGAGGAATGCAATCTTAACTTCCATCATGAAGATGTCATAGTCAAGTTGTGTAGCTATAGTTAGTAATAATCTGATGGGTTTAAGCATGGCCAGTGAAGAGCAAGTCTCATCACAAGCGATGTCTTTTATTTATGTGTATCTTATGGATACGAGCCGTATTTTGAAGGTCTCTACCTTCTCATCAGGTTCCTCTTTCTTTTGAAGATCCATCTACACCTAAATGGGTCTTACCCTTTTAGGTGGATCCTCGAGGTTCCATATACAACAATTGTATATAAAGTCTACTTTAGACTTTATTGCTAACATCCATCTTTCCATGCCATGATCCTCAGAAACTTCATCATATGAAGTCAGATCATTGTTAGATTTCTCTAACACATAGAATCTATGCCTTCTAGGTGGTTGACGAATCCGTAGATGCTACTTTTAAGAAGTTGTTTTTATTTGTCGTGCGTAAAAATAATGAGTCGTGCGTTGTAGGCGACAATCGGAATTGGTCAAGAAAATAACCGCACAAAATGTTCTTCAATTTAATTAATGCGGTTTTATGTTTATTTTACTTGGGCAAGTCCCAAGGTCGATCACAAGGAGGCAAAGGAACAACCTAGAGTTATGTCTATCAAAGTTCGTTCACGGTTTTTGAGACGGTCTTTTTTTTGGAATTTTCAACGTATTAAGGGATGCAAAGTGCAGTTTTGGCCTATTTTAGGGACTAAAATTTAAATTACATTCAAATTATGTCCGAAAAAGATGAAACTTGGCCACAATGTAAACTACGATGGAATATATGCGCTATATTTTTTTGGAATTTTTGGATGCAATATGATTTTTTTTATAGATTTTTAAATGCAAAAAAAATGAATTTCAATATTTAATTATGATAAATATTAAACCTACTTAATTTCAAGGATCAAAATTATCTAAGATATATCACAAGGTGATTGATCTCAGAAATATCCTAAACTCTGAAAAGGTGAGATCTATTACCTGTTAAAAATTAAACACTGAAATATGCAAAATGATTTTTACAGAGCAAATGATGAATGCAAATGCAATTCTTTTTGGGCACAATGTCAAGCACAATTAATTCTACAATACATGATTTTTTGGATATTTTTAGAGCAATGGTTAATCAACTATGAATTTCAGAGCAAGAAATGGATAAAATATGCAAATTTCCACAAAAAAATTATTTATTAATTAATCATCAATCAGAAAAATGCCCACAAGATGTCAAAGTGTAGAGAATTAGTTGACAAACAAAATGCAATTTTTTGATAAATAAAATAAGGTAAAAAAGAGGTCTTAAACAGAGGAAGCACACAGGGGTACGGATGTAATTTAAATAAATAAATAAAATGCAGAAGGAAGGACTGAAATGTAAATACCATTAATTGAGGGTTGATTCTACAATTATTCTAGAGGGGCACATGCGTACCACGTGCCCTCTGGTTGGTGGACTGGCGTGCGAAATGGAGAACCGTCGGGGGCCTTCGAGTAAAATCTCCAAGTGGTCATGTGCTAGGCACGTGACCCTTGAACTTTTCGAATAGAGAGGTTCCAGGGGGGCCCTGCTGCAAATGACCTAGCGGGTCACGTGCGCGGCACGTGACCCCTGGGGATGAATGTGATGCTGACGTCAGTGGTTTTGAGGGAGGCGGAGGTGCGGCTGGCCACGGCGGAGGAGTGGCTGGGCGATGAAGGCCGACCACAGGTGGGCTGCTGCCATGTGGTGGAGCGGTGTCGTTGTGGTGGCAAAGGGCATCGACCGGCTCGGCCAAGGTAGAGGGAGGCTGAGTCACTGGTGGCTGGCGAGCGAAGTTGGAGCGGAAGACGTGGCTCGGAGCCCCTGGGCGGAGGCGTAGTCGATGTCCGGTGAAGTGGCTTTGAAGCCATCGATGATGGCTAGGAGCGGAGGAGATGGTGGCGTGAAGTCGCGGTTGATGTCGAAGTGGAGTCGTGGCCGATGAAGTTGAGGATGGTGTGGTTGATGCGGAATCGCCAAGGCGTTGTCGGAGATGAATCGAGGTGGAGTAGGATAATGTTGATGGCGTAGCGTTGGTGAAGTCGGTGGCTTGACGGCGGTAGACCGGAGTAGGGGCAGTACACCTGGGGAGATGGGGTTGCGACGGCTATGAGGAGGTAGCCGGACCTCGTCGGAGACGGAGGGGGTGCTGTCAACACCGCCCTTCTTTGTGCTATCGGCGAATGGGTGTCACGGAGGGGCGGTGGTAGTTTGTATAGGATGAGGAGGAAGGCTGGAGAAGGAAGGTCTTGGGGAGATTGGATTTGACGACGGGATCGAGGAGATTGGAGGTGATTCACGGAGGAGATCGGCGATGGGCGATTTTAGGGGAATGGCGGGATTCGCGACGGTGATTTCGAAGGGCGGCAGCG
Organism: Ottelia alismoides; assembly: GCA_037367405.1. Classification (NCBI taxonomy): domain Eukaryota; kingdom Viridiplantae; phylum Streptophyta; class Magnoliopsida; order Alismatales; family Hydrocharitaceae; genus Ottelia; species Ottelia alismoides. The sequence continues at coordinate 1,850,716 of JAZKJV010000700.1, forward strand.
GCGGCGCTCGATTGGGAAAGGGGCTGAGGAGGACGACGCACAGACGCCGTCCGATCGAGCGTGATCAGATGGCGCCTGTCGCGCCACGTGGCAAGCACAAGGCTGAAGGGCGCGGGATGCACGTGCAGAGCACGTGCCTGGGAGGTACGTGCGACGCACGAGCATCGTTTATTATTTTTTTAAAAAAAACGTTAATAATAAAACCCAAAAATGGCTGACACGTGGCAGCACCAGGTGGTGCCACGTGTCGACACCAGAAAATTCTGAAAATAAAAGCTTTGTAAAATCGATAAAAAATAATAAATGACCTCTGATCAAAAAAGTTTATTCACGAAAATTGCTCGTCTCGATGAGATCTACAACTTTCATGAAGACATCAAAATCAAAATCGATCATTTGCACAAAGTGGTATTTTTGGGGTATCCCATGTACATAGAACACCTTGATTTTGGGGTTTTGTAATTTTTTTGTCATTTTTTAGATTAGATAAAATTCCGAAAAAATATGGTAAAATCAGAGATAAGTAATTTCACATTTGTCTAATTTTTTTTGGATTTTTATTAATAGGTTAAATATGTACATAAAATAATAGGTCAAAAACTGCTATAATAAAATATACAAAAGAGGCCCAAAACCCAACTTTCACATATGAGCTCTGATTCACTTGAACTTTGTCTTGTTTCGAAGGTAATTGAATGTACATTAGTTCAAAAGTGAGTAGGATCAAAAAGAACACTGGATGGGGAAGATATGGGGCTTTTAGTCTGGAAATCCTGAAACTAGGGTTTGGGTTTTTGATCCATTTATTTGGGTTAGTAATTTTTTTATATTTTTCATTTATTCTTGTTAGTGATATGTACACAATGGAGGTGGTTTTGTGTCATTTGGAGTTAGCATGAATGAGTTAAAAATCCGGGAAGTTAGACTATTTACAGGACATTTTGGCTTGGATTTTTGGCTTCTTATTTTGTGCAGAAATGATGGATAAAATGCAATTCTTATGAAAACATGCATGAATGCTAATTATGCAGAATAGATGCCGATATACTGTTGATTTTGATGGATTTGAGCTTAATAAATGAGATTTAGAGTGATGAATTCAAGATTCATCATCCCCCTATACTTAAAGCATGCTCGTCCCTGAGCATTAAAAAGAAATGCCATGAGGTGAAATGAGATTGTGTTCCATACTAAGACCATGAGCTGAAGGTGAAAATGAATTTAGACTCAACCTTTGGATTATTAGTGTGGCGGAACCTCTGTGAGACTTTGGAATTTTAAAATCGACAGCCCTCGAGTTCTACACATCATTGCTACAGTTTCGGCTCAGAAGTCATCTTAGCTCAATCCTCTTCCCAAAGCATACCCTATGAACATTGAACAATCGACACATGTGTGTGAAAGGTTTTAGCTCTTCCCACCCAGAATGCCGGACTACTGTGCAAAACTCCTCTCTAGTAACTCGTCCTCGGGGAGTCAGGTATTTCCTTCTAAGGTCTGTCGCGTTGTGTTCACAATCGAATTGGGGGAGAAGTTAGAAGAATGAGAAAAGAATTGGAGGGTAGTCAGTGTAGTCACCTCTCCTTGTGAAGATGGCCAGTGTAGCCGAGTCTCCACCAAGATCTGTAGGTTTCTTGAAGCTTGGACCTTTTTGGTCAGATATTTATTTGGGAGAATGCTTCTTTGTATTTGGATTTTTTGGTGGTTTTGCTTAGATCATGTTGTGCCCCTATGGATATAGAATCTTTTTGTTTCCGTACATTTTTGGGGTCTTAGAAAAAATTGTGCCCATCCATCCATCCCTTTTCTGAAGCTTTATTTCAGCCTGTACTCCGGTCTTTAGATTTCCACGCTACCAGAAAAGAAACTTACACAGTCTTCCAACATCCCGTCTGAGTTGAGCTAAATGCATAGTGCGAGAGTACAAATTAATTCCCTATTCCAGAGTTGTACCTAGAATGAAGAAACCAGGTTAGACACTAAGAGTCATACACTGCACATTGTCATGTGGAACTCAAAGAATTAAGTCAAAGACCTGAAGACTCTAAAATCCTATTTCTCGGTGAAGTTCCTCTGGAAATTAGGTGGATTAAGGTCAAGTCCAGACCACTCTCGGTTTCGGCTCATAACTCGGTTCAGAACCCAAAGGCTTTTCACATATGCAAATGAATGTGATGCTGGATGAAGTGCAGGTGTGTGGAATGCAGACACATTTTTTCTTTTGATTTTTTATGCAAGGGATTTTTGTTTTTGTTTTTTTTGCAAAAATGAATAAGAAGCCATTTTTTTTCAAAAATTTTGAGCATAGTCAGTGTTAGTAGCAAACTCCTTTTTTTTCTTTTTTGTCTCTTCTCTTTTTTTTGTTTTTTTAAGAAAACCCACCCCATAAATACATATAGACTTACACGCAAGTACGAGATATAAGTAAAATATATATACAAAGTATATATACATACCCCCCTATACTTAGAGAGTGTTGTGTCCTCAGAGCACAAGAAGCGTAAAGAAGACATAGCTCGGGCTAAGCGTAAGAGAGTGAAGAAGGAAAAAGAACAAGATTTACATAATCGCCCCCTTATACTTAGACTGTGAATAGTCTAAGTATAGAAGAAGAGCGGAAAAGAAAAAGAAAAAATGAAGCAGTCGGGGTATGTGAATGAGGAGAGTATATATAGGTGGGCGTCGGTTCCCCCTATACTTAGGCTCTGGTCAGCCTAAGTATAAGAGAAAGGTGGAAATAAGGCGATCTGGAGGAGTGTGATGGGGGAAATGGAATATACAGATGGTATCGGTCCCCCACCACCTATACTTAGGCATTGGCCTAAGTAGAGGAAGAAGCTGTACAAGGAGACCAATGTGGTCGGGAGAAAGGGTGGGTAGCCGATGATTAAGGCGGTTTTTGGCTAATCTTCTTGTGAGCCTGCGATGGGAGATCGTAATGAGTTGGAGATGAAGCATATGATTCCCAATTATTATCAGTGTCATCCTCAGAAAAGTCATGATGGATAGTGGACGAAGTGTTTGAGTCAGATGAAAGATATCCATCATCGGAATTATCCTCAGAGGAATAGTATTTGAAAGTGGACACACTTCAGATATTCATGTCTTTTTGTTTCTTCAATTGTTTCCTCAAGATTCGTTCCTTTTTAAGATCAATCGGTTTGTCCTCAGATGAATATCAGATGCTCCGATCTTAGCCAGCTCATAAGAAATAATTCCAGTGTACTTGGGGAAGGTATGGGCATCAGCTTTGGATGAGTAATAATTAGGAACGAGAGTTGTCCAACGAGAATCGAATTTTGGATCCTTGCGAAGATATGGCTTTAGAGCTGCCGAACAGACTTCACTCATGTAGACTACCTTTTCCAGACTTGATGAGGGATCATCAACTGATTCCTCTTCCGAAAGGTTAAAGGTGACTCTCTTTTTCTTGTTTCGTGAAGATGTCGGTTCATTTGAGTATCCAGATGAATAACCATTGGAATTCTTCTCCTTGGTCAGTGTTCGGGCTACGTGTTCGTTCTTTGTCTCCTGAATGTTGGTGTACTCTCGACTTGGGAGTATTTGGTCAAGATAATCAGAGTAGGTTGCCCCTGGGTGCGACCATGCATATGTCTCAGAATCGTAGTAGAAGGATTTGTCTATTTTGAGATCCACGAGAATTGAAATACTGGGGAGAGTTTCTAAACCAATAGTCTCATTAACAAACGCAATCTCAGGTGTAGCAGCGGGGTAGGGCTCTTCTCCCGTTTCATGGTTATGGTTGTCGGGGACTTCGTAGGTTACCTCAGAAAATCGTGGTTCCTCAAAGCCTGTGTCAGATCGAAGTGTTTCCAATGTCGTAAAATTGATTTGCCGAGTCTCACAGTCAATAATTACCTTAGCCAATGCTAAGAATGGTTTTCCGAGAATAATTGGAGACTGGGTGAATTCTCCTTGATGCTCAATATCAATGATCGTGAATTCTACTTTGAGCGGAGCACCTTGGAATTTAATGATGACAGAAATGATTCTTCTCAGCCGCTTTATTGATCGATCAACTAATTGAACAATCTCTTGTATTTTTCTGATCGGTCCGAGTTTAAGTTTGTGAAACACAGAGGTCAGGAGGATATTGATTGGTGAATCATCATCAATTCGATCATGGGTGAAATTTGTGTCTTCGATCATACAATCAAATCTGGGTAACCGCTTCACTATGCGGCTCTTGGTCTTTCTCCTCAACACCAAGGAGGAGGCCATTAACAAGATATGTCTTTCAGTTTTTGTTCTAATCCTTCCCGACTTTTTGTTCATTAATTTGTCCATTAAAAGTTTTTTCAGGTCGGGGAAGTGGTCAATGGACTTTATAATGGGAAGTTCAAAAATCAATTGTTTTTCCAGTGCTTCCCGTACAATAGGATCCAAATTCTTTAGATCTTCTTCAGTTTCAATTTTTATGAAATTTTCTGGATTTTCGATTTTATTTGTAGTTTTCAATTTTTTGGTATTTTCTGTGTGGTGAGGTGATGTGGTGTCTTCCAAAGATGAGAAGGTGCCTTGATATTCAGAGTATTGATCAGCGACATAATCATTCTTAGGGGAATAATAAGCAGAAGTGTTGATGTTAGAATCGTCCCTAGGTTTTTGAATATCCTCAAAATTTTCATCATGAGATCCAATCCTATATTCATTTATCTTTATATCCGAGCCATCATAGAATGAGATTACATGTTCGGTAAAATTTTTGAAATCTATCCTCCATCAATTCAAATCTTGTTTGTATCATCGAAATATTATCCTCAAAATTCTGTTCATGATCAATCATGGGAGCCGTCGGTATGTGTTCAATAATTTCATCTTCCATTTTTCTGTATGTGCGGAGAGGAGAGTTTCTTGGAATATCCATTCTATGATCATTTTATGAAAATTTCTCCTAAAAAATTATGGAAGGAGGTTGCTTATATGGTCCAAGCATGTGTATTTGATTTGAGTAGAGTTCAATCCTTTGATCATGATTGGTCAGATCTTGATATTGCGGAGTCAGCTTAATGGGTTTATGTGTTTCTAAGAGGTCAATCCAGTCCTCTGTATGAGTATCATGCCTGACAAGGGGTCTTTCATGGTCAATCCAACACTGATGATTATTAAGTGCATGTCTTTCCACCTGGGCTTGGTTTCTCTGCCAGTTACGAGACTTAAAGGGATTTTGATCTTGAAATGTTTCATTGGCGAGAAACTGAGAATAAGGCGGTTCAGTCCAAGATGGTAGGTGGTCATGTGTGGTCGGATGTTTCGAATAGAAATTCAATGAGGAGGTCGAATTCATCCGCAGGTGAAAATCTCCCGTAAATGTTGGAGGATTATTGAAAGAAGTTGATTTGGGCCTAACGAAGACAATTTAATTTTCATAGTAAAGCTCTGATGGGTTTTCAGATAAATGTTCGGTCATTTTTGAAAGGAATGGGGGGTTGGATCTGCACGAGTTTTTGGAAAAGAGTTCCATGATGAGGCTTAAATCAAGAAAGGAAAGAGATGTTCGCACGGGATAGTCAAAAGAAATTTTATCAAATGTGCGGCTATTGATCTTCAGTATCGGTTCACGCACACCAATGCAAACACAAACCAAACTCCGGGTTCACCAACTCAAACAATGAAGCCGTAAGAGTTCGGCTATTATCTTTTCAATTTTAATTCGTGACAAAACAATCTTGGAAAATGATTAAGCGAGTTGTTAGGTGCCGAAATTTTTGTAATGACTGGCCTGAATTCTTACAACTAATTGCACCTACTTTCAGCCAGTATGGGAGTAATTATGGACCGTAGAATGGCTACCCGTTACTTGAGGACGGAGCCTTACGTAGTGTCCTCTAAACCACCCACTCTGCTAAGGAAATCCGGACCGTTTACCGGCTACCCGTAGGTCCTCACTGAGAAGTAGCTAATCGTTTTTGGCAGAATCAGTAGTCAGTATAAAAATCCGGGTTTGGGATCTAGACTTAAGTGTCGTCTCTCGCTCACTCAGAAAAATAAAAGCATCCAAGGTCGGGGTTACTCTCCCGTAAGAATTCTTGATTTTATGGGTTATTTTGAAATCGGTTATATTTAGCAATCCCGATTTTAATTAGGTGACCTCCGAAGAATTAAGTGAGCAGAAATATACGTCTACTGTCCAGTCCCAAATTCCTTTAAAAATTATGTGACAAAACAAGAGGGAGAAATACGGGAAATGCCGATGCACACAGAAAACTATGATGTATGCTCAGTTAGAAGACTTACAGTGAATCCTCGCAATCTCCATGTGGGATGCTAGATAGAAATTGAAAATTATTCTATATGAAATGCAAGCCGATGAAAAACCGCACCTAAGCAGAAAGTTCTAGTAGCGGGAAAGAATTGAGTTAAATTTGGCTAAGTTGAACGATCTATGTGCTTACCGTTCAATGTGAAGTGTGGCTTAAGATCCTACGAGCACAAAAAATATAAATGCTCTGACAGCTGTATGTGCAGGTCTATCCTAATCGCCACTCAAGTCGGGCCCCACCCTCACCGAAGAGTGAAACATGCCACGACACACCACAGAAAAAGTTAGAGGTCTTTTTACACATGCGAGAGTCCAAACGGACACCGCTGTAAATTACAATTAATTATAGAAATTAAAGTTCAGAAAAATAAATCCTAGACTCTACACTCTCTCACGACTTGAGTCGATCTTAATTTAAATTGCGGCTTTTGCGGAAGATGGTGAAGTTGCATCAGTTCTAGAAAAATGCTCTACGTACCTGGTGCCTCGCAAGAAAAATAAGAGAGAATTTGTAAGAGAGTGACTCAATAAAATATGATAAATAAATGCTGGAAATAAATTGCAGGAAAAATATGGAATTTACAATGGAAATTCGGGGGTCAGACTACCCGAATACGGAAAATCGAACGAAAATTTTCAAAACAAAAAACTAAGTCGTTTGCGTCCTCGGCAACGGCGCCATCTGACGAATCCACAGATGCTGCTTTTAAGAAGTTGTTTTTATTTGTCGTGCATAAAAATAATGAGTCGTGTGTTGTAGGCGGCAATCGGAATTGGTCAAGAAAATAACCGCACAAAATGTTCTTCAAATTTATTAATGTGGTTTTATGTTTTTTTTACTTGGGCAAGTCGCAAGGTCGATCACAAGGAGGCAAAGGAACAACCTAGAGTTATATCTATCAAAGTTCGTTCACGGTTTTTTAGGCGGACTTTTTTTTTGGAATTTTCAATGTATTAAGGGATGCAAAGTGCAGTTTTGGCCTATTTTAGGGACTAAAATGTAAATTACGTTCAAATTATGTCCGAAAAAGATGAAACTTGGCCAATGTAAAATACGATGAAATGTATGCACTGTAATTTTTTTGGAATTTTTGGATGCAATATGAATTTTTTTATGGATTTTTAAATGCAAACAAAATGAATTTCAATATTTAATTATGATAAATATTAAACCAACTTATTTTCAAGGATCAAATTTATCTAAGATATATCACGAGGTGATTGATCTCAAAAAAATCCTAAACTTCGAAAATGTGAGATCTAATACCTATTAAAAATTAAACACTGAAATATGCAAAATGATTTTTACAGGCCAAATGATGAAATCAAATGCAATTCTTTTTGGGCACAATGTCAAGCACAATTAATTCTACAATATGTGATTTTTCGGAGATTTTTAGAGCAATGGTTAATCAACTATGAATTTCAGAGCAAGAAATGGATAAAATATGCAAATTTCCACAAAATAATTATTTATTAATTAACCATCAATCAGAAAAATACCCACAAGATGTCAAAGTGTAGAGAATTAATTGACAAACAAAATGCAATTTTTTGATAAATAAAATAAGGTAAAGAAGAGGTCTTAAATAGAGGAAGAACACAGGGGTACAAATGCAATTTAAATAAATAAATAAAATGCAGAAGGGGGGACTGAAATGTAAATACCATTAACAAGGGGGTGATTCTGCAATTATTTGAGAGGGCCACGTGCGTAGAACGTGCCGTCTGGTTGGTGGACTGGCGCGCGAAATGGAGAACCGTCGGGGGCCTTCGAGTAAAATCTCCAAGTGGTCACGTGCTAGGCATGTGACTGATGAAACTCGATTCCATCATCTTTATTTCCATTTTTTAATCCCCTTGCTTAAATAGATGTCAATAAAACCCACTTAATGTCCTGTAATTATCAGAGTCTCTAATAAACTAAAAACCACAAAAAAATGGTAAAATAAAAATTCGTGGTATTTTTAGACTTAAAAGTACCCTCAAAAATATTTCGGGTCTTCGTTTGATTTCATCTCCAGTTTTGGTCAACATGAAACTTGTAGATCTCATCAAGATCTACAACTTTCATGTTTTGAGTTTTCTCAAATTCGACCATTTCATCCCCCAAAAATCAAAAACACCCTCAAATAAATCTGATTGGGCCATGTAGCCCGTTCTGGGTGCACCACGTGGCCCGCTTCCCTTGTCTTTTTCCGCCACCACCCCTGGCCGTTTGATCTCGCTTCAGATCCAACGGCCCTGCTGTGTCCACGCGTGCCTATGTCCTCATCCATCAGATCTTCCCCCGCCTTCAATCCGCACCGTTCATTTGCGCCTTAAGCAGAGCTCGCCACGTGGCGCTTTGAAGACCGATCGATCGCGTCCCGGATGTTCCATCTCAGTCGCTCCTTCCTTTGACGCACCTCAACCGTCCGATCGAATCCGGGGGTCCATCTGAGTCGTCCTTAAGCGCCGAGCCCGTAGCTCGACACGTGGCGTGAGCGCAGCCCTTCGATCGCTCCGTCCCCCCCGATCTAATCTGAATCGTTACTCCGCGCCCAATTCTCCACCATTGGATCTCCAGATCCAACGGTGGATCTTCGTCGTCAATCTCCAGACCCCCCTCTCTCACAAGATCACCACCTCGCGCAACCCGCTCCCCCTTCCTATTATCCTACCTACTCCGACCACCATCTCCACTAACCAAACACCTCCCGGTCTTCCCCCATCTTCCTTCTTCCCAGCGCATGTCTCCACGACCCATAACAAACTCCCAGTCGCCCCATGTTCATCACGAAACCCACGACCTCCAGCACTTGCACCGCCGGCTACTTCTTCAAATACACCGGTCCCCCCTCCATTCGCTGGCGTCCACCTTAACATGGGAGGAGGCCCAGCCCTCCTCCGCCTCTCTGTGACAGAGAGGGGTGAGAGGATAGAGCGAAGATGGCTCTTCTCCCCGGTGACGACCCTCCGCCGATCACGGCGGAGCTGCGGCGCTCCGCGACCGCTTGAGCTGCCTCCAGTTGCTGCGGAGGTTCAGCGACGACCAGGGCTCCACATCGGAGCTCGCCCCCAAGCTCCGCTCCGCCTCCGATCAGGTAAGCACTTCTTCTCCTTCCTCTGTATTTTTTTCCTAATTTCCCATTAATTTTCTAGGCCGCTTCCATCGTCCTTGACCTCCATTAACCACTCTCTAAACTTCGCCGTCAACCCCTCATCGACGCGCATCACCTTCTCAGCTCCTCCATACCTCATCGCTTTCGACCCACCTCCTCCGCCGCGAGGCGGAGGAGCTCCGAGCTCCTCCACATTCTCCGCACTCCAGAGCTCCCACCTTCACTCCACTTCGCACGCACACCGCGATCGCCTGCTTCGGCTATTGACTAACAGTGCATGTCTTCGAATCGTCAACGATCGGAGGACCATCGGAGCCACTCTTCATCAGCTCCGACTTCGACGTACGGGCTCTGATGGGTCACGCCAGGAGGTCCATAACCTCTCCCGAGCTCCCAGCTTCATCGACAGACCTTCAGGAGCCTCGGACGAGCTCCATAGCGGCCGTGAATGAGTGGCGGAGCTCGGGCTCCCTCGCCGGAGCTCGTTATTCGCCGCCAGCTGAAGGTGGAGGACGACGCATAGTTACCGTTGGATGGTCCAATCCGGCGACCATCCAACGGTCCTGATGAGGCCACGTCACCGCTCAGAACTACTTTCAGGTATCGTTGGATCCTCAAGATCCAACGGTTCCTACGAGGCCACGACATCGACTCCAGGAGCCATTCGATCACCACGATCAGATGGCCCACACCTAGCTACGTGGCGTCACCAGAACCTCCCCGAGCCTTCGTCTCCGACCCTCTAGGCTTGGGACTTCCGAGCCTCCACGAGCCTGCACCGAGCCAAAGCCAACGCCTGAGCCAGCCGAAGCAAATCCGAGCCTCTGTCGAACCCGACCCTTCGTCCGAACCTGGGGAGGCACGTGCCTGGCACGTAAATCCCTGGGTTATTTGCAGAGACCCCCCGCCATCTTCTCTATTTTGCATCCAGGTCCTGACGCACGTGCTGACCATGCGCGCAGGGGAAATTTTACATTGAAGCCCTTGCGGTTTTTAATATTTGCATAAAGGCCCCTGTACGTGTGGGCAAATTACAGGGAAGGTCCCGCTCTTTTGTTTATTTACATTTTAGTCCCTCCCAGGGACCTGTATGCAATTTTATTTCATGTTTTATTTCAGTTATGCCCTTAGCTTCTTTGTTACATATCTTGAGCTACGTATCTCCAATCGAGTTGATTTCAGTTTCATTTTGAAGCTCTTCTCGTCATCTTTATTATGGCATGCTTTAATTTTAATTTGACAAGATGATCCGTAGTGTATTATTTTATTATCTAAGTGTCATGATTCCTTCGTTTATCATGCCTACTTGCTTCATAAATGTAGAGTGCTTCTTTATTTCAACGCGGTTTGACTCGCAATTTTCTTATGGCTCAAGTGACTATTATTTTGGGCATATCATTCGCTTTGCATGTTCATTTATTTGCATGATAAAAATTGATAAAAAAATGCATGTTTATTTTTAATGCATTGTTGTATCTTCATGCATGATTTGACCTATATGCCTTTAACTCAACACTTAGCTAAATAAATAGAAATCCGATTAATACGAGAGAGGCTCGTGTCCCTGAGTTCGACCTTGGATTCTTGCCAAGTAAAAAATTTTCATGACCATCGCATTCTTATTTGACATATATCAATGAGATGGTCTTTTTGATGACCAAAATCGGCCCGACTGCTACGACATGTTGAAGTGCTAATTTAGCACTCTTAAAGGGCCGATTTTGCGACTCGTCAAATGGCGCCGTTGCCGGGGACACGGCTCATTTCTTTTATTTTTTGGATTTTTGTTTATTTAAAGTGTATCTTTTTTATAGGTCATTTTTGTTCATTTACTTTGCATTATAAAATTTTCTTTTCGATTTATCTCTAATCATTGTTTCTGTGGCAGGGCCCTTGATGGATCAAGGAGGCGAGGAGCTGGTGTCTCTCGCTGAGAGGAACCGCAGGAACCGCTTGGAGTACATCGAGAAGAAAGAGAAAAAAAATTTCTTGCATTTTAATTTCCATGCATGAACTTGTAATAAACTCATCTTTTACAGCGGTCTTCGATCGAAGACTCGCGTGTGTAATCGAACGAATGTGGCTGTGTGGGGATCGTCCCCACTTGAGTGTCGACCTAGGATCAGGCACGCGGCTCTTTGAGCATATTCCATTTTTTTATCTTTTACGCATTTGCTCGTAGGTAGGACACACTTTAAATTTAGACGCACATAATCTCGCATCACTTAGCTAAAATTAATGAAAATCAATCACCGCTAATAGATGCATGAATAGGTGCGGCTTTTTGATCGACTTGCATACATGAGTTTTGGTTTTCAACACGGCCCAAGTTTTTCATGGATTTTTTCGCTAAATCACTGCATGATTTATCGCTTAGCCTAGATCGCGGTTTTTATCGAGTACATGTTTTTCTCGGCTTTCGTTTTTCTAGCTTGATCACCTAGGTTAAATGGAAAAAGGGAATGAACGGTAGACGATGACTTCTTGATTTTGTGCTAACCATAATTCAGTGATAACCTAAAATAAAATTGGGACTGTTAATTGCAAGTCAACCAAAAAGGGAGTAAAATTCGGTTTTGGGAGAGCAATACCCTCGCTTACGCAATGATTTTTACTTCACATCTTTTCTTTGCGTAAAAACCTAATGTTTTATCACCAATAAAACCGACAAGATAATAAACCAACCTTGGTTGGTTTCATGAGTGAGTTGGTGAAACTAAGGGTTTGCTTGATTGATTGAGCCATATGTGCTTCGATACACACCCTAAAACCTTAGTCACTCCATTTCATCTCCGAAGATTCAACCGCTCACTTGTAGATCCATTCCTCTTCTTCGTTCACCTTGGGTCCCTCCCAACATCAATTCCCATCTTTATATTTAGGCTAATCTCAGCCTAAGTATAGGGGGGACCCGAGTCCCTGTGATTTATCTACTCTTCTTTTCTTGCCTTTATACTTAGGTTATTTCTAACCTAAGTATAGGGGGAGCCCCTCTTAGCTCCCGTATATTTCGCTATACTTAAATGGACCTATGTACTTGTAACATCTAGTGCTATGAGGACATAGCAAAGTTTAAGTATAGGGGGGTATACGGTATTTATCGTATATTTACTTTAGCTATAATCTGAAAAATTTGAATAATTAAAAACTTTTTGGCTAAGGTAAAACTCTTTGGACTAAGAGAACTCAAATGATTTCGCGGCTTTTCGATATTATGTTACGCTATTTTTTATAAAAATATTTTCGAAAATGATTTTTCCTTGTTTTGAAAAATTCTTTTGAAAATGTTTTGAAAAACTTTTTATTTTGTGTGACATGGTTTTGAAAAATCGCCTTCTCTTTTCAAGGAAAGTTGAGTTTAACTCGTGTTTTAACCTTTATTAAAATCCATAAAAATGAGAAAAACCGCAAAACCCTTTAGGAGCCGTTAGTGACTACTAAGCCCAATTAAGTAAGCCGCATTAAGTGAGGGTTCACCCTTAGCAGATTGGATGGTTTAGAGGACATCGCGTAAGGCCCTGTCCTCAAGTAACGGGCTTCGGCCTGTACTTACATCCATACTGGCTGAATTGCAGATGCTCAATTGAGTTTAGGAAGTTCTAATATCTCTTGAAGTTCAAAAAAAAATAAAATAAAATGTCTTGTTTTTGAATGAAGAAGTTGGATTAGTCCTCTACACTTACACTTTCACCCAGGATCTGAATTGGTCAAGGAGACTTAGCTTTTTGAGGTCTTTGAGATTTTTAGGTTAACCAGCCTTAGCCATCAGGGTCATAGACTTAATCGTCCACATTCCTCTAGGTTTCTAGATTTGCATGCTATATTCCATGCTTAGTCTCAGACATAAAGAATATGATCAGCACATCACATGCACGACTGCGGTTTTTGATGAGATGAGTTGATTTTTCACTTGAGGAATTGGGATGAGGAAGTCAAGTTTGGATTTGATCTAATGATGCTCGAGGATGGGATAAAGTCTTTGGAGGCTTCATGAAACCTGAGTGTCAGCAATATTATCCAGTATGAGAACTTGGTTCTTATACTAATCTCTTGACATTGACCTAAGTGCCAGGGTGTGAAATAAATAAAAAATGTTGATCAGAGTGCGCCAACTTTTGGTAAAAGCAGTGGAGCTAGCCACAATTATACAAGTCAATGAAATTTCAAAGAAAAGCTCTCATTCCACAAAGTTACATATCAAAGAGCTTCCACCAAAGGCGAGCGCTCCCAAACTTTTCAAAGTGTCCACTTGGACCACCGCTATTAGGACCAAGAGTCGGGCTTGCACCAAAAAAGGGCTCTGCATCGTAAATGCTACAAGTCTGGGTGTCGAAGGTACGATAGGTACTCAAAAGAGACACACCCCGGTGTACTCCCAGGAAAACAAGTGCAGACGGCTCCAACTTCTCTTGACGGACGCACTGATCAACACCAAAAAAAATGTGTTGCGTAAAAATGCACTAGAGAGAATCCTTGTTCCAATGAGAGGGAGAGAAGAATTGACACAATCCCATGCCCTCCATTTCTGGCCTGCCATCTACATTTTCTAAGTCTGACAACTAAAGAGACGGTGGACTGAATGCAAGATTTGATTTATTCCCTAGTGCTGAGGATTGGGTCCTTAGGAGATTTTCTCAGACCAAGATTTTGGGTGACGAATTGACTCTACTCTCAGAATTGCAGTCAACACTAAACTTCATATCCTTTAGTTTATATGTACATCAGAGAGAGTCTAGAGAAGTAGAGGAATTGGAAGCCTCTTGATTAAGGCTGGGTTGAACTCTAGAATTTTGGATCTCTAAAGTCGAGTCGACTTGATCAGATTGGATCCTGTATTCACATGCACAAGGGGGTTAATCCAACTTAGTCATTCATTTTGATGCTCGAGGACGAGCATAGTTTAAGTATGGGGGGTGATGAAACTCGATTTCATCATCTTTATTTCCATTTTTTTAACCCCCTTGCTTAAATAGATGTCAATAAAACCCAGTTAATGTCCTGTAATTATCAAAGTCTAATAAATTAAAAACCACAAAAAATGGCAAAAATAAAAATTCGTGGTATTTTTAGACTTAAAAGTACCCTCAAAAATATTTCGGGTCTTCGTTTGATTTCATCTCCAGTTTTGATCAACATGAAACTTGTAGATCTCGTCAAGATCTACAACTTTCATGTTTTGAGTTTTCTCAAATTCGGACATTTCAGCCCCCAAAAATCAAAAATACCCTCAAATAAATATGATTGGGCCACGTGGCCCGTTCTGGGTGCGCTACGTGGCCCGCTTCCCTTGTCTTTTTCCGCCAACACCCCTGGCCGTTGGATCTCGCTTCAGATCCAACGGCCCCGCTGTGTCCACGCGCGCCTATGTCCTCATCCATCAGATCTTCCCCGCCTTCAATGCGCACCGTTCATTTGCGCCTTAAGCAGAGCTCGCCACGTGGCGCTTTGAAGACCGATCGATCGCGTCCCGGATGTTCCATCTCAGCCGCTCCTTCCTTTAACGCCCCTCAACCGTCCGATCGAATCCTGGGGTCCATCTGAGCCGTCCTTAAGCGCCGAGCCCGTAGCTCGACACGTGGCGTGAGCGCAGCCCTTCGATCGCTCCGCCCCCCCGATCTAATCTCAACCGTCACTCCGCGCCCAATTCTCCACCGTTGGATCTCCAGATCCAACGGTGGAGCTTCGTCGTCAACCTCCAGACCCCCCTCTCTCACACGATCACCACCTCGCGCAACCCGCTCCCCGTTCCTATTATCCCACCTACTCCGACCACCATCTCCACTAACCAAACACCTCCCGGTCTTCCCCCATCTTCCTTCTTCCCCGCACATGTCTCCACGACCCATAACAAACTCCTAGTCGCCCCATGTTCATCACGAAACCCACGACCTCCAGCACTTGCACCGCCGGCTACTTATTCAAATAAACCGGTCCCCCCTCCATTCGCCGGCGTCTACCTTAACGTGGGAGGAGGCCCAGCCCTCCTCCGCCTCTCTGTGACAGAGAGGGGTGAGAGGATAGAGCGAAGACGGCTCTTCTCCCCGGTGTCGACCCTCCGCCGATCACGGCGGAGCTGCGGCGCTCCGTGACCGCTTGAGTTGCCTCCAGTTGCTGCGAAGGTTCATCGACGACCAGGGCTCCACATCGGAGCTCGCCCCCAAGCTCCGCTCCGCCTCCGATCAGGTAAGCTCTTCTTCTCCTTCCTCTGTATTTTTTC
This sequence comes from Ottelia alismoides, assembly GCA_037367405.1. Classification (NCBI taxonomy): domain Eukaryota; kingdom Viridiplantae; phylum Streptophyta; class Magnoliopsida; order Alismatales; family Hydrocharitaceae; genus Ottelia; species Ottelia alismoides. The sequence goes on from JAZKJV010000700.1 coordinate 1,866,320, forward strand.
CTAATTTCCCATTAATTTTCTAGGCCGCTTCCATCGTCCTTGACCTCCACTAACCACTCTCTAAACTTCGCCTTCAACCCCTCATCGACGCGCATCACCTTCTCAGCTCCTCCATACCTCATCGCTTCCGACCCACCTCCTCCGCCGCGAGGCGGAGGAGCTCCGAGCTCCTCCACATTCTCCGCACTCCAGAGCTCCCACCTTCACTCCACTTCGCATGCACACCGCGATCGCCTGCTTCGGCTATTGACTAACAGTGCAGGTCTTCGAATCGTCAATGATCGGAGGACCATCGGAGCCACTCTTCATCAGCTCCGACTTCGACGTACGGGCTCCGATGGGTCACGCCAGAAGGTCCATAACCTCGCCCGAGCTCCCAGCTTCATCGACAGACCTTCAGGAGCCTCGGGCGAGCTCCATAGCGGCCGTGAACGAGTGGCGGAGCTCGGGCTCCCTCGCCGGAGCTCGTTATTCGCCGCCAGCCGAAGGTGGAGGACGATGCACAGTTACCGTTGGATGGTCCAATCCCGGCGACCATCCAACGGCCCGATGAGGCCACGTCACCGCTCAGAACTACTTTCAGGTACCGTTGGATCCTCAAGATCCAACGGTTCCTATACGGCCACAACATCGACTCCAGGAGCCATTCGATCACCACGATCGGATGGCCCACACCTAGCCACGTGGCGTCACCAGAACCTCCCCGAGCCTTCGTCTCCGACCCTCTAGGCTTGGGACTTCCGAGCCTCCACGAGCCTGCACCTAGCCAAAGCCAACGCTCGAGCCAACCGAAGCAAATCCGAGCCTCTGCCGAACCCGACCCTTCGTCCGCACCTGGGGAGGCATGTGCTTGGCACGTGAATCCCTGGGTTATTTGCAGAGACCCCCTGCCATCCTCTCCATTTTACATCCAGGTCCTGACGCACGTGCTGACCATGCGCGCAGGGGAAAATTTACATTGAATCCCTTGCGGTTTTTAATATTTGTAGAAAGGCCCCTATGCGTGTGGGCAAATTACAGGGAAGGTCCCGCTCTTTTGTTTATTTATATTTTAGTCCCTCCCAGGGACCTGTATGCAATTTTATTTCATGTTTTATTTCAGTTATGCCCTTATCTTCTTTGTTGCATATCTTGAGCTATGTATCTCCAATCGAGTTGATTTCAGTTTCATTTTGAAGCTCTTCTCGTCATCTTTATTATGGCATCCTTTAATTTTAGATTTGACACGATGATCCGTAGTGTATTATTTTATTATCTAAGTGTCCTGATTCCTTCGTTTATCATGCCTACTTGCTTCATAAATGTAGAGTGCTTCTTTATTTCAACGCGATTTGACTCGCAATTTTCTTATGGCTCAAGTGACTATTATTTTGGGCATATCATTCGCTTTGCATGTTCATTTATTTGCATGATAAAACTTGATAAAAAAATGCATGTTTATTTTTAATGCATTGTTGTATCTTCATGCATGATTTGACCTATATGCCTTTAACTCAACACTTAGCTAAATAAATAGAAATCCGATTAATACGAGAGAGGCTCGTATCCCTGAGTTCGACCTTGGTTTCTTGCCAAGTAAAAAATTTTCATGGCCATCACATTCTTATTTGACATATATCAATGAGATGGTCTTTTTGATGACCAAAATCGGCCCGACTGCTACGACATGTTGAAGTGCTAATTTAGCACTCTTAAAGGGCCGATTTTGCGACTCGTCAGTGACCCTTGAACTTTGCGAATAGAGAGGTTCCGGGGGGCCCTGCTGCAAATGAACCAGCGGGTCACGTGCGCGGCACGTGACCCCTGTGGATGAATGTGATGCTGACGTCGGCGGTTTTGAGGGAGGCGGAGGTGCGGCTGGCCACGGCGGAGGAGTGGCTAGGGGATGAAGGCTGGCCACCGGTGGGTTGCTGCCGTGTGGCGGAGCAGTGCCGTTGTGGCGGCGAAGGGCGTCGACCGGCTCGGCCAAGGCGGAGGGAGGCCGAGTCGCTGGTGGATGGCGAGCGAAGTCGGAGCAGAAGACGTGGCTCGGAGCTCCTGGGCGGAGGCGTAGTCGATGTCCGGTGAAGTGGCTTTGAAGTCGTCGACGATGGCGAGGAGCGGAGGAGGTGGTGACGCGAAGTCGCGGTTGATGTCGAGGTGGAGTCGTGGCCGATGAAGTCGAGGATGGTGTGGTTGATGTGGAATTGCCGAGGCGTTGTCGAAGATGAATCGAGGCGGAGTGGGATAACGTTGATGGCGTAGCGTTGGTGAAGTCGGTGGCTCGACGACGGTAGACCGGAGCAGGGGCAATACACCTGGGGAGATGGGGTTGCGACGGCTATGAGGAGGTAGCCGGACCTCGCCGGAGACGGAGGGGGTGCTGTCACCACCGCCCTTCTTTGTGCTATCAGCGGATGGGTGTTACGGAGGGGCGGTGGTAGTTTTTATAGGATGAGGAGGGAGGCTGGAGAAGGAAGGTCTTGGCGAGATTGGATTTGACGATGGGATCGAGGAGATCGGAGGTGATTCACGGAGGAGATCGACGATGGGCGACTTTGAGGGAACGACGGGATTCGCGACGGTGATTTCGAAAGGTAGCGGCGGCGGCGCTCGATTGGGAAAGGGGCTGAGGAGGACGACGCATAGGCACCGTCCGATTGAGCGTGATCGGATGGCGTCTGTCGCGCCATGTGGCAAGCACAAGGCTGAAGGGCGCGGGACGCACGTGCGGAGCACGTGCCTGGGAGGCACGTGCGATGCACGTGTGTCGTTTAATAAATTTTTTTATATAAAAACGTTAATAATAAAACCCAAAAATGGCTGACACGTGGCGGCACCAGGTGCGGCCACGTGTCAGCACTAGAAAATTCTGAAAATAAAATCTTTGTAAAATCGATAAAAAATAGTAAATGACCTCCGATCAAAAAAGTTTCTTCACAAACATTGCTCGTCTCGATGAGATCTACAACTTTCATGAAGACATCAAAATCAAAATCGATCATTTGCACAAAGTGGTATTTGTGGGGTATCCCATGTACACAGAACACCTTGATTTTGGGGTTTTGTAATTTTTATGTCATTTTTTAGATTAGATAAAAATTCGGAAAAAATATGGTAAAATCAGAGATAAGTAATTTCACATTAATATAATTTTTTTGGATTTTTATTAATAGGTTAAATATGTACATAAAATATTAGGTCAAAAACCGCTTAAATAAAATATACAAAAGAGGCCCAAAACCTAACTTTCACATATGAGCTCTGATTCACTTGAACTTGGTCTTGTTTTGAAGGTAATTGAATGTACATTAGTTCAAAAGTGAGTAGGATCAAAACGGACACTGGATGGGGAAGATATGGGGCTTTTAGTCCGGAAATCGTGAATCTAGGGTTTGGGTTTTTGGTCCATTTATTTGAGTTAGTGATTTTTTTTGTATTTTTCATTTATTTTTGTTAGTGATATGTACATAGTGGAGGTGGTTTTGTGTCATTTGGAGTTAGCATGAATGAGTTAAAAATCCGGGAAGTTAGGCTATTTACAGGACATTTTGGCTTGGATTTTTGGCTTCTTATTTTGTGCAGAAATGATGGATAAAATGCAATTCTTATGAAAACATGCATGAATGCTAATTATACAGAATAGATGTCGATATGTTGTTGATTTTGAGGGATTTGATCTTAATAAATGAGATTTAGAGTGATGAATTCGAGATTCATCAGTGGTCTTACCCCCTCAAAGTTATTTAAAAAGGTATGAGTGTTTCATCTTTAATTATTCTTTTAGTTTTTAATTTCAGGAGCCTCATTTATCTTCTCAAGATTCAGTGAGTTCCCTTACTTCATTTACATCTTGATTCAAAGGAGTCATCCTCTCATAATCATATTCTTAGAGATGAAATCTTCTAAGAATCTCAGGGTCACAAAGTAGGTATCCAATACCATCCTTTATTTTCCTAATGAAGTAGCACTCTCTAGTGCTAGATTCCAACTTACTTGCATTCATGACAAGGTTATGGACCAAGAAATCCTAAATCCTCAAGTGTCCAACACTAGGTTAGATTCCAAACCATAGCTTATGAGGGTTTTGGGGTTCAGATTTCCATGGAATCTTATTAAGGAAATATATTGTAGTCTCTACTACATATATTCTTGGAAACTAAGAGGTAATTATGCTAAGAGTCGCCATTGATCAAATCATGTCACACATGACCAATTGCATCTCCCTACAACTCCAATGAGTTTAGGTGTATTAGGAGGATTGAGATAGGAATGATATCCTTGTCTTCATAAGATATTCCTTGAATTCATCTAATAGGTACTGGCTACCTAGGTTAGATCAAATTCATTTCATCTTCCTTCAGACTTTGGTTTTAAACCAAAATTGTGAAATCATTGAACATTTCAAAGGTTTCCAAGGTGAAGGGAGGAAATCTCAATTCACTAAAACCATCAATTGATATCACATACCATTAATGTTTATTATGATACAGATGATCTACATACATCAATATGTAAGAGATCTTGAATACCTTAGCATCTTACCCCATTACTAGAGATGAGTGTATTGGATATTTTACTTTTGAATACAATATTCACAAGCCTGTAAGATTTCAGACAATCTAAAGTTTCATCTTTTACTAGTCTATTAATCTCATTAATAGACATATGTCCAAGTCTTGATGTTAGATCATTGTCAAGCGATCTCATCCTCCTTTTGATCTATTAAGATTTAAATTTTCAATATTTAGAAATGTTAATGAACCATTCTCTAATTTTCTAATTTAGTCGATTCATGTACATGTTAGATTACTATCTGAAATATATCCATCATAACTCTTTACGATAGGTCTATTCCAAAATTCATGTTTATTTCCAACATTTAGAAATAAACAATGTATTCTAATATCTAGGTCATAGAGACATTCTCTAAACTAAGAGCTCTCCCACTGAAAATATGAAGTCCATATATCCAACGGAGATTGCTGCAACAATTGTATCAACGCATATATGGATGACTATTAAACCTTAAGATCAAATTTTCCAGTCTTCTAAAACATATGCAACCAATTGCAAGTGTTATTAGAAGAGTGAGACGTTATTAGACTTTGATCTTATCTAATAAGAAAGCCAATTTCAATGATTATATGTAGATTATTGCGATGCACTATCCGAGTCCTTCTCTAAGGATTTGAGGGAGTCTAGATAGTCATACTATCAATACATCTGCTTGTTGCAGTATTGGCATTCATCCAACTCTTTGGATTTCATATGGAAGTCACAGAAGCACAATCAACTCTTTGACTTTCCTTCTCACTTGGGTCAGACCCATGCTTCAACTATGGTCCCTTCTTCTATAAACAATAATTTTTTAAGATAGAGGAACTCTTATGTTGAAGTCATAAGATTTCAATATAAGAGCATTTAAACATTTATATATGCTTCATTTAATTCTACAATATGAATATCATGAAGATTCATGAATGACTTGAGTATAGATAGTAGAATGTACATCCATCTTAACTCTTAAAGACTTTGGTTCAGGCAGCTACTCAAATAATTTGAGTACAACATCTCTTCCAGAGCCACCATTCTACATAATGTAGTGAACCATGTCATTCATCTTGAGAGCATATATGTAAGCCAAAACATCTTCTTAGATTTTGTAAGGATTTTCGATAATTATGATCATCATCGACATGATACTTCCAAAGCACATTCGATGAGAGATCAAGACTATAGAGATATACAAACTATGGGTTATTATCCTATTGTCTATTTAATTATTACTTCTCATCATTATAATGAAACTTGCACATTGCAACTACACACATTATGTGTCCAATTGTAAGTACAATATCTTGATCGTAAATCCGATTCATGATGATGTACTGGTTATTATTGAGTATAGTTTTGAGTGAGTTTAGTATAGGTTATCTGAAATAAGAAATATTTGCATAAATAAATATTTTACTTTGATTTAGGATTTTCTTATATCAAAGTTGTCTTGCCTTGTCAACACTGAAAGTTCATTCCCTTATTCATTTTCAATGTAAGAGACATACTTACCATTATATCTCAAGCAAGATATAGGATCTCTTTTCTTATCTTTATTACATCCCAATAACATGAGAAACTGTAACTCAGATAAAAAGAAGCGGGAACACATTCCACCTTGCAAGTCTAACTTACATTTCCCAATTCGATCTTTAACACCCTAGCCCACCACCCCTAAGGCAATGTTGACCCGTTGTTAATTGAACCAACCGTAAACAGGATTAGAACTCGCTATGTGCAACTAATATTGCCCCAATAATATGAGGAATTGATATCGGGGTGGCCTTACTCTTTCGAGAAGCAAAGAGCCTGATTCATATGCGCTTGTATGCAGGAGTTGTCACTTCAGACAGGTGTCTCCTACATACAATCCATGGCGATGGAATATTTCACCTTGACGGGACACCATGGAAGTCACTTATGTAATCCTCCATATCATGTTGAAATTGTAATTAAATATCATGAATCATATTCACATAATTAATTCTTCCAAGAGAATTATAATTATATTCATAATAGAGTGTATAATTGGATCTAATTAATTTAATTATATTAAATCAATTATCAATCCAATCAATCAACGAAAAACAATCTTGATTGTTACTTGAAGGATGGTATAATCTCAAAAATATGTATTATTCAAAATTTAATAATTAAAAAAATACCTCATATAATTTATAGCATTATCCTTTCCTTACTCGCTGTCATGGGCAGTACACATAGGATTTGGGACAAACCGCTCACAGAGCAACCTGCTACCCCAACGATCCACGACTAGATACCCTATCCGCCTCAGGCCGGGATAATGTGATTTGATCATTTTGTATTTGAGATGATAATCGGTCTTTCAACTGAAGTTATACCATATAATATTTATCAAAACTTTTTTGACTAATAATATAAATAGATTTTCTAAACAAATCCCCAATCCTATTCAAGTGACAATGTTTTGCATGTAGAGATTGTCCTACAACTATTGTAGGATAAACTAGGGTTTTCATGAAACCTACATTCAATGACCTATAATGATTAATCAATTATTTTCATTATTATTAGGCATCGTATTTAATCAAGGTAAATTCATAATTTCCATGATTCCATTGAATTATAAATACATCAAGTAAAGAGGTTTGATGGCCTAATCATCTTCCGACCCATCTTCACTAAATATGGAATATCTAGGACAAACGGAGTCGGAATCGTGTGAAATAAATTTAAGTGGTTTGCTGGTTTTATTCTACACTTAATCCAAGTTTTATTTCATATTTCATGATCGGAAAATAGTAAGCAAAATTATTTTCTTACAGGTCTGTGAATACAAGCAAAATAACTTTCATAATAGGAACTCTTCGAATCATCTTCATACACTTTTGGTACGAATTATAGGCTACTATTTTTGGAACATATTTAGAAATTACAAATACATTGTATTAGCCAAAAAACATGTCTAAACAATGCACAAAATTTAGGATTTTATTTTACGAAAAACGATTTGACTCTTACATCCAATGCAAAAACAATGAATCTCATGCATCCAAAGCATGAACCTTGATTGCTTAGAATTTCGAATCATATACAAGACCTCGACCAACACTCTGATACCACCTGAAGTACATGGAAAGATCCTTAAGCGCATCCCAGAAGCGAGAAGATCACATCATATGCGATCGGGAGCAATAGTCGTACTAGTTGCTCAGAGTAGTAGATTTTTTTTAAAAAATAAATGCGATAAAATCAAATGATCCAAGAACAGTTCTCGGATCATTTCATCTAAACCACAAAGGGGTATTAGGGTTACCTCTTGAAGTGTGGCTGCGATCAATGTCTCTAAACGAAGAGACCTCCTGTATCAAATCCGACCCGACGGAGGAGATGCTTATGAGCGTGTTGATGGGTTTCTCACAATCCAAGATGATTATCCAAGCGACAAATCTCCTGATCTCATCACACGAGATACAATGTCTTCTTCAAGAGTGAGGCATACCAAAGGAAATGGAGATCCACGAGCAGTTGAAGCCGTGACACGAAGGCGTGGCGACAACGATGATTCTCTCTAAGGCACAAAGTGGACGGTTACTTTGAGAGAGAGAGAGAGAGATTTGGCGTGTATATAAGAATGAGAGAGAGAGGTGATTCAATTGTTGTATGTTGTGAATCCAAAGAATTCAAGGGTTGCCTCTTCTTATCTACTATTTTGGGATTTCATGGATCACAATCCATGTGAAACACAAAATCAGTGGTTGAGATTGATTGTATTTCTATTCAATGGCTATGATTTTTATTGTAAAAATATAACAACAATTAATTTAGATTAAATTAAATATATCGAATAATCAACATAATTTAATTTGAACTAAATCAATTAGTATAGAACGAAAAGGAAGGAGGGAGGCCACCTACCTCCCTAAAATAGGGGGGACGGCCACCCTTGAGAACAAGTCAAAGGGTTGCCATTCACCATCCATTAAATGGATGGTGTTCGCCCCCTCTAATATAATCCTTCATATATATATTTACTACAACTTTTTTTGTAAATTAACTCACAAAAAATATTTCCAAATTAATTTAGTGAATATTGCAATCATGCCATTAAATAAATGTGAATCATATTCACAACCCAAAATAAAATGTAAATTGTATTTCTAATTAATTTCCTATGTGAATCCAATTCACATCAACAAGTATTTTGAACATAATATTTACAATAGGATCTCTCTAATATATTATAAACCCAATTTATAATATAAAAGATTAATGTGGATAGTGCTATCCACATTATTCATATCCTTGGTAATTAAATCATATTTATTTATCTTGGATAATAATTCTCATGCATCTAAATAATATCAATCACATTCACATTATTAGTATCCTTGATAATTAAATCACATTTAATTATCTTGCATCATTATTCTCATGTATTTAAATAATATGAATCATATTCACATTACTCATGATAATTAATCACATTGAATTATCAATATCTTAATGCTCGGATACATAATTCATCAATGGAATTACTCTTGAACTCTTTCAAGAATAATGCGCTTTCTCCCTAGATACTTGGAGATAAGGACTAGGTGATAGTGCGTTCCACATATATGACTTGTATATTGAGATCATATCTCAAATCCAAATCAAGGGGACCTCCCAAAGATATTTGATTAAATGAAAGCTTTAAATCTAATCTTCTTATCATATTCAGATCAATGTCTGAAATTTAGACTAAGATTGGATTACTTCTCTATTAAGAGGAGTCGCTAAAATCTAGACATGTTTAACCACTCCCTCGGAATAGAAGCATCATGGTTATACAATCGTTTATGATCACATAACCCTCAGGTATTCCTAATACCTATATATCCTTCATAGTGGAAAACCTATAATAAACCTGAAGATTTAGATCAATTTAGACTATTTTCTACAAGTTTTTATAATTAAGTTTCTCATTTGATCATTGGGATTTGGTGTCGATCATAAAATTTCCAAAATCATATATCATACCTAGGTATTGATCATATACTTTGCAAAATCATATATCAAACCTACAAATTTAGTCAAGCTTCCAAAGCGAGATGACTGTTTATGGAATTTGATCCCAATATCTTATGAGTGAGCTCGTGTCTTCCGGTTTAGTAATGAACGTATATGATCCCTTTGAGAGATCGTATTACTCATATGCCCTCATATGCACACCGGCACGTTGATGTGTAAACCTTGAGTAGATAATCAACCTATTGATCTACCAATGTACGTACTCAAATATATAGTAACACATATGTCTTTGGTCAGAGGATGTGTGCCTATATCGTGACAATATACGACATAGGGCTTGGTTATCTCAATCTCGTTAAGTCAAGTCTTTGACCTAACTTATCTAACACCTCCAAATCTCTATTCCTATGTAGAGGACCTACATCAAGAGATCGGATAGATATCGGCCCATGAGAGAAAGGATTGCCATCTCCTACTCAGGCTAGAGATCATCTCTTAATAATCATTTGATGGAGCTTGATGAGTCCTCGATCTATCTCTTTAAATATTCATCCAAGCACCAATCTTTATGATTCAACACTTGAATCAACAACTGTATGATCATTAAGATGTCCATGGTACTCAATCCTAATGTACTAAGGGACCTAAAATGCAAATTAATTATTCTTTATTTCAGATCAGGGAATGATATTTGCAATAACATTTATTGCATAATTGCTCGTCGTGGGCTCGCATGTCAAACATGTAGAACATGAGTCTAGACTATTAAAAGTGCTTGAGAAGAACCACAAGACTATTGGATGGATCGTGTTTGATCTAGTGGGAGTTAACCCTGATCTTTGTTCATGCCACATTTACGTTTAGGAAAATACTATGCCTTTCCGTGAATTTCAGAGGAAACTTAATCCAAATCTTCTGAAAGTGGTTAAGAAAGAGATTGAGAAGTGGTGTGGAGCAGGATTCACATATCCCATCTCTAACTCTGAGTGGGTGCCCCCCACATGTTGTGCTGAAGAAGTCGGGAATTCATATGATAACTAATGAGGAGGGGGTTGAGATCGCGACATGCGCACCCACATTGTGGCGCGGCTGTGTCGATTAAAGACGTCTGGATGATGCGATCAAGAAAGATCACTTTCCCCTACCTTTTATTGATTAGATTTTGGAGAGATTAGCGTGAAGGAGTTCTTTTTATTTTCTTGATGGGTCCTCTGGTTACAATCTAGTAGTTGTCACCCCTGAAGACTAGAAAAGACCACTTTCACTTATTCTTTTGGTACATACGCTTTTAGGTGCATGCCATTCAGGCTTTGCAATGCCCAAGTACTTTTCAGTGATGCATGATCGTTGTATTTGTCGAAATGGTGGAGGATTTCCTGGAAATCTTAATGGACGATTTCTCAGTCCATGATTATTCATTTGATACATGTTTAGCCTGCTTGGACTGAGCTCTTCAAAGGTGTACACAGGTCAATCCGGTACTCTACTGGGAAAAGAGTCATTTCATGGTTAAAGAGGGTATCATGTTGGGGCATGTCATCTCCAAATGGGAATGGAGGTTGACCCTGCCAAGATGGATTGATCAAGAAACTAGATCCACAATCAACACCAAGTCAGTGCGATCATTTTTAGGGTATGTTGGATTTTGTAGAAGATTAACTCATGATTTTTCAAAGATTGCCCACCCACTAACTGAGCTCTTAGGAAAGGACACCGAGTTCATTGTAGATCACAAGTGTCTAGAGGCTCTTGAGCTCTTAAAAAGAAAGATTTGTGACTCACATATTATGTAGGCTCTTGATTGGTATCTTCCCTTTAAGATCATGACTGATGCATCGGATTTTGTTATAGGAGTCGTGTTGGGGCAGCGGTAAGATCAGATTTCATTCGCCATTCACTACACAAGCAATGTTTTGCACCCTGCTCAAAAAAATTACACTGTGATCGAAAAGGAAATGCTCACTGTAGTATGGGATTTGGAGCAATTCATGTCTTTGATATTAGGATAAAAAGTGACAGTTACATAGATTATTTAGCCATTAGGTATTTAATGGAAAAGAAGGATGCGAAGGCGTGTCTTCTTGGGTGGATATTATTGCTACAGGAGTTCAATTTGGAGATTAAAAATAAATCGGAGTTACAAATGTAGTGGTTGATCATATGCCATGTTTAGATTTGAAGGTTTCCCCTGAGTTTGAGCCTATTAGAGAGACCTTCCCAAATGAGTCAATCCATGTTGTAGATTCACTTCCATGATATACCACATGGTGAACTATCTTGTTTCTAAAAAAGTTCTCCATGGTTAGACTTGGAGCAGTATTGACCGACTGAAGTCGGATTTGAGGAAATACCATTGAGAGGATTTGCTCATTTTCTTTATCGGATTGTGTCTGGAGGAGGTATTCCTTAGGAGGAATACCAGAGTGTCCTCACATATTGTCATTCTCTTGAGGCTGGAGGACACCATTTAGGAAAAAGAGTGGCTCACAGGTACTTCAGCATGAACTCTTTTGGCAGACCTTGTTTAGAGATGCCACTGATTTTATACGGTTGTGCCCTATAAATCAAATAATGGGAGGGACAATTGGCTATAGAGATGAGATGGCCATGCATCCCATGATTTTATGTGATGTTTTTGATGCATAGGACATAGATTTCATGGGTCCTTTTCCCAATAGTCATGAATTTGAATACATCTTGTTAGTAGTGGATTATCTGTCGAGATGGGTGGAGGCTATCCGAACTCGAGCTGTAGACAGTAGGAATGCCAGTAATTTCATAAAGGAATATATTATTTCAAGGTTCAGTGTTCCAAAAGTATTGATATCTGATGGAGGTAGCTATTTTGTGAATAGAGAGATGAAATCATTAGCTAAGGACTATCATTTTGATCATCGAGTAACTAGTCCTTACCACCCTCAATGGAATGGTATTGCAAAGGTTTCCAATAGGTAGGTGAAGAGTATACTTCAAAATCTAGTCCATCCCATATAAGAAGAATCGGTCCCAACTATTAGACCAAATTCTGTGGGCCTATAGGACAACATACAAGACCCCTTTGGGAGCTTCACCTTTTAGAATGATTTATGGCAAGCCATACCATTTGCCCATGAATTAATTCACAAGTCTGAGTGGGCAATAAAGAAAATTAACTAGAGCTGTCACTTAGGAAAATTGTGTAGAGACCTAAATCTCAACGAGCTTGTAGAGATCCGCAACCGAGCATATGACATCATGATCTATAAGAACAAAGTTAAGAAGTGGCATGATTCACATATTAGATGCAATAACTTTGTCCCTATACATAAGGTATTGTTGTTTAATGTTAAGTTAAAAATATTCCATGAGAAATTAAAGTCTAAATGAGTGGGTCCTTATATAGTAAAGGAAGTGCAGGGAAATGACAGTGTAGAGATATCTAATCTCACAGGTGGTGCACCTTCCTTCTTAGTCAATGGACAATTGTTGAAACATTTTGTTGAATCCAAAGAAAACTGACTCATGTTGAAGTAATTGACTTCATGCAAGTTGATTCATTTGTAGATATTTGAGATACGACATGAATTGCAGCTGATAGATGCAGATCATACATATTCATTATCTTAGAGATTCATCTATTCTTTCTGACTGTATTCTTTGGTGGGTGTGAATTCTTCTCTTACTTATGTCTTACTCCTAACTTAGGCTTGTGAGAGCCTAAGTATAGGGGGGATTCCACCTAGTTTATTGTTTATTCTCCTCAGTATATTCATCATTGATTCATTCCTTGTACTTAGTTTATTTTTAGTCTAAGTATAGAGGGGATTGAATTCCTTTAATTATTATGAACATATTCTTTTTTTACCCTTATTTATTGTCTTAATGTCCTACACTTAAGCTATTTATAACCTAAGGATAGGAGGATCAAACGTTGTTCAATCCCTACTTTTTCACCATACTCTTCATGCTTAGGATGAGATATGTCTTTCATTCCACTTTGTGCCATGAGGACATAGCACAAGCTAAGTATAGGGGGTGTCTGCATGTACTGCATGTATACTTTCTGTCATTGCTTGCACTTTCACATATTTTGTATATTTATTTTGGGCTATGTATATGGGGATTTGAAACCTTTTATTGAAAGTAGTTTGTAAAATGTTTGGAAAATTTATAAATATTTTACTTTGTTTGTAAAAATATTTTGCAATTTATTTTCAAAGAGCTATAGATTGTGTTTTGACTTTATATTCATTATTTTCTGTATATATTCACATATATTCTTTTATGATAAAATCAAAAAAATGAAAAATTTAAAACTCAAACCTTACTTCAGTTTTCCAAGAGAAGTCTTAGTATATGAAAGGGTGCCTTGGGTGAAAAGGTCGGATTTTGAACTGTCGAATTCTTAGGCTATAAAAGGTTGCTTCGACCTAGTTCGTTACAGAGTCAAATATGGAGGAATGTCTATATCTAAACTCTATATGGAAGATCCAATCGATGAAGAGTTCTTTGAAGAGAGTGATGCTGCATGATGAAGATGACATTTTATTAGAAGAATTAGATATGGAGGAACATACACCTTTTCTTAAGGATATTCAGTCATCTAAATGTTGCCTTATTTATAAATTAGGTTTAACTCTTGTGTCTAGTTTTTCTCTTTTAAGGAAAACTCAGAAGTCTGTTGCATGATCAAAGGGTTGGATTTGTCTTTCCTCTATTTTGGAGAATTTTAGAACTTCCCATGTACATATGGATATTACATTTGAGGAAGAATGTCATCATTATGAGCGATCTATTTTCCAAGTTGATGATGATCTTTCAGATTCCAATTATGAGTTTTACTCTATGAGGAGAAAACAAGTTGATCATAAGGCGACCATGATGTTAACTCCGAATTCAATACTGATATTTGAGAGTATGAAGTTTGTTATGTTGTGTGGGTATCCTTGTAATGTCTTGCCAGTATATGTTGTGACATGTTGTTGTCATTAAGGGTACCTATTTCTAACTCTTGTTAATAAAATTTCTTAAAAATCATGTGTAATTAATTAACTTATTAGTTGGTGTTTTCTCTGATATTTTCACTTTGCATTCAAGGCTTGTTGAGTTCTTTAACACTTGATTTATGAGTTTCAGAGACTTAAAGATGATATGTCATAATCATTAGGATCTTAGACTTAAAAATTCAAACATCCCTAGTTAGAACGATTTGTGTGCTATATTACATGCTTAGTCTCTTCCTTAAAGAGTATGACTATCACTTACTTGCACGACTGCACTCATGATCGAGATGAGTTGAGGTTTCACTTGAGGAACTGTGATTTGATATTTAAGTTTGGACCTAATTTTATGATACTAGAGGATGGGATAAGATTAATGAAGGCTTCATGAAACCTGAGTGTCACCTTCTTAGCTAGTATGGGACATGATTCTCATACTAATCTCTTGATCAAATCCTAAGTGCTAGGGTGTGTAAATCATTAAATTAGTTTGTCGAGTAGTGTACGTCAATCCTTTGTAAAAGAAATGGAGCTAGCTAAAAAATGTTGATGAAAAGGAAAGCTCAAAGAATTAAAAAGTTGAACCATGTGAGCTTATATCAATGGTGAGAGATCCCAACCTTTAAGTGTCCATTTGGACCAAACCAATAGGATTTTATTAGTGGGGCTAGTACATCAAAAAAGTATATACATCGTAAGCGATACAAGTTTGAGTGCAAGTATATTAGATACTTAAAGAAGACGCACCCTGATGTACTACTAGGAAAACAAGTACACACAACACAAATTCTTTTGATAGACACACTAATCAACAACAAAAATAAATTGTGTTGGGTTAATAAGGCAATAGAGAGTTATCTTGTTCCATTGAGAGGGAGAGAAGAAATGACACCATGGCCTGCCATCCACACTTTGAAGTCTGACAAACTAAAGAGACGGTGGATTGAAGCAAGACTAGATTTAATCCCTAGTATTGACTATTGGGTCCTTAAGAGAATCTATGGTATTGAAACTTTAGGTGACACATTGACTCTACTCTCGTGAATGCAGTCAACACATTAAGTCATACCTCTTACATATGTGTAGACATTGAGAATCTAATAATTAGAGGGGTTGAATTCCTTTTGATTAACTTTAGGTGGAGCTTAGAGTGTTAGGATCTTTAAAACTAAATGTTCAAGTTTTCTTAAGCCTTGTCTCTTTACATGATCATGTTAGGGAATTCACTGATTAATCTAACTCTCTAATCAATTCTTTATTTATTAGCTCGAGGACGAGCTTAGCTAAGTATAGGAGGAGGATGAATCCCAAATTCATCTACATTATTCTTTATTTTTTATCTCTCTTGGTTAATAAAGTCAATAAAAATAAATAACAAATTACATTAATAAATTAATATTGTGTTGTGAATAAATACATATAGTTATTGGACGTTAATATAACTAATATTGTGTTATTATTTACGTATTTATTATTTATTAAAAATACAATAAAAATTAGAATAATATTGTATATAATTATTATAATATTATTTATAAAATAAAAATATAAAATAATAAAATAAAATAAAATAAGTAATTTAATTCATTAAATTACTTGCAAAAATATTTAATGTATATATATATATGATTTATTTTCTCTTTGAGTTCTACGTGAAAGCTGTAGATCTTTTATTTTCTCTTTGAGTTCTATGTGAAAGTTGTAGATCTCTGTTGAAAATTTTTTCTAATTCTTTTACCTTTTATATGTTTTATATTTTATACTATTTTTTATTTATCTGAATTTCTATTGGGCATGTGGTACCATCTGGATGCACCATGTAGCCCCGCCTCTTCATTTCATTCATGTCGCTCTAGGTCATTAGATCATCAGATCCAACGATTGAGGGTCGTCTTCAACCTCCAGATCATCAGCCCAAGAGACGCGACCCTTTGTGTCCGTCCCTCTTCACCGATTTTCTGCAACCCCTTCATATGACCCAACTGCTTCCTTCCATCGCCATCTTCTTCATCAGTCATCCATCTCCTTTTCCCAACCTATAACTTCCATTGTCACCCTCACATGCCCCCTGGATTGCCAGTTGAAACTACCACCCCAACTTCTTGGAGCCTCCAAACTTCTCTTCCTCAAAACCATTCCTCTGGCCATGGAAACCGCTATCCGCCACTTTTGAGATGTTTCCCTAGCCTTGAACTTCACCTGTGACAGAAAGTGAGTGCATTTCAAGAGCCATCATGGTGTCTTCTTCTCCGGTGCGATCCAACTCTACTCCGCCTTGTTGCAGCCTCAATGTTGCTCGAGCTTCGAGATGGTGACCTCCATTCTGTCAAGCAAAGACTGGAGTTGCTAGAACTCCATACTCCAGTTCTGTTCCATCTTCTAGTTCATCGATGTGATTCATCTTTTTCCTCAAATCAACTCAGGTAAGAATTCTGATCTTAGTTCCTTTGAGTTTCACCTTTTTATCTTTAGTTGATTTAAGGTCAATTCACTCCTCTCATATGGTTATTATCATCACTGATCTTCACGCATTCACACGTACCTTCTAGTGGACCGCCTCCAGTTCTTCATCTTCGTGACAACTCGATTCATTCCTTCTTATTGCATAAAAGAAGGACCCAAATAGGGCTTAGTCTTTCCATATGAATCAGTATTCCATTCCACCTCAGAAGCATTCCAAAAGAACAACAAAACCTTGGGAGTTTTTTCTCTAATATCTGTAAGTGACGTTGAACCTTGAATGATTATAATTTTTGATGAGCTCCGATCTCAACTTACACCGCCAAAGTCACTTCATCGACGGCACCTTCTAGCATGCATCTAGTCTTCATCAAACATTTTGCTTCATCGCCATGATGCAAGGATGGTTTCGCGACCTTCAAACCTATAAGAGATGCTCGGAGGAGGAGAACGGGCCTTATTGGAGCTCCGCCTGAGCGACACCTCTTGTAGAGGAGGGGGAAGAATAAAGAAAGCAGTTATCATCCGATTTGATTCCACATATTAGATCTGACGGTCGATAGTAGATCCGAGCCTCCACCAAGGCAACGCTTCACTCATACAACTTGAAGCTTTTGACCATATGCCGAATGATTGGAGCACGCCACGTGCACCTGAGCCGCCTACTAGAAAATTTGCAACGAAGCCCAGGAATTATTCATAAAATCATATAAGTCCCCGCCTTTGAGAAAAAAACTGCATAAATACCCTAACGGGTTTCTATATTTGCATTTTAGTCCATTTTGAACTTAATATAAAATAAATATGCTCTCTTGCATTTATGCCCCTGTAGTGTTTTATCAATAACTTGTGGACCATTGATCCAAATTGAAAGAAATTGGTGTCGTTGAAAAGCTTATTTCATGCTCTTCAGTCTGTGTATTTAAATCTTATTTTTAATTTATATTTCACGCATCAAATTTTATAGGATTCATTTTGTCTATTCTTCCTTAATAATTTATTTAAAACAAGACACAAATAGGTTAAAGTTACCACCCTCTTGTTATTGATTGAGCCTTAATTCATTAATTGATCTCGTAAGTTTTATATTTATTTAATCAGGAGCATAATGTGTATTACATGTTCTTGTGTATTTATTGTACGTTTGTTTGTCATTTTATAATGATTGCTTAAAAAAGTGTTGTAAAATTGCATTCTTATTGTATGTATTTGCATTGTTCTTAACCTCGGACCTATAAATCACTTAATTAATTATTCATCTAATTTTAATTAAATAATTTCTTACATCCATATGTTTGACCCTAGACTTACCCTAGTGAAAATTAAAGCCAAGAACTCTTCATGGAGATTATCTCTAGGTTATGTTGATTGTAAATTGGCCCGTGATACAATGAGAACATATTATATTGGCGATAGACAGTTCATCACTCATCAAGTACTATCAAAAAATTGTTAAGAAATGATCTCCATCTAGAGAAGGAGATGGAGATCCCTCTCTAGAGGTTGATATCTGACTGACCTCTTGATAGAGGTCCTCTGCATATGAATAGAGATCCAGAGTTGTTAGATAAGTTAGGTCAGAAAGTTGAATTAATGAGATTGAGATAACCAAGATCGATGTCGTATACTGTCATGATATGGGCACGCATCCTCTGATCGAAAGCATGTGTTACTATATGTCTGAGTATGTACATTTGGCAGACCGATAGGTTGATACATCGGTGAGATGGTGTATATACATGGATATATGAGTAATACGAACTCTCAAATAGATCATACATGTTCATTACTAAACTGGAAGACACTAGCTCACTCAAGAGATATTAGGATCAAATTATGTGCATGGTCGTCTCGCTTTGGAAGCTTGAGTGAATTTGTAGGTATGATATATGCTTTTGGAAAGTATATAATCAGTACTTAGGTATGATATATGCTTTTAGAAAGTAAATGATTGATACCAACTCCCAACGACCAAATTAGAAAACTTAATGGTAAAACCATGAAAGAGATAGTTCAAATGTGATCTAAAACTTCAGGTTTATTCTAGATCTTCCTGTATTTAGGATGTACAGGTATTAGGAATACTTGAGGGTGATGTGATCGTAAATGATTGTATAACCATGACACTTCCATTCGGAGGGAGTGATGAAATATGCTTGGATTTTAGTGACTCCTCTCAGTAGATCAATAAATTAATCGTATTCTAAATATTAGACATTGATCTGAATAATATTCGGATGCAATGACAAGAAAAGATTTACAGTTTGATTTCATCAAACATCTATGAGAGGCTCCCGAGATCAGAATTTGAGATATGATCTTAATATTTAATATACATGGAATGTACAATCGCCATGTCCCTTTCTCTAAGTATCCGTAGAGAAAGAACATTATTCTTGAAAGAGTTAAAGAGAAATTCTATTGTTGATAATGTATCTACGCAATGGGAAATCGATGATTAAATACGATTTAATTATCATGAATAATATGAATATGATTCATATTAATTGGACACATGAGATAATTCATCCAAGATAATAAACATTATTTAACTGTCAAGGATATTACTATCCACAACAATCATAAATATATAAATATGATTTACAATGTGATGGAGAGATTTAATTGTAAATAGTATTTACAAACTAAATGTTGATGTGAATTGGATTCACATTGAACAATTAGTTGTAAATGCAACTTATATTTTATATTGGATGTATGAATATGATTCATAATTGTTGATGGTATCATTTAAATTATCAGAAAATAATTTCGAAATATTTTGATGAATAATTTCGCAACAAAAGATGTTTCACATGTGGAATATGTGATGAGATATGAAATCTCACCATAATAGGAATGAGAGAGCCTCCTTACCATACATAGAGTGGATGACCAACTTGAGCTCTTCAAATTGGTGGTCGTCCACTCGATATATGGAAGGAGACTTGCTCTCCTTCCAAGTAATTTCATACTTTTTTGTTTTGATTTAAATTAAGTTATATTGATCGATCTTTAATATATTTAAATATTTTGAAATAACTATTTGTTGTTGCAACTTTTATGCAACAAAATCATGATCATTGATTGAAAATACAAAATAATCTACACCATTGATTATTGTGTGCACATGGATTAAGATCCATGGACATCCAATTTGTTATAAAAGAAATGCAAGTCTTTGCTCTTTCTTTACAGCAATAATAGCGATAATTGAAGAGAAACAACTCTCTCTCTCTCTCTCTCCCCATATTCTCATGTACGTCCTCCCTCTCTTTCTCAACATTGTAGCCATCCACATTGTTGACCTAGAGAGACTTGTAGTGGTCGTGACGTCGTTGTGTTGTCGGATAGACTGCTCGTAGATCTCCTCCATCATCGGTGCTTCTTGCTCGTGAAGAAGGTTTCTAATTTTGTAAGATGAAATTACTAGACTCCTCGCTCGGATCATCAACTTGGATTGTGGGAAGCACACATCTCATCCGCGCGACTGCAAGTGCGACCTTCATCAGATCGGACTGAAGACAAGAGGTCTCTTACTTTAGAGATAAGGATCACAAACACGCTTCAAGAGGTATTCCTATAAATCATTTGTGATCTTTGATGAAATGATTTAAGAAGTGTTCTCAAATCATGTGGTTTAATCTATTTAAAATTTTTAATTTCCATTGTGCGATGCAACTAGTATGACTACTTGCCCTAGGTCGTATGTGATGAGAGTACATGCTTCCGTGATGCGCTAAGGCCCAAACCATAGCCTTCAATGATGATCAATGTATGAATTATTTATGCTTTTTACAACATACCACTATATCTAACTTCTTACAAACTATCTCGATAAAGAAAAGATGAGATGATGTGCTTGTTGATGTTTTTCCCGGGAAACAATACCAATAGCTCTAATCAAATCATTTATTTTTATTATGATGATAAGAAATTTGTCTTTCTTATTTTGATGTTGTTCTAAGCTATTGATGTTATGTACATTGCATTGCAATTTTTAGTAGCATAAGACAATTATTTGGATTTGATCTCTTGTATAACCGTATCTTCAATAGCATTTCAATATCATTTTGTTCATTAATAAAAATACTTTTAAGAGTAATTAAAAACTCTACGATGGAAGATGTTTCAACAGATCACCCATTTCTAATAATGACAAAACAATTAAAAAGGTTTAAAACAAAATGTGCTTTAGCACATAAATCACTAAAGCTTTCATCTCCCCCTAAAGCATGTAAGTCATGTACTTTTGCAAGGGTTAAGGAAAACATAAAACACAACTCCCCCTAACAACATGCACACCCAGCAATACCTACAAAGGTTGGAGAAATAAATAATAAATGATATTTTATTTGCATCTTCTCGCAAACAAGAAAAAATATAACAAGCATAAATTTTCTTAAATTGCTTCCACTTGGAAGATGTAGACTTGCCACATGTACACGGAGGAATTGTTACTTGAGGGAAGGGTTCATTTTAATTGACTCCATCTATTTCCATATAGTCTAGTTTAAAGCTCCCATGAAGGAATATTAGACAGTCCTAATATTCCATCATCCATAACCATGACAATTTGATCTTGTTAAGGTATGACTTGTTGTGGAAAACTATAGAAGTACATATGGATATTAGGCATTGATGCACAATGGTCTTGCACCAGTGCAATATTAACTAAACTCATGTGATGTTTGTGTGTTCAAGCATATGTTGGTGTACGTGGCTTATGTAGTAGTATGACAATAACATAACTATGTATATGAGTTTATTATCAAGGCTTTTTACAACACTCTACTATATCTAGCTTTATTACAAACTCACTCGATAATGAAAAGACGAGATGACGCTCTTGATGACGTTTTGCTTTGTCTTTGATTAAATCATCTACTTTAATCCATATCCTAAACCACATGTCTTTCTTCTTTTGATGTGGTTCAAAGCTACTGATGCTCTGCATCTTGCATCATGGTTTTCAGTAGTATAAGACAATTATTTGGACTGAATATTTTGTATAACTTGATCTTAAATAACACTTCAATTTCATTTTGTTCATTAATCAGAACACTTTCAAGGGTAATTAGAAACTCTATGAGAGAAAATGTTTCACTTTAGTCCCATTTCTGAGAATGATAAACACTACTAAAAGTTTAACAGAGAAAATATGATTTAGCACACAAATCACAAAAACTTCCATTTTCCCATAAAGCATGCATTTCTCACACTCTTTGCAATGGTTACAGAAAACATAAAACGCATCTCCACCTAATAACATGCACTCTCTTCAATACCTAAAATGGTTAGAGAGATAAATAATACCTGCTCTTTTCCATATATCTACTCACAAACTAGAATACATCCATGTAGTCTAGTTATAGCTCCCATGAAGGAAGCTTACCTAGTCCTAATATATCATCCATGTTAGCCATGTGAGCCTGAGGCGAACCATTTCTATGATAAGTATTATTGTAATCTTTGATATATCAATAAAATCTATTGATTTATTTCACTCCCCTGTCTGAGATTAAATGAATGAATGCACTATAAGGTCCCTTTGTACAAATAGGGATATGTACCATGACCATCTTAATGATCATACAATTGTTGATTCAATGGTAGAATCATAGAGGCTAGTACTTGGATGAATATCTAAGGAGTTAAATTGAGGACTCATCAAGCACCATAAAATGATTATTATGAGATGATATTCAGCATGAGAAGGAGATGTCAATCCTTCTCTAAATGTTGATATTTGACCGATATCTTGATGCAGGTCCTCTGCATAGGAATATAGATTCGAATGTGTCAATTAAGTTAGGTCAAAGAGTTGACTTAATGATATCGAGATAACCAAGACCTATGCCGTATACTGTCACGATATAAGCATGCATCCTTTGATCGGAGACAAATGTATTGTCGTAAGTCTGAGTATATACATTTGGTAGACCGATAGGTTGATAGCCTAATCAATGTCTATATACGGTGAGATGATGTGCATACAATGGCATATGAGTAATATAATCTCTCAAAGGGATTAGACAGGTTCACTTGTGAATCGGAAGACATGAGCTCACCCATGAGGTATTCGGAGTAAATGAATTTCCATGCACGGTCGTCTTGCTTTGGAAGCTTGACAAGAATTTATAGGTATGATATATGCTTTTAAAAAGAAAATGATCGATACCAACTCCCATTGATCGAATGAGAAACTTAATAATAAAACCATGAAGAAGACAATGAAAAATTGATCTATATCTTTGGGTTTATTCTAGGTCTTCCAGTATGCATGATGTACAGGTATTAAGAATAGTCAAGGGTGATGTGATAAAAAATAATTGTATAACCATGACGCTTCCTTTTCAAGAGAGTGATGAAACATGTTTGGATTTAAGTGACTCCTTTCAGTAGTGAAATGATCCCATCTTAGTCCAATTGTTGGACATTGATCTGAATGTGACTCAGATGCAATGAGAAGATTAGATCTGTGGCTTTGATTTAATCAAACATCTATGAGAAGTTCCCAAGATTTGGATTTGAGATGTGAATCTCAATATCCAAGTCACTATACATGGAACATACAATCGCTCTGTCCTTATCTCCAAGTATCCGCGAAGAAAGCACATTATTCTTGAAAGAGATCAAGAATAATTACAATAATGAAATGCATATCTGAGAATTAAGGATTTGATAATTACATGTGATTTAATTATCATGAATAATGTGAATATGATTCATATTATTTAGATGCATGAGAATGATGATGTAATATAATTAAATATGACTTAATTATCATGGATATGAATAATGTGGATAGTACTATTCATATTAATCATATATAGTATAAATGTGGTTTATAATATATTAGAGAGAGCTATTTGTAAATAGCATTTACAATTTAAATGTTGATGTGAATTGGATTCACATTGGACAATTAATTGAAAATACAATTTACATTTTATTTTTGGTGTGTGAATATGATTCACAAAGTTCCAATGGCATGATTGAAATTTCAAAAAAGATTTTGGAATTATTTTTGTGAAATAATATACAATAAATGTTTTTGTATATAATAAAGGATTACATGAGATATGAGATCTCATATAAAATGAAGAAGGAGGTCTCCTTCTGTAGTAGGAGGCTGGACGACCACACTTGATTTAGGACTCAAGGTCCCGCTCTCCTTTATTGAAAGGAGGCTTGTCTCCTTCCTAATCCTTGATTTGATTGAATTAATTTATATTGATGATTTATTCAATATATATTTAATTTAACTAAATTAATTATTGTTGTATTTTTACTATAAAATCATAACCATGGAAAACACACAAATCAATCTCAACCATTGTATTTATGTTGTCCATGGATTTTGACCCATGGAATCTCAAAATATTATAAAAGAAGAGGCAACCCTAGCTCTTTTCTTACATCATATATTCAAAAGCTCTATCTCTCTCTTTCTCTATCTCTCTCTCTCTTTCTCATCATCATACACGCCTCCTCTCTCACTAAGTGGCCATCCACTTTGTAACCTAGAGAGGATCGTCATCGTCACTACGCCATCGTGTTGCTGCTTCGACCGCTTGTGGATCTTCATCTTCCTCGATGCTTCTAGTACAAGAAGAAGAACTTGGTTTTCATGTGATGAAATAAGGAGATCCGTTGCTTGGATCAACATCTTGGATTGCGAGAAGCTCGCGTCTCATCAACGCGCTTGCAAGCATCTCCTCTGTCAGGTCAGACTTGAGAGCGGTGGTTTCTTCGTTTAGAAGCTTCTATCGCAACCAAGCTTCTAGTGGTATTCCTATATCTTCTATGCGGTTCATATGAAATGATTTGAGAATGTCTTCTCGAATCATGTGCTTTCATCATTTTAAATTTTTTATAGTGCGATTAGTTGCTCCCGATCGCATATGATATGATCTTCACGCATACATGACATGTATCAGATCCTTGATCGAGGTCTTGAATATGATCTGAAATCCTAGGTTAACAAGATTTTGTAATCGGATGCAAAGAAACTCATTGTTCTTGCATTGGATGCAAGATTCGAATTGGTTTTTCGCTAAATTAAAAACCTTCTGTTTGTGCACTGCTTAAGCGTGTTTTTTATCATTAAAATGTACTTAGAAATTCTAAATATGTCCTAAAAATAGTATCCTTTTATTGATACCAAAAGTGCATGAATATGATTTGAAAAATTATCGTCGCGATATTGTTTTTGCATATATTCACGGATCTGCAAGAAAATAATTTCTGCTTACTGTTTTCCCATCATGAAACTTGAAATGAGATGGATTAAGTAGAGAATAAAATCAGCAAACCAATCAAATTTATTTTGCATGATTTTGACTATGTTTGCCTTAGATATTCCATATTTAGTGGAGATGGGTCAGCTGATAGTTGGATCATCAAAACTCTTTTCTTAATTTGTTTGTTATTCATTGGAAATAATGAAAATTATGAATTTACCCTGATTAATTGTGATGCCTAATGATTATGAAAATAATTGATTAATTATCATTGATCATTGAATGTATGTTTCTTGAAAACCCTAGTTTATCCTACAATAGTTGTAGGATAACTTTTACATGCAAAACATGGTTGCTTGATATGCTTAGAAATTTTATGATCTCAAAAATATTTTAGATGCCTAATATTTTTGAGTAATTATTATATAATATAATGCTGGTCATCAAAGTTGATCGTTAGAACCGCAAGTACATTAGCATTATTTTGTATTATTCTCAATCATAATGGTGATTGTGTCTAATCCAGGTATGTTGGCTTGATTTACTAATTAGTGCCTTGCATGTCAAGGAAATACTCCCTCCCAGCATAACTCGAGTGTACTGGTCGGATCCATTTAGGAAAGAATAATACGAGTAAGTCAAGTTGTACTCTAGTTATTATAACATGGAATAATGCGTATTTATGAGGGAGTATAATATATAGTAAATTAATTTAATTAATTGGATTGATAATTAATTTAATATGACTAAATTACTTAGATCCAATTAAAATAAACTCTCTATTATGAATAGAGTTGTAATTCCCTCAGAAGAGTTAATTATGTGAATATGATTCATAATAATTAATTAAATTTTGAACATGATATGGAAGATCACATAAGTAACATCCATGATCTCCTATCAAGGAGAAGGGTTCTGTCGCCATGGATTGTATGTAGGAGATGCATATCCAATGTGACAACTCCTGCACACAAGCGCACATGGATCAAGCTCTTTACTTCTTGAAAGAGTAAGGTCGTATTGCATAGTGACCTCAATATCAGTTCCTCATATTATTGAGGTGATATTGGATTGTACATAGTGAGTTCTAATCCTATTGACGATTGGTTCAATTAATGACGAGTCAACACCGCCTTAGGGGTTGTGGGCCTGGGTTTCAAAGACGGAATTGGGAAATGCAAGTTGGACTTGTAAGGTAGAGTGTGTTCCCGCTTATTTTTATCCGAGTTATAGTTTCTCATATTATTGGGATGTAACAAAGGTAAAAAGGAGATCCTAGTTCTTGCTAGAGATATAGCGGTAAGTATATCTCTTGCTTTGAAAGTGATTAAGGGAATAAACTTTTAGAGTTGAAAAGGAGAGACTAATTTAATTAAAAATCCTTAATCAAATAATTTAATATGAATATATAATTATTTATATATTCTAATACAATGCATTCTTAATTTCAGATAATGAAGTCCATGAACCTGCTTAGTAGGCTCCTGGAGGTCAACTAGTTGACCGGATCAAATTACTCGGATTGGATCCGTAATTTGGATCTTATCCTTTGTATAGCCCGCATTTCTTATATGTTGTCTAAGGACAAGTATGAAAAGCCTAAGATACGAGAAGAAATCAAGTTCAATGAAATGTATGATGAAGATCATCCATTGGCTCAGTGTTATATTATGGGATCCTTATCTAATGTGCTGCAGAAACAGCATGTGGATATGGACTCCTACCATGATATAATGCAAAATCTGAAAGAGATATTCGGTGATGTAAACTGCACATAGCGTTATAATGTCATGAATGAACTCATTCGTTACAAAATGTAGGAAGGGACTTCGGTCTAAGATCACATGATCAAAAAGTTTGACCACCTCTCGGAGCTGGAGACTCTCGGGGCTCGTATGGATACAAACATGTAGTCCGACTTCATTATGTTGTCTCTCCTCAAGTTTTTCATCAATTATTTGGTATCATACTACATGAATAAAATGAGATTATCTAACGCTGAACTCAGCTTCACTAAAGTATGTAGAAGGTGTAATGAAGAAAGAGAATCCCTCTTGTAGTACAATGGTTGCACAGGTCAAAGGGAAGTACGGTTGGAATCAAGGGTCTCGGAAGGGTCCATCCCAGAAAAATAAGAAGAAGAGTCAAGGTGTTCGCTCATCTTATAGTTCTTCCACCCTGATGGAATCAAAGAAGAGTGATGTATGTCATCACTGCAAGAAGCTGGGGCACTGGAAGCGTAACTGTCCAGAGTACCTTAAATATTCAGAGAAAGGTAAATCCCTAGCAGGTATATTTTCTACTTTCATCATTGAAATCAATTTTCTCGTAGGACGAGAAGGTAGTTGGATCATCGATTCTGGTGCTTCTATTGATGTATGCAATTCGTTGCATCTATTTCAGGAAACTAGGAATCTTGATGAAGGGGAGAAAATCATCCAGATCGGATCTGATGCAACTATTGGAGCAGTCACCTTCGGGATGTATAGACTATCATTATCTAGTGGGAGAGTCCTAGTACATAAAGAGTGTCTTTATAATCTAGATGTTAGAAGGTGTTCCTTCTAACATCGTTTAATGTATCTAAGTTAGTAAGAAATGGATATTCGTTTTTGTTATGTAATAAACTTGTCATAAATCGTTATGATAAATATATCGAGGATGGTATTCTAACTTCTGGTGGACTCCATGAATTGTGCTCAATGAAAATATCATGAATGTTATTACCACTAATAAAAATCCTAAGAGAACCAGAGAGGATGGAAATCATTCTAACATGATTTGGCATCAAACACTTAGTCATTTATCTATTGATAGGATCAATAGATTGATAAAGGATAGATCTTTAGATTTGTATAGGTCCAAACTTTGCCTACCTATGAATATTGAATTCGAGGTAAAAGGACTAGGACGCCTTTCAGTAACAAGGTTACAAGATGCGAGGGTATTCTTGACCTAATATATACTGATGTATGGTCCCTTCAGTACCACGATCTGAAATGGATATAGATATTATTTGATGTTTATTGATGACCATTCAGATACATGTTTATCTTTCTAATACGTCATAAATCTGAAACCTTTGAAAAGTTCAAAGAGTTCATGGATGGTTGATAACCAAATCGATAGGAAGATTAAATGAATTCGATCTGATCGAGGTGGCAAGTACCTCTCAGATGAATTTAAGGAATACCTCAAAGAGAGAGGAATTGTCTCCAATCTCACATCTTTCGGAAACTCCCCAACTTAATGGTGTTGCTGAAAGACACAACAGGACCATCATGGACATTGTTCGTTCAATGATGAGTAAAGCACATTTACCACTTAGTTTCTGGGATATGTAGTAGAAACTACATTATATATCCTGAATAAGATTCCTAGCAAATCCATACCTAAAACCCTTCATGAGCTTTGGTATGGAACCAAACCCAGTGTTAGAAACATGAGAATTTAGGGTTTTGCTTGGTCCATGCAAACAACATGGATGCAAGTAAGCTAGAATCTTACACTCGAGAGTGCTACTTCATTAGGTATGTAAAGGATTGTATTGGATATCAACATTATGACCCTGATACTCAGAAGGTATTTGTCTCTAGAGATGTGAAATTTTTGGAGGATGACTTCCTTAAGAGTTAAGATAAAAATAAAGTAAAGGAACTTGTGAATCCCTTGAGGATACTGAGCTTCCTGAAACAGAAACTGAAGAAGTAAATGAAGATGTAACACCCATACCTCTTTGAAGAAGTTTGAGGGTGGTTGCACCACCTGAAAGGTATGGATTCTAGTGTCAGGTGAAACTAACAATGATCCATCTTCATTTGATGAAGCACTTGCAGATCATGACATGGATAGATGGATGCTAGTAATAAAGTTTGAAATAGACTCCATGCATAATAATAGTGTATAGACCCTAAAGGATCCACCTAAAGGGATAAAACCCATTGGGTATAAATGGGTCTTCAAGAGAAAAAAAGGGACCTGATGGGAAGGTAGAGACCTTAAAAGCGTGGCTCTAGCCAAGGGCTAATCATAGAGAGAAGGCATCGACTACGATGAGACATTCTCTCATACGGCTATGCTTAAGTCCATTAGGGAACTGCTAGCTATAGCTGCATATCTTGGCTACAACATCTAACAGATGGATGTCAAGATGGCTTTCCTCAATGGATACCTCAAGGAGTATATCTATATGGAGCAGTCCCAAGGCTTCATAATTGAGGAAGGGAAAGTGCACAATCTAAATAAATCCATCTATGTACTCGGACTATCTTCTCATAGCTGGAACATTAGATTTGACGAAACCATAAAGAGTTATGATTTTGTTCATAATCCTGATGAACCGTGCGTGTACAAGAAGCTTAGTAGGAGTGCCATTGTGTTCATCGTGCTTTATGTAGATGACAACCTTTATCATTGGGAATGATATAGGTGATGAACGTGAAGTACACCTCTTTAATAATCGGTAATTGTAGTATAGGAGGCGAATTTCGGTCGATCAAAAACCACAAAATTTGAATGTTGTGGAAGATTTTTACTTGGCAAGTCTACCAAGGTCGAACTCAGAGAACGGTGATTTTTAGTTGCGTGGTCTTAAATCAAATTAAATAATTAATAAGTGCTCAATTAATTTCTGTGTTAGAAATTTAAAAAAATGATGAGGCAATGCAATGGTGAAAGATGCAGTGTGAAGAAAATTAAATAGAGAGAACGAATTCAGCACATGATCTGTGATTAAGATTTTTAATTCCAAATAATATTAATCAAAATCCTCTAGTATTATCACCAATCAAAAGATAGTGACTAAAGGAATATATTCAAATTAATCCAAGACTGTAGGCTAGGAGGTTGACCATTCAATTAAAAATCCTGTAAAGAAATAAGCAATGAGAATTTCCAAGCCAGTTGATTTCCAAATTCATTGAGATTTATTCCTCCAATAATGATCACAATTAACAAGGAAATAAGTCAATTGTTCCATTTTGAAAGCACTCCTGTAATTGATCAAACTCTTCAAGGTATCAATGAACAAATAAGTCAATATGAGCCTGCAAAGATCAGAATAGATCCTCAAATAATAAACCTCAATAAGTAACCTCAGATCTGTCCACAAGCTATGCTAAATTGTAGAGCATGAAAATAGCTTCAAAATGACATATTATACGCTAAAATCGGAGTCCGTATGAAAAAGATATGCTAAAATGAAATTCCAGGGACTAAAATGTAAATAAAAATAAAGATTTTCTTGCAAAGAGGTCCCTGTGAGGACTTATCTGTAATTGATAAAAAATTTGAGGCGCCCGTCTTTAATTTACCCCCGGCAGGGGTTGTTTTGTAATTTCTGAAAGTGCCAGGTTATTGTTGCAATTTTCACACACGCACGTGCCTTGCACGTGCGCCCAGGAGGCTCGATGGCGGGGCTACAGCTCGGGGGTCCCGAGCCTGTGGTTCGGGTGCCGAACCTGAGGCTCGAGGGCAGGGCGAAGGCTCGGTGGCTGAGGGAGGCTCGGATGCCCCGAGGCTCAAGCTCGGGAGCCCGAGTCTACGTGGCAGCTCGGTCTTGCTTCGGGGGACCCGAGCCTCGAGGCTGGGGTCGAGGCTCGGGGGTGATGCGTGGCAGAACGTGCACCGTTGGATCAAGGGCCACCGTCGCCCGATCCAACGGCGCCTGGGCGTCGTAATGGAGGGCAGTGCGGCCAGAGGAGGCGGTGCCGCGGGACAAGGTGCGGCGAGCGAGGGCTGACCGGAGTCGAGTGCGGAGGAGGCGAGCGGGGGCTGAAGCGCCGCACCTCGGCCGACACACAGCGCGAGGGCGGTCGGCGTAAGGGCGTGCAGTGGGGGAGCGAGGCGGCGCTGGAAGCGGGATGACCGAAGCTTTGGTGACCGGCGGGGCTTGGAGCAGCGGAGGGGACGGCGGAGGCGCCGCTCGGCTGGTGACGCGAAGGCGCGGGCTGCGCGGCGGAGGCGTTGGGCTGTGCGGCGAGGGCGCTGGGCGGCGGTGCTTCATGCACGGGTTAGCAAAGATAAAAAAACGAAAGAGGGGGCAGGGGACGGTGTGTATGTCGCCAGAAGTTGGAGGAGGCTGATGCCTTCCTCTGGTTGTTGCCTCAGTGACCGGCGATGGGACACGAAGCTCGGCTACTGGTGGAGTAGCGGCCACAAGGTCAGGGAGAGACCTTGGATCACGCCCAGGGGCTCGGAGACATGGAGGGCTGTTGTCACCATCCCAACCATGGAGTTTTGGATGATGGCGGATGGTGACAGCGATTGGCGAGGAGGGGGCTTTATAGGAGGGCCTCGTAACGGCCAGAGGCGAGGAGGAGGAGGCGTTTACGAGGGAGGAGGAGGAACGGCGGGGGGGGGGGGGGGTTGGTTGGGTAACGGCTGGAGGTAGAGGATGATAGGGTCACGTGCTAAGCACGTGACCCGAGAGGGGGCGTCTGGAGAGAGAAGTGGGGTGTCACGTAGCATGCCCAGGGGCTGCCACGTGGCACCCCAAAAAAATTTCAAAACTAAAGATAAAGAAAATTAGAAAAGAAATAGCAGGAGACCTCGGATCGAAAAATTTACTTCACGAAAGTTATCCGTCTTGTCAAGATCTACAATTTGTATGAAGGATTCGGGAGCAAAAGAGGTCACATGTGCGAAGTGGTATTTTTAGTGGCTCTCCATGTGTATAGAATGCCGACTTTTTGGGATTTTGTATTTTTTTGTGGTTTTAGAGAGGATAAAAATTATGGAAAAAATATGATAAAATACAAGAAAATTAATTACACATAAATCTATTTTTTGGATTTTTATTAATACGAAAATATGAAAATAAAATAGAAGTAAGAAACACACAAATTTTGTACAGACTTGCAACAGATGCTTGGACTTGGTCAGTTTCTTTGATTTCAGTTTTGATCTGGATTTAGATTTTCATGTCGTTTAATAAAACTTTCATCAAAGAACACAAATAAAAAAGAAATAAAATTAAAAGGATTAATTATGTACATAAAAACTCAGGTCAAAAATAGCAAAAAGTCAAACTGCGCAAAAGAGGCCCAAAACCCAACTTTCACATATGAGCTCCGAATTTTATGAAATTGGCCTTGTTTTGAAGGTATTTGAAAATGGAGTACTTTAAAAGTGAGTAGACAAAATCGGACACTGTATGAGGGAGATATGCTCGTTTTAGTCCATCAGATGTGAAATTAGACTTTGGGGCAATTTGACACTTGTTGGAGTTAGTAATTTTTTTGTATTTTTTATTTAATAAGGTTAGTAATATCTACACAATTGAGGTGGTTTGGGGTCAATCGGAGTTAGGATGAATTAATTAAAAATGTGAGAAGTTAGCGGCTTTTTGGGCTAATTTACACTTGGGATTTTAAATGCAATTATGCATGATGAAATGCAGATATTATTCACACATGTATGAATGCTAATAATGCTCTATTAATAATTAATTACAGGTGAATGATGGGGAACAAAGCTTAAATGACCAATTTTAGCATGATGAATACGAGATTCATCAATAAGAATGATGACAAGTGTTAAGATTTGGTTGTCCCATACCTTCGAGATGAAAGATCTTGGAGAAGCCTCTTATTTATTGGGTTTGAAGCTGTTTAAAAACAGAGAGAAAACAGAAGTCGAATACATTGCCTCATCGGATGCTGCAAAGGAGGTGGTGTGGTTGCGCAAGTTCATCCTGGAACTTGGCATACTTTCCTCTAATACGCTCATCCCACTAGTCTGCAATAACGTGGGAGCCATAGCTCAGGAGAAGGAACCCAGATGGCATCAAAAGAGCAAACATGTGGAAAGGAAATACCACATCATTCAGGAGATACAAAAGTATTGTGACATCATCATCACCAAGGTGGCCTCTACCAATAACGTTGTTGATCCCCTTCCAAACCTCTAATATTAAAGGTTTTCGACCAGGATGTAGTGAGAATGTGTTTAAGGATTGTCCACGAATGATTTTGAGGGCTAGTAGGAGATGGTTAGCCATGTGAGCCTGAGGCCAACCATTTCTATGATAAATGTTATTATAATCTTTGATATATCAATAAAAGTTATTGATTTATCTCACCCCCTATCCGAGATTAAATGGACGAATGCACTATAAGGTCACTTTGTACAACTAGGGTTATGTACCATGGTAATATTAATGATCATACATGTGTTGATTCAATGGTTAAATCATAGAGTTTGGTGCTTGGATGAATATTAAGAGATGAGGTATCATCAAACACCGTTAAATGATTATTAAGAGATGATCTCCAACTTGAGAAGGAGATGGCAATCCTTCTCTAAAGGTTTATATCTGACTGACCTCTTGATGTAGGTCCTCTGTATAGGAATAGAGATTCAGAGGTGTCAGATAAGTTAGGTCAAAGAGTTGACTTAACGAGATCAAGATAACCAAGACCTATGTCATATACGGTCACAATACAGGCATGCATCCTCTAACTAGAGACAGATATATTGTTGTATGTCTGAGTATGTACATTTGGAAGACCGATAGGTTGATGGCCTAATCAAGATCTATACACCAGCGAGCTGGTGGGCATACAAGGGCATATAATTAATACGATCTCTCAAAGGGATCAAGCAATTTCACTTGTGAATCGGAAGACATGAGTTCACTCATGAGGTATTGGGATCAAATCAAATTCCATGCATGGTCGTCTTGCTTTGGAAGCATGACAAGAATTTGTAGGTATGATATATGCTTTTGGAAAGGATATGATTGATACCAACTCTCAATGATCGAATGAGAAACTTAATGATAAAACCTTGAAGAAGATAGTGAAAAATTGATCTATATCTTCGGCTTTATTCTAGGTCTTCTAGTATGGACGATGTACGGGTATTAGGAATACTTGAGGGTGATGTGATCAAAAAATGATTGTATAACCATGACGCTTTCATTCCGAGGGAGTGATGAAACATATTTGGATTTTAGTGACTCCTCTTAGTAGAGAAGTGTTCGGATCTTAGTCCAAATGTTGGACATTGATATGAATGTGATTCAGATGCAATGAGAAGATGAGATTTGCAGCTTTGATTTAATCAAACATCTATGAGAGGTCTTTGAGATATATATTTGAGATGTGATTGCAATATCCAAGTGACTACACGTGGAACGCAAAATCATCATGTCCTTATCTCCAAGTATCCGCGGTGAAAGCGCATTATTCTTAAAAGAGTTCAATAATAATTCCATCAATGAAATGTATATCTGAGCATTGAGAAATTGATAATTAAATGTGATTTAATTATCATGAATAATGTGAATGTGATTCATAATATTTAGATGCATGAGAATGATGATCTAATATAGTTAAATGTGATTTAATTATCATGGATATGAATAATGTGGATAGCACTATCCATATTAATCACATATATTATAAATGTGATTTATAATATACTAGAGAGAGCTATTTGTAAATAGCATTTACAATTTAAATATTCATGTGAATTGGACTCACATTGGACAATTAATTGAAAATGTAATTTATATTTTATTTGGGTATGTGAATATGATTCACAAATATCCAATGGCATGGTTGAATTTCACAAAATAGTTTTTAATTTTTTTGTGAATTAATATACAATAAAAGTTGTTGTATATAATGTAGGATTATATGAGATATGAGATCTAATATAAAAGGAAGAAGGAGCCCCCCTTCCATAATAGGAGGGTGGACAACCACACTCGATTTAGGACTCAAGGTGGTCATCCCCCATTAATTGGAAGGAGGCTTGCCTCCTTCCTAACCCTTCATGGTATATTAATTTAATTGAATTAGTTTATAAGTTGTCGTATATAATGTAGGATTAAATGAGATATGAGATCTCATATAAAAGGAAGAAGGAGGCCCCCTTCCATAATAGGAGGGTGGACAACCACACTCGATTTAGGACTCAAGGTGGTCATCTCCCATTAATTGAAAGGAGGCTTGCCTCCTTCCTAACCCTTCATGGTATATTGATTTGATTGAATTAGTTTTTATTGATGATTTATTCAATATATATATTTAATTTTAATAAATTAATTATTATTGTGTTTTTACAATAAAATCATGACCATTGAAAGAAACACAAACCAATCTCAACCATTGGATCTATATTGTTCATGGACTGTGATCCATGGACTGCCAAAATATTATAAAAGAAGAGGCAACCCTAGCTCTTCTTTTACATCATAGAATTCACAAGATCTCTCTCTTTCTCATCATCATACACACCCTCTCCGTCTCTCTAAGTGATCGTCTACTTTGTGATATAGAGAGGATCGTCATTGTCTCTACACTGCCATGCTACCGCTTCGACTGCTCGTGGATCTTCATATTCCTCGGTGCTTCTACTATGCGAAGAAGACCTCAGATTTTGTTTGACTAAATCAGGAGATCCATCGCTTGGATCAACATCTTTAATTGCGAGAAGGATGTGTCTCATCAACGCGCTCGCAAGCAACTCCTCCATCATGTCAGACTTGAGACGGGTGCTCTCTTCGTTTAGAGGATTCAATCACAACCACGCTTGAAGAGGTATTCCTATATATTCTATTTGGTTTAGATGAAATGATTCAAGAAGGGTTCTCAGATCATGTGGTTTCATCATTTTAAAATTTTTAAATTCTTCTACCCTGAGCAACTAGTGCGACGAGTTGCCCCAATCACATATGATGCAATCTTCACGCTTCCATGATGTGCTTAAGGTTTTCTCCATTACCTTCAATCCCCCACCCAAATGAGAATTTGAACTTATTAAGGTATGAATTGGTGTGAAAACTATACAGGTAGATATAGCTATTACACATTGATGCACAATGGTCTTGTACCGGTGTAATAATAACTCGATTATGCGATGCTTATGCCTTCAAATGTACATCGGTGTATATGTCTTATGTAGTGGTATGATAATAACAAAACTATGTATATGAGTTGTTTATCAAGGATTTTTACAACACACCACTATGTCGAACTTTATTACAAATTGACTTGATAAAGAAAAGATGAGATGATTCGCTTGATGATGTTTTGCCTGGGAAACAATATTTGTAGCTCTGGTTAAACTACTTTAATCATGATCTTAAGACATATGTCTTTCTTCTTTTGACGTATTTCAGAGCTAGATGCTCTGTATCCAGCATTATTGTTTTCAATAGCATAAGACAATTATTTTGGTTGATTATTTTGTATAACTTGATCTTTAATAGCATTTCAATTTCATTTATTCGTTAATTAAAACACTTTTGAGTAATTGAAATCTCTATGGGAGAAGATGTTTCAATAGACTCCCCATTTATGATAATGACAAAACAAAACCAAAGGTTTAATAGATAAATGTATTTCAGCAGACAAATCACACAGACTTACATTTCTCCCTAAAGCATGTAGTCCCCGCCCTCTAACAATGGTTGCGTTAAACATAAAACACATCTCCCCTGACAGCTTGCACTCCCTGCAATACCTGCAAAGGTTAGAGAGAAACAATAAGTAATATTTTCCATACATCTTCTCACAAACTATAAAAAGATAACAATCACAAAGTTGCTTAGATTGCTTCCACTTGGAACACGTAAACTTGCAACCTATACTGAAGGAATCCCTGCTTGAGGAAAGGTTTCATCTTGATTGACTATATCTTTGTCACAAATTCCATTTCTTGCTCACACGAAGGAAGGTTACCTAGTCTCAATACTCCATCAAGACAACCTCCCTCCCAACCCCAGAGCTGATCCTATCTTAGCCCCGAGACATTGATCTCTAACTAGAAAATTAAATGCTTGAGCTTTGATTAAATCATCAAATATCCAATTTTTTCTTAGACTTGTATTGATATGGATTATCTTTCTATCATAGGATTTATGTTAAATTGTAAATTAATAAAATAGTAAATGGGAAAAAGGAGCCTACACCTACGGGTACAGGTAACTCCCTAAACTCGATTTATTTTTTCATTATTTTTTGATTTTTTTGAAATGAAATCTTGAGGGATATGGATCATCATGTATCATCATGGTGTAATCCCAAACTCGTCTTAATTTGATACCACTATCATATCCATCAAGACTACAAAATTTTAACAGTTTTAGAATCATTGAAAATGACCTCTTCTAGATGAACATGTTAGGAATGTTTGTTTTGCATGAAACTTGAAACACTTATTCTAATCAACATATTAAGTAAATGTACCCCAAATTTTCACTCAAAAAAAGTATAGGTCGGATGCAGGGAGTTAACTACACCTTTGGGTGCATGCTCCACGTCCCCATCGTAAATATATTGAGTAATTTAGCAAAAGATATGGAGTCAATTCACAAAAATGAAATCTTTTTCTACTCACCGTGATCGAATGAGAATGGAATGGATAAGAGGTTCATAATTGATGTGATAGGGTAGGTATGACTATATGGTGGGAACGAACTCCAGAAAAGAAATTCCTAACATATCCAAAAATTCTCGTTCATAAAAATAACCACTTTTCCAAATCTAGAAAGATCCTTATATTTATGTGGAGGAAGAGATACAATCTCAAATTAGGATCAAATATGAGGGGAGCAGGTGATGGAATGCAGATGCGTAGAAATGGAAGTAGAGTGGATAAAATGTTTGTCGAAGTGCAATTGAGGGTGATGAATAATTATGGATAAAATGCAGAGATTGAACTGGTATGAATCAAATAACCTTCGATGTGTTGCGCTCATTTTTCTATCCAGAGAGAGATATAACCCCTACCAAATGTAGCGATTCACGGATGCACGGTGTCAAGCCAAAGGGTTGGGAATATTCGAAAAACCCGAAATCATCTCTTGGATTATTGAAATAGGACTCTGGATGAGAGAGATACGCAAAAACGAGGGGCACATCAATATCAATGGACTCTAGAAATATTTTCAGGAATATCTTTCAAAAATTGTAGTTGGTTCCATCGAAATGAAGCGAAGCAGTCTAATAGCGGACTAGAATTTGTAGCTTGTACTTGTAGATGTTTAATATGTGCTTTCGAGAGTTTACTTCGTATCACTGATACCACTTGTGAGTTTTTTTCTAGGATCATGACACCACTAGAGGGGGGGAGGGGAGTGAATAGTTGTTCGAGACAATTTGAAATTTTTTCATGGAATTAATACCAAGTACATAATACTCAAGATGGTTGGCCGATCAACTGATGACCATTTGAGGGTATGTATTCAAACGATAAAACTTACAAAATCGTGAAAATTATGCAACTCTGATCGATCAAACAAACCTAGAGATCAATTAGATCAAGTTGGTTGATCAATCAAAATCGTCGGTCGATCACTTGATGATCGTCTAGGTTCTTATATTGAAAAGATGACCGATCAGTGAAGTGGGTTGGTTGATCAAAGCTAGTCGATTAGTGAAACAGTTGGTCGAGTAGTGCTGTAAAATTTGGTCCATTGATGCTGAGTTCTTGGCCTATCTTTATTTTGAATGTTCTAAAGGTATACCCCATATAGATAGACGACCATAAGAGATTGCATGGGGAGCAAGTCTCTCTACTCTCTCTCTAGTTGCATTATTTATTAAAATAACTGAGAGAAATTATTTTTCTCTCTTATAACCAACTCATATGGACGTCCATATGGAGAAGAAATTCCACTTTTTCTTCTTTATTTATTTCATCAATAAATCATTTCCAAGTTGGAACTGGTCAATGGTAGTTTTTGAATTATATTAATTACTTTAAAGATCATGCTTAATCATTACCTAAATTAAAGGGATTTTATCACTTGTGCCCCTCCGAGATCTCGCAATTTCAGTTATGCCCCTATCTTTTTGATAATATCAGTTGTGCCCCTCACTTCTTGCTATTTTATCACTTGTGCCCCTCGGGTTAGTGACCGTCCATCCACAGTGCAAACAGACGTTAACTTTGAGGACATAAGCGGTATTAATTTTTAAAAAGGGGTTATATGGTCATTGTATAGCTTCTTCATCATCCTCTTTGGTCTTCTTCCTCTCTTCTCTTCCTCCTCCATGGCTCCTCTTCCTCCTCCATGGCTCCTCCCTCCTCCTCCTCAGGCTCTCGTGTAGCCTCCCTCGAGCCTCCGGCTCCGCCCACGTGCCTCGCATCCGACGGAACCGCCCCCCGCACAACACCCTGCACCTCCCCTCCGTGCTCAGCCCCGGCCCCGCACCTCCCCTCCGCGCCCAGTCCCGGCCCCGCACAACCCCCTGCACCTCCCCTCCGCGCCCAACCCCGATTTCGCACAGCCCCCTGCACCTCCCCTCCACACCCAGCCCCGGCCCCGCACCTCCCCTCCGCGCCCAGCCCCGGCCCCGCACAGCCCCCTGCGGGAGGAGGTCGGCTTCACGACGTTATCGAGGGGGAGCAGGGGGCGACGCGGTGCGGAGCATGGGGAGGAGCGGTGCGGGGCAGGCGGAGGGAGAACAGGGGTGGCGCGGTGCGAGGCAGGAGGAGGGGGAGCAAGGGGCGTATAACCAGATGAAACGGATGGGGTGCACGCCGGATACGATCACGTACAACTTTCTGATCAATGTGCACTGCAGGAAGGAGAATCTGGATGCTGCTTGGAGGATGCTCAATCAGATGGTTGCACATGACCTTTTTTCTAATCTTTTTTTAATCTGAGATGGTAACTGTAGTTCTTGGAAAAGGGACTTAGTCTGACAGCAGTATGATTAATCGAATCCTCATTTTTTGAAGTAAAGTTCTAAGTTTTTCTCCCACTTAAACAACACAATTAGAACAACACAATCAGATGGTTGCACAGGAATGCTCACCTAATATGTATTCGTTCAACCCGATATTCCGATGCATCTTGAAATTGAGGGATGTGAATGTTGCGCATAAGTTAAGAGTGCAGAGGAGAGATGCTAACTGCAAATCGAATACTATGACGTACCTAATACTGATGCGGATGTTCAAGAACAGTGAGTCGCGGGACATGGTTATCGAGATGAAGAGGGAGATGGACGAGGAAGGGGGAGGCGTGGGGTTGCGGAGGCGCAGGTCCGGGGGCGCATCGGCGGGGGGAGGAGGCAGGGGCCAGGGGCCGTGGAGGCGTCGGGGTGGGTCGGCAGGGGAAGGGGGAGGCACGGGGTTGCGGGGGCGCGGGGCCTGGGGGCGCAGGGGCGGGGGAGGAGGCAGGGGCGGGGGATGAGGAAGATGAAGAGGAGAGGGGAGGAGGAAGATGAAGAAGAAGTCTGGACAATAATACCCCTCTTAACTGCACTAAGGTTTGAAAAAACTATGGTTAAGTCAACTCATTAACGGTCAATCTGACGGAAGGGCACAACTGATGACGGAGCAAGAAGTGAGGGGCACAACTGATATTACTAAAAAGATAGGGGCATAACTGATATTGCGATATCTCAGAGGGGCACAAGTGATAAAATCCCTAAATTAAACTAATCAATGAAGCATTGTTGAGTCTTTTCAATGGAAAAAGAGACGATGATTCACATTATCTTTAAAACTTTTCTTTAAAATTATATCTTCCTAGACCTTCGATGCATGTCATGATGTCGATGCGGAATAAATAAGATGCAAGAGTAGATGCCATCATTTGGCTATCCTTGGGTCGTAGAGGGAGGACTCCCGTACCAAGGTTGTTGAAAATAGGATTTTGGAGGTTAAGGTTTCTAAGAACCAGATGGAACATCAGTGGGTTCGAGTTGATGAGGAGCTGACTCCACTTCTAGTTCCAAATGACGTGGTTCTTCTCCAACCTTTGGGAATTCGCCATTATGAAAACAAATGATAAAAAGTTGACTTGAGAGATCTTATTAGAAAATAGATTCACGCGATTCATGAGGCAAAGGTGTTTGACAATCACGGAAAAAGGTAAGTAAATAATAATATTTCATATCATTGAAAATGAAATCCTCTTTCTTAAGTTTAATCCTCCTCATAAGAAGTCAATATTCTTAAGCTGGTTGGAAAGATCTCGACGAGCTCTATCAAATAGTAGGACCACTTGGATTATTTGGATATACAATAAATATTAGGGGTTTCATTGGTTAAGAGTCAACACATCATAATCATGTGCTTAATATCTTAAACCTCACAATATCTAGAAAGCTCCATGTGGCAAACTCGTTCGATTGCCTAGATAACTTGTTTGCATCAAATTTGGGATTCTATCTTTAAACAATTTGAAAATGGACAATTTGAACTAGAACATAAAAAAATCACATCCAAACCAATGTGGAAAGAAAATAAAAAAATACAAAGCTCGCGTGCAAAATACATGGATAGAAAACAAAAAAGTTAATCACTCCCCTTTTAAATTTATTTCTTAACTCATACTCACCCCATTTATCCTACAT
The DNA here is from genome assembly GCA_037367405.1 of Ottelia alismoides. Classification (NCBI taxonomy): domain Eukaryota; kingdom Viridiplantae; phylum Streptophyta; class Magnoliopsida; order Alismatales; family Hydrocharitaceae; genus Ottelia; species Ottelia alismoides. The sequence continues at coordinate 1,907,858 of JAZKJV010000700.1, forward strand.
TTTCTTGTCACTCTTAGAATTCCTATAAAAATCTTAAAGAGAAATATATAAAAATACTACCAGAACTTCCTTTGGAATGACAATACTCTATAATGAAAAAAGAAGTGGGACAAAGTATGGCATCTCAAGTAGAATAACGAGTGGGCAATCTTAAATGTAGAAATATTTAACGACATAATGCTCTCCAGAATCATGATACAATAATCTTCCTTTTGTATTATTAGTCACTAGATCATCATATTACAAAGGTAAGAGAATACCTCTTGAGCAAAACCTTTAGCCGTGGACTCTAACTTCTAGAGTTCTTTCAATAAAGGGTCACTAGGCTTTAGAGAAATTTATTCGAAGGATGCCTTATCCATGACTCAATCCTACACGTGGTTCGATAGCTTAAACAATACCCTGGATAACAAGAGCTCATGGCCAAATATTTGGCAAATTTCTACAAGTAAAAAAACCACTTTATGTAGTGCTTAGCTATTGTAAATGCTAGCTTACATTGAATCCTTCAATGTAAGCTAGGAGAACTGACTACATCCACAAGGATGGACCACGAGATTTTCCCCACCCGTAACTCAACTTCTCCTTAACAACAACAATAACAAATCGTTTTCCCACATTAAGCAGGGTCAGCTACATGAATTCTTTGCTTCCATTCAGATCTACCTTTGGTCATTCTTGGGTTTGATCCAAAAAACTAAGATTCCTTTGTATAGTCTCCTTCCAACACTTCTTGGGCCTTCCTCTCTCTCTCTCTCTCTCTCTCTCTCTATCGACTGAACATCTCAAAACTCTCATCTCATCACCAATGCATCAGTCGACCTCCTTTGCAAATGGACAAACCATCTTAAAAAAATTTCTTGCATCTTATCCTTGATCAGAGCTACACCAGCTTTCCTTCTGACTACTTCATTCGAAATTCGATCTTTACATGTGCGTTTGTGTGTGTTCACACATCCACCTTAGCATTTTATTTCTACTATTGTCATTCTCTACACATGTCTATGGTTCATAGGCTAACATTCATATCCATAGACATAGCATGTCTCATGAATACTTTGTAAAACTTTCCCTTTATTTTCAAAGGAATTTCCTTATCACGGAGAATAGTAGAGGCTCCTCTCCACTTTAGCAAACCTACATTTATTCTATTAGTAACTGTTGAACATGTGAACCTAGAGCGAACCATTTCTGTAATAAATGATATTGTAATCCTTTATATATATATATAGGGAAATTATCCAATGAGCTCTATGCCAATTTGAGATGAGACGAGCCCACTCATTTTATACCACTTTTTCCTATCATTTTGAGCTTAATAGTTATTTGTTTACAAGTGGTATATCATATTCTTACTACTAGTAACTATTTTCAAAAAAAACCTTAAAATCATAAGAAATGATTGTATTATTATTCGTATTACTAATGTCATTTTTATTCTTACTAATGACCATTTCCTGTGAATCTAAGGTTTTCTTTATATGACAATTATTACTAATAGTAAGAATATGACATAACAACTGTAAATAAATAAGCAGTGAACTCAAAATGATAGAAAATATTGGTAAAATATGAGTAGGCTCATCTCATCTCAAATGGGCACAGGGCCCATTGGATAAGTCCCTTATATATAGATATCTATATATATATATATATGTATGTATGTATATATGTATATATATATCACTTTCTATCTGATATTAATGAATGAATGTACTTATAAGATCCCTTAGTACAATTAGGGTTATGTACCATGGCTATCTTAATAATCTTACATATGTTTATTCAATGGTTGAATGATATAGGGTGGTGCTTGGATGATATCTAAAGAATTAGATTGATAACCCATCTAGCACCGTCAAATGATTATTGAGAAAGAATCTCCAGATTGAGAAGGAGATGTCAATCCTTACTCCAAAGGTTGATATCTGATCGACCTCTTGATGCAGGTCCTCTTCATAGGAATAGAGATTCAGAGGTGTCAGATAAATTAGGTCAAAGAATTGACTTAACAAGATCGAGATAACCAAGACCTATATCATATAATGCTATGATACATATATATATCTTCTAACCAGAGACATGTGTTACTATATGTCTAAATATGTACATTAGGCAGACCATTAGGTTGATGACCAAATAAAGATCTATACACCGGTGAACTGGTATGCATGCGAGGACATATGAGTAATACGATCTCTCAAAGAGATCATACAAGTTCACTACTAAACCAGAAGACGTGAGCTCACTCATGAGATATTGGGACCAACCAAATTCCATCCATGGTCATCTTATTTTGGAAGCATGACAGGATATGTAGGTATGATATATTCTTTTGGAAAGTATATGATCGGTACTAACCCCCAATGATCAAATAAGAAACTTAATGATAAAAACAAGAAGAAGATAATTCAAAAGTGATTAAAACATCGATTTTATTCTAAGTCTTCCAGTATGCAGGATGCATGTATTAGGAATACTCGAGGATGATATGATCTTAATCGATTGTAAAATAGTGACGCTTCCATTACGAGGGAGTGATGAAACAAGTTTGGATTCTAGTGACTTAACTTGGTAGATTGATAATCCATTCTTAGTCTAAATGTTGGATATTGATCTGAATATGATTCAGATGCAATGAGAAGATTAGATATTTTGTCTAACTTGCTCAGACATCTCTGAGCGGTCTTTTAGATCCGTATATGAAATTAGATCTCAGTATCCAAGTCACTATACATGGAATATACAGTTTCCCTTTCCTTATCTATATAGAAAGCACATTGTTCTTGAAAGAGTTCAAGAATAATTTGATTATAGACAATATTAGAGCATTGGATATGATTCAGATGCAATGAGAAGGTTAGATATTATGTCTAACTTGATCAGGCATCTCTAAATGATCTTTTAGATCTGTATATGAGATTAAATCTCAATATCCTAGTCACTATACATGGAATATACAATCACTCTTTCCTTATCTCCAAGTATACATGGAGAAAGCACATTGTTCTTGAAAGAGTTCATTAATAACGTGGAAATGATTCACATTATTTGGACATATGTAGAGAGACATCTAAGATAATTATACTGGATTTAGTTATCATATATATGATTAATATGGATAGCGCTATTAATACTAGTTATATTTTTATTATGAATTTGATTCACAATATCATTGAGAGTTTGATTGTATATATGATTTACAATTTATTGAGTTAATGTGAATTGAGTTCACATTGTACAATTAAATGTGAATTTAATTCACATTGTACAATTAAATATGTATGATTTATATTTAATATTGGATGGACGAATATGATTCATAATTATCTATGGCATGGTTGAAATTATCACAAAATAATTTAGAATTATTTTGGTGAAATTCAAGCAACAAAAATTGTTGCAACGTGTGGAAAATATGATGAGATTTGAGAATCCCATCAATTAGAAAAGAGGTCGAGCTCAATTCCTAATAGGAATGGACGATTACATGGAGACAATCTTCATGATGGCCATCCAACATAATCGAGAAGGAGGCTCTCCTCCTTCCTTATTATTCCACATAAAATTGATTTAATTAGAATTATATTTGTTGGAAAATATCTTCAATGTATGTATTTTTAAAAATTAATTAATTTTTTTAAAATTGTTGCAATAAAATTTAGGTCATTGGTTTCAATTAGAAGTGCATTCTAGCCATCCAATTATGTACAAGAGAAGGGCAAACCCTAGGATCTTCTCTACGCAATTCAATAGACAAATTGATGCACACACACACACACTCTCTCTCTCTCTCTCATACACGTCCAAGCTCTCCTCTTCCAGTGATCATCCACTCTAGGTTTCGTGAGAGCTTCGTTGTCGTCGCGTTGCCATTGTATTGTCGGATCAACTACTCGTGGATCTCTTTCTTCTTCGGTACCTCGTGCTCGTGAGGAAGACTACAGCTTTCATGAAACAAAATCATGATGTTCTACACTCAGGTCATCAACTCGGATTGTAGAAAACACTCGTCTCATCCACACACCTACAAGTGCTCACTCCGTCGGATCGGACTTGAGATAGGAGGTCTCTTCGTTTAGAGACATGAGGTCGTGATCATTCTACAAGAGGTAACACTAATACTTATTTGTTATGAAGATGAAATTACACGGGAATGTTTATCATGCCATGCGGTTTCAATGAAAATATTTTTATTTTTGTTGTCCCCTTACGACTAGTGCGAGTAGTCGGCTTAGATTGCATACGATGCGATCCCTGCGCTTATGTGATGTGCGAGGTGAAAATCCTCACCTTCAAGTGGTATCAGAGTCATGTTGAAGGTCTTAGATATGATCCAAACCCTAAGAGAATAAGATTTTGGATATCGGAAGCATGGGGACTTGTTAGTTTTGTAGATGTTTTTTGTATAGTTTTTTGCTCATATGAAAAAGCTATTGTTTGTGCCCTATTTGAAAGAATTTTTGAGATAATTAAACGTATTTAGAATGTCTAAATATGTTCCCAAAAGATTCATTAAATAGTTGGCATCGAACGAACATAATTTTAAAAATCAAAAGTTCCCACAGTTTTGTTGTTTTTGCATATAAACTCGGATATGTAACTAAACAATTTTTGTTTATTATTTTTCTATCATAAATCATGTTAGAAATACATTAATTAAGTTAGTTAAACCAACAAATCGCTTGAATTTATGTCGTGTGATTCTGACTCTGTTTGCCCTAGATATGTGATATTTAGTGGAGATGGGTCGGAAGATGAGTGGATCATCTCTAGAACATCTTTTAATATATTTTTCATTCAATATTAATCATGTAAATTATAACTTTATCTTGATTAAATGATATTTCATATTAGAGAAATATTTGATAATCATCAACTTCCATTGAATGGATGTTTCCTACTTCAAACTACAATAGTTATAGTTCAACTTTTACATGCAACAACTTTATTTGCTTGATATGACTAGAAATTTAGGTCATTAAAATATTTCAATATACCTATGTTTTTGAGTGATTATTATATAATATCATGTCAGTCATCAAGAGCAAATGGTCGATAAAACCTCTTAGTGCAATTTATAACAATTGTATTGTCTTGAATTGAATCGATGATGGTGTCTATATTGTGGATATGTTAATGGGTTAACTAATTGAGACCCTGCACCGCATTTAAAATGGAAGTGCTCCCTACTAGCATTGTCTGTCTGACCTGACGTGATCCGATTCAAGGATGGGTAGCATGAGAAGTCTATGTGTACTTTAGATAACTAATTGGAATAATACAATTGTACTACGTAAGAGTTATATTATATAGTAATATCAAGCAAATTAAATTATCTGTTGGTTGCATTGGATTGATAGTTAAGTTAATGTGATTAAATTAATGTACTGTAATCCAATTAAAATAAAAAATCTAATATTAATAGAACTGTAATTTCCTTGGAAAAATTAATCAAAAGAATTTGATTCAAAACTGTTAACTAAAATTTGAACGGGATACGGAAGATCAAAATATGACATCCAGGGTCTCCCATCAAGGCAAAGGGTTCCATCCCATGGATTGTATGACGAAGATGCTTATGCGAAGTCATTGCTCCGGCATACAAGAGCACATGAATAGGACTCTTTGACATGTTGTATGTGTAGTGACCTCAATATTGTTCCCCATATAATTGAGGCGGTATTATACTGCACATAGTGAGTGTTATTCCTGTTGATGGCTTGTTCAATTAACGAGTCAATATCATCTTAAGGATGGTGGGCTCGGGGGTTAAAGATCGAATTGGGAAATACAAGTTGAGCTTGCAAGGCTGAATGAATTCTCGCTTCCTTTACCTAAGTTACATTTTCTCATATTATTGGGGTGTAACAAAGGTAGGAGGGAGATCCCAGATCTTGCTAGAGATATAATGGTAAGTATATCTCTTACTTTGAAAGTTTAATGAGGGAATGTACTTTCAAAGTATTTAAGGCAAGACAACTTTGTTTTAAAAATCCATAATCAAAGAATTAAAATTGAATATATATATATATATAACATTTATATATTATAATAAGTGTGACTATTAACGTAGATATGAAATCCATGATCCCTCTCACCAAGCTTCTTCAACAAATTAATTGAACCAAATATTCGGATTGTCCCATTGAAGTCTACTGAGGACGTCATAAAGAAAGAGAACCCTACCGATACTGCAATGGTTGCACAGGTCAAGGGAAAACGTGGTCGGAAGTAGGGGTCTCGGAAGGGTCTGACCCATAAGAAGAAGCAAAGGTAAGTTGTTGGCCTATCCTCTCAAGCTTCCATACTGATAGCATTAAAGAAAATTGATGTTTGCCATCACTGTAAGAAGGCAGGACACTGGAAGATAAACTGTCCAGATTACCTGATAATCATAGAAAAAAGGTAAGGCTCCAGCAGGTACAAAATCTACTTTCATCATTGAAACCAATTTTCTCGTAGGACGAGAAGGTAGTTGAGTCATTGATTTCGGTGCATATGTTCATATATGCAATTTGTTGCATCTATTTCAAGAAATTAGGAAACTTGATGAAGGGGAGATAGTCGTCCAGATGAGATCTGATACAACTGTGACAACAGTCGCCATCGAAACGTGTAGACTATCATTAGCTACTGGGAGAGTCCTACTACTTAGATAATGTCTCTATGTTCCAGATGTTAGAAGGAATTTATTATCTATATCTAAATTAGTTAGAAATGAGTATGCCTTCCTATTATGTAAGAAACTTATCATAAATTATTATGGTAAACATATTGCATATGGTTTTCTAACTCCTGGTGGACTCTTTGAATTGTGCATTGACGAATCTATCATGAATGTTAATGTCGTTAGAAAAAAATCCTAAAAGATCTAGAGAGGGTGGAAATCATTTAATCATGATTTGGCATCAAAGGCATGGTCGTTTATCTGTTGATAAGATCAACATATTAGTAAAAGATGGACCATTAGATTTTCTACATCTCCAAAGTTTACCTACTTGCGAACATTGCATTCGAGGTAAAATGAACTTAGCACCCTTTTGAAATAAGGGTACACGATGCAAAGGTATACTTGACCTAAACATACAATTGTATGTGGTCCCTTCAATACTGCAACTCGAAATGGATATTGATATTATTTGACATTCATTGATGATCATTCACGATACAGGTTTGTCTTCCTATTACATCATAAATTTGAAACCTTTGAAAAGTTCAAAGAATTCATGGTTTTGGTTGAGAACCAAACCAATAAGAAGATTAAACGGATTTGATCTGATTGAGGTGGCGAGTACCTCTTAGATGAATTCAATGAATACCTTAAAGAGAGAGGAATTGTTTCAATCTCACTCCTCCTAGAACTTCATAACTAGATGGTGTTGCTGAAAGATGCAACAAGACCATCATGGATATGGTCCAATCAAAATGAGTAAAGCATTATCTATTAATTTTTGTGGATATGCAGTAGAGACTGCAATATATATCCTTAATAAGATTCCTAGCAAATCTATACTCAAATTCCTCATAAGTTCTGATTCAGAATCAAAGCCCAATGTTAGACACTTGAGGATTTGGGGTTGCTTAATCTATGCTAAGAATGTGGACACAATAGAATCTCACACCAGAGAGTGCTACTTCATTGGGTATGTAAAGGACTACATTCAGTATCAATTTTACGATCCTAAGACTCCAAAGGTATTCGTCTTTAGGGATGTGAAATTCTTAGAATATGACTTCCTTAAAAGTTAGGACACGAATGAAGTAAAGGAATTCACAAAATCCTCTGTGGATACTGAGATTACTGAGCTAGAAACTAAAGAGATAAATGAAGATAAAACACATGTACCTCTTCGAAGGAGTTCGATGGTAGTTGTGCCACCTGAAAAGTATGGATTCCATGTGTCAAGAGAGTCTGACAATGATCCAACTTTATTTGATGAAGCACTCATAGATCATGACAAGGATAGATGAATGATGGCTATGAAGTCTAAAGTATACTCGATGCACAAGAATGGAGTATGGATCCTAGAGTATGCACCTAAGGGGGTAAAACTCATTGGGTGTAAATCGATCTTCAAGAGAAAGAGAGACTTGATGGGAAGGTAGAGACCATCAAGGCACGACTTGTAGACAAGGGCTACACACAAAGAGAAGCCATCGACTACGATGAGACATTCTCCCCTGTGACCATGCTTAAATCCATCAGGGCACTACTAGTTATAGATGCACATCTTAACTACGACATTTGGTAGATGGACATCCAGACTGCACTCCTCAATGAATACCTCAGAGAGGATATCTATATGGAGAAGCCCCATGACTTCATAGTTGAGGAAGGCACAATGTGTAAAATGAAGAGTTATTATTTCGTTAAGAATCCTGATGAACCATGTGTGTACCCGAAGCTCAATGGGATAACCATTTGTATTTATCATGACTTATGTAGATGACATCCTTATCATTAGGAATGATACTGGAATGATGACTAGTGTTAAGGTCTAGCTATCTCATACCTTTGAGATGAAAGATGTTGGAGAAGCCTCTTATATCTTGGATATGAAACTGTTCAGAAACATAGAAAAGAGGATTTAGGGATTGTTCAACATGGATACATTAAGAAGATCTTGGAACAATTCCATCTGAAAAATTCCAAGAAAGGTGCCCCTCCCTTAAGACACAATAGACACCTATCTAAAGGGATGGCTCCTCAAAATGATGAGAAAAAGAAGGTCATGGTTGGATGCCCTTACACATGAGCTATGGGAAGCCTAATGTATGTCACGATGTGCACAAGATCGAATATCTGCCATGCAGTAGGAGTGGTAAACCATTACCAATTATGTTGTGGTGAACAACACTAGAATGCATAACATCTTCAAGTATCTAAGAAGGACGCAATATTACATCTTGGTCTGTGGAGATAGTTATCTCCAAGTCTTAGGATACACAAATTCAGACTTCCAATATGACATTGATGACACCAAGTCAACTTCAGGGTTTGTATTCTTATTAAACGGTGGTGTGGTGATCTAGAGAAGCAAGAAGCAGGACACCACAGCTGCTTCAACGACATAAGCTAAATACATTACACATCAAATGTTGCAAAGGAGGCGGTGTGGTTGTGCAACCTTGGAACTTGGCGTAGTTTCCTATGATACTCCCATCCCACTGCTATGCGATAAAACAAGTGCCATAGCTAAGGAAAAGGAACGAGATGGCATCAGAAGAGCAAATACGTGGAAAGGAAATACTACATCATTTGAGAGATACAAAAGTGTGGTGACATCATCATCACCAAGGTAGCCTCTACTAACAATGTTGTTGATCTCCTTAGCAAACCTTTATCCCAAAAAAGTTTTCGACCAGCAGATGAATCTATATTTTATCATCTTTATTCATTTATGTTAGCTTAAAATCCCTTATAAAACACTTGTATATAATACTAACTCCATATTCTTACTAACTTACATTTGTGTGTAAATATTGTACACTTATTACTATTTTAACCTTAAATAAATAAATAAATAAATAAAGGAAAAAAGAGAAGACTGTATATATGTAATAGATACAGACTGACCCGAACCCTGAGAGAAGGTCAAGACTTGACCCGATCGATCAAGAATAAACTAGGGGGAGATAGTTTCCTTGATCAAAAAATCCAAAAAAATGTATTGTGTTTATTTGTATAATTACATTATTTTATTTGTACATAAATTGAACTCAAACTAAATAATGTTCAAAACAAAAGTGTAAATAAAAATGTTTTCTAAATAATAAAAATGTTGCAAAATAAAATCATGTACGGAATAAAAGTAACCACATCCAGAAAAAAGCCATTAAGAGATAATTGAAAGACCAATTCTGGCTCCATATGAACTCAAATTGAACCAAACTCACTTCCATTGTATTCTAAATTAAATTATCTTTAAAATGGTTGTGATTTCACAATTTTTAGAGTATTGGTTGAAAAGTTAATTTTATGGGGTGGTTTGTGTAATTTTACCATTTATTTATACACATTTTATTTGTAAATATTTATATTAATTATTTAAAATAAATAAATAAATAAAAATTTTAAAACAAAAAATAATAAATTTCATTACTTAACTATGTATATAATGTATCATATGTATATAGTATATGTATATAGTTGATATTCTTAAATAACCACACAAAAAAATAAAAAATTAAGAATATTATTCAATTTAATAAAGTGACGAAAATACACAAAATTAATTAATTTTTGTAAATAATTTTAACTTTATCTTATTTCAATTTTTTTTCTCTTATCTCTTATCTTCATTCAAAATTTCAAAAAAAAAATCAAACTCCATTCTTTATCTATTAATATGGCTCCCTCTCCCTCATTTCAACTTGATCAATCTTTGGTGAGAGGAGCCTATTCTCCTAGAGATATCTTATTGCAGAAGGGTGACTAGCCTCCGAGCCGTCCAATGACAACGAGTCGGCCTTCGCCGAGGCGATCACAGTTTCTTTTCTGCTCCTAAGGTGATATCCATTTTTCTTTTTCTTATTCTTAACCTAGGTTAATTGTAGTTTTATTTTTCACATTCTTTATTTCGTTGTCATTTTTTATAGATCTTAGAATTCCCATCACGATTTGATCCACCTTCGAATCTGATTTTCCGTCTCATTTTCTCGATCTATCCACGTTCATATTCTATCCCCCATGATCTCTCAACTTCGGCCACGAACGGTGGTCGGACACTCAGATTCGATTCTTCCATTTCGTCAGATACACACCATTTCGTCAGATACACATTCACATCTTCTTCAATTTTTTATTTTTTTATTTTTTATTTAAATAAACAGAGATGATGCATCGTGTTTAAGTCATCTTCTATTTCAAAAAATATAAAAAAACAAAAAAGAAAACACAAAAAATATTGTTTTCTTCCTAACATTTGTTTTGCAAAAATAAAAAAATAAAAAATATAAAAAAATAAAATATAAAAAAAGTTTTCTTCTGTTTCTGTTTTGAAAATTAAAAAAATAAAAAATAAAAAGTAGCAGTTGTGGCAGCCACCGCCCCTCCAGCCGCAGGCGGCGCCCACCGCCCGTCACACTGCGTCCACAACAGAACCACCGACCAGTCGCCCAGCCATCCTCTGCCAGCCCGCGCATCACCGTTGCAACCTCCCACGGCAGTGGCTCGCTCCTCCAAATCATCCCGCCACCGCGAATCGAGAACCGCGATAGAGCATCATTGCCACCCTTTCTCCCGACCAGCCGATGCAGCAGATATTGAACGCCACTACCCGCCGTTCCTAGATCAGAACCTCCACCGACCGTGCCCTCCGCCCGACCGCATCACCACCTTTAGACCGCCCCTGGTCCGCCAATCATCCGCCGCACCTGGCCTAAAGGGGGGAGATAGGGGCGGCGCCCCCTTTTCTTAGCGTGGAAACGAAGGAACCCAAAACCCTAAGGGGAATAATAAAAGAATTGGTTAAATATCATTCAGACCCCAATATTTTCTGAATTTGTGCAACGAACCCCTTTCATTACCAGAGCACGTGTGTCGCATGCATTTACTGGGTAAATTGCGCATTCTACCTCGCTTTTAATTCTTGTCACTTTTTTTGCAAAAAACATCAAGTATTTTATAAATAAGTCCCTGTTTTTCCAGACTTTGATTCGCTTGCTTGTTCTTGTTGAAATATATGTTTTTCATGGTCAATAAATGCTAGAAAATCGTGTTACATTGTCACTTGTCTCTTCATAGTATAAAAATTTCATTGCATTTTATGTTCATTTGTTATTATTAAAAAATAAAAAACAATGTCATTTTCTCTGTCTGAAATCTGAAAATCCATAAAAAAGCAAATATTATTCAAAAATTTCAAAAAATAGATTAATTCTCTTTTGATGTGTTTTAATTTCTATCCAAATTCATGCATCAATTATTTATAAAACCCAAAAAAATTGCAAAATACTAAAAATCTTATAAAAACATAAAAAAATCAAGAAAAATCCAAAAATTGAGATTTCAGTTCCTGTTTGTAAATAATGCATTCTATTTTTTAGAAAAAATAGTTGCAGCAATTTATGATTTCATTTGATATTTTCAAATTGAAAAATAATCATGCTTTCTCACTGTTTTTATTTTTCCTTATTTTTATTCATTTCAAAAATCCTAAAAAAATTAAAAATTTCTAAAAATTACAAAAACAGTAAAAATTCATAAAAACACAAAAATATTTAATTTGAAAAGTTTTGAGCATTTTTGTTATACTTGAAAAATCCAAAAAAATGTATTTCTTTGTGCATGAAATTGTTTTGAAAATCATATTTTTAAAAATATAAAAAAATGCAAAATTAAAATCACTAAAATTTGAAAATCAAAAAATTAAAAAATTAAAAAAAATAAAAGGAAAAAATTCATAAAAAATCAAGATAGTTTGCATTTGAGATTCCTTGTTTCTTTTAAATGATTTTTTTCGATTATTTGAATAACCCTCGGGAATTGTAGCCTCCCTGAGTTCGATCATGTTGCTATACATGTAAATAAGTAGTAAAATTTTCTCTCTCTCTCTCTTCATTATTCTTGCAATTAAGTTTGTAGCTTGAGAAGAAAAAATTGTTTGTTGCAAAATATTTGGGTCGCAACGACCACTGCGCATTTATTTTTATCAATAATTAAAACTCCAAAAATACACCGCTCAATACCAGCGTGTAACGTGTATGGGTTTAAGGATTGTACATTAATGGTTCCGAGGGCTAGTGGGAGATAGTTGGACATGTGAGCCTAGGGCGAACCATTTCTATAATAAATATTATAGTAATACTTATATATCAATAAAAGTTATTAGTTTTCATTACCTATCTAAGGTTAATGAATGAATGCACTAATAAAGTCTCTAAGTACAATTATGATTATGTACCATAGCCGTCTTAATAAACATATGGCTGTTGATTCAATGGTTGAATCATATAGGCTAGTGCTTGGATGATATCTAAAGAGGTAAATTGAGGACTCATCTAGCACCGTCAAATGATTGTTGAGAAAGGATCTCAAGCATGAGAAGGAGATGGCCATCCTTACTGCAAAGGTTGATATCTGACCAACCTCTTGATGCAGGTCCTCTGCATAGGAATTGAGATTCGAAGGTCTCGGATAAGCAAGGTCAAAGAGTTGACTTAACGAGATTGAAATAATCAAGACCTATATCGTGCGTTGTCACTATACAAGCATGCATCCTCTAACTGGAGACGGAAATGTTACTATATGTCTAAGTATGTACATTAAGTAGACCATTAAGATTATGACCTAATCAAGGTCTATACATCGGGGAGATGGTGTACATACGATGACATATTAGTAATAAGATTTCTCAAAGACATCATAAAGGTTCATTACTGAATCGAAAGACATGAACTCACTCATGAGATATTAGGACCACCAAATTCCATCGATGGTCATCTTGCTTTGGAAGCATGACAGGATTTGCAGGTATGATAAATACTTTTGGAAAGCATATGGTCGATACCAACTCCCAATGATCAAATGAGAAACTTAATGATAAAACCCTGAAGAAGACAGTTCAAAAGTGATCAAAATTTCATGTTTATTTTAGGTGTTCAAGTATACAGGATGTACGGGTATTGAGAATACTTGAGGGTGATGTAATCTTAATCAATTGCATAAACTTGACTCTTCCATTCCGATGGAGTGATGAAACAGGTTTGGATTTTAATAACTCCACTCAGTATATTTATTATCCAATCTTAGTCTAAATGTTGGACATTGATCTGAATATGATTCGTAAGCAGTGAGAAGATTAGATATTATGTCTAACTTGATTAGACATCTCTGAGCGGTCTTCTGGATCGGGATATGAGATTAGATATCAGTATCCAAGTCATTATACATGGAATATATACTTTCCTTGTCCTTATCTCCAAGCATCTGTAGAGAAGGCGCGATGTTCTTGAAAGAGCTCAAGAATAATTCTATGGTTAACATTATCTGGGCGTTGAAAAATTGATAATTAAATATGATTTAATTATCCTGAATAATGTAGATATGATTAACATTATTTAAACATATGTATAGAGGCATCTAAGATAAATAAATCAGATTTAATTATCATAGATATGATTAATGTGCATAGCAATATCCACAAATTATATTTGTATTGTGAATTTAATTTATCATAGAATTAACTGTAAATATGATTTGTAATTTATTGAGTCAATATGAATTAAATTCACATTATATAATTAAATGTGAATTGTATTCAAAATATATAATTAAATGTAAACATGATTTACATTTAATATTGGATAGATAAATATGATTCATAATTATGAAAGATATATATGAAATTTTGTGACAAAATAATTTGGAATTATTTTGGTGAAAATTCAAGCAACAAAACTTGTTGCAACATGTGGAAAATATAATGAGATTTGAGAATCTCATCAATTAGGAAAGATGATGAGCTCCGTTCCTAATAGGAATGGGCGACCACATCGAGAGAAACTCCATGGTGGTCGTCCACCCTAATTGGGAACGAGTCTCTCCTACTTCCTTATTATTCCAAATTAAATTTATTTAATTAGAATTAAATTTACTATAGAATGTCTGCAATATATTTATTTCATTTAAGATAATTAATTATTGTTGTAAATTTTTACAACGAAATCTAGATCATTGGTTTCAATTAGGAGTGCATCATAGCCATCCAACTTTCTATAAGAGAAGGGCAAACCCTAAGCTCTTCTCTACACAATTGAACACACAAGTTGAAGCAACAAAACTCTCTCTCTCTCTCATACTTGTCCAAAGCTCTCCTCTTCTCAAACCCTAGTAGCCATCCACTCTAGAGTTTCATGAGAGCTTCATCATAGTCACATTGCCGTTGTGTTGCCGGATAGACTACTCGTAGATCTTCGCCTTCTTCAGTGCTCCATGCTCGTGAGGAAGATGATGGATTTCGTTAGATGAAATTAGGAGGTCCACATTTTTATTGTCAACTCGAATTGTGGAAAGCACGCATCTCATCCAAGTGCCCGCAAGTGCTCTCTCCGTCGGATCGGACTTGAGACAACAGGTCTCTTCGTTTAGAGGCACGAGGATCGTGATCACACTACAATCGCACCTGATCAATTCAATTAGACACTCATCATCTACTTGAATTCAACTCTAATTCCTCAAAGTTTGACTTTAACTTTTCCAATATTCAAAACAAAAAAAGTCGTATTAAACAACCCTTGATAGAGAGGGAGGGCAGAGGCCTTTGGTGCCCCTTCCAATCAAGAGTTGGCCAAGATTTGTCTCATGCCTTTCTTCATTCATCGTTCGAGATTCAGGCATCCTAGGCATAGAGGAACCGCACCAATCAATCCTGAACTTGGTGGTGGAACTCTACTACGGTGACAAGCATGCATGGGGCGCGGAAAAACAGCTCGACATCCTTCTTCAAAAAATCACATACCTTAAATATCGTGAAGAAGCTTAACACCAACTTTTTTAACTTAAAAGCAAGAATCGTCTTATTCAAAACTCCAATTATGACATCTTTTTTCTGAAATAAAATAGAATGGTTTCTTTGACACTGACAAGGACTTGCTTCAAGATTTCATAGGGCTAGTTATTGACTCTTTGTTATGTTGTTAGAACAAAAACCTTCTTCACTTTGGTAAGATAGTCCACTCGAAAATGCTTCGGAAACCATATCTAAAGTAGATGGCGATTGATAGAGTCATCCTTTCTCATCATTTCCAGTATGATTCACTAAATTAGTCAGCGCAAAACACCGCCCGTCCTCCGTAGTGGAGGAATGAAGGTCAATCTACAATCTCGAGAGAGAAAGTCATATTTTGCTATGAAAGAAAAGTAGTTGGAACCAATTCAGAACCTAAAAAATAATGAAATGAATAAATCGAAGATTGGGCTATCGATAAGGGGATCAAACTACTACTATAAGATTTCAGAGGAGTAAGAGCATAAGCTTATGAAGTTTAAAACAAGGATTTACCGATCAGAAAGAAATAGACTATCAAACTTGGATAAACTCCAAAAAATATACAATTGAGGTAACCCTAATACTTGTTTGTGATTAAAATGGAATTACATGGGGATGGTTCTCATTT
The DNA here is from genome assembly GCA_037367405.1 of Ottelia alismoides. NCBI lineage: Eukaryota > Viridiplantae > Streptophyta > Magnoliopsida > Alismatales > Hydrocharitaceae > Ottelia > Ottelia alismoides. The sequence continues at coordinate 1,923,980 of JAZKJV010000700.1, forward strand.
CTAGTGTTTTCATCAAAAAAAATTATTTCCACTGCCCCTTACAACTAGTGTGATAGTCGACCTAGATCACATACGATGCGATCTCCACGCTTCCGTGATGTGCAAGGTGAAAACCCTCACCCTCAACAACATCTCCATCAATTTCCCCATCATGTTGCAAACAAATCCCGAATTTCTAAAAGAATCTCTCTTTTGAATGTTATTATCATCAATATTCACCTCGATTCCTTCACCATTGCTTCCATCAAAAGTGAACTCCATATATTCAATTTTAACCCTACTTATACGAAACCCAACTGCTCCCTGGTAAAAAAATATGCAACATGTAATGGCGCGAAGGTTTGACTTTAAACTTCCGCATGCCATTATTGTTGCACACCTTCCACTCAAAGATTGCCCTCTTCTTTGGATGCACACTGAGAATAACCTAAAGAGCATGTTTTGAAAATGCTTGGGAAATCATGAATCCGTTGTCAGGTGATTGCTTCACCAAGGTAAATCATCTTCAGCTACTTGATATACCGATTATACGAAATCCAGTAGCATCAGCACACATGAGGCCGAGTCATCCAACATTCCTTTTTGGAAGCACGAATCTAAACTAAAGTTGCTTCAATCTGGTGGTATATTTATAATGTAAGATGCTGTGACCAAGCTTTTGAAGGCATCTTCGTAAACATCCCGTGTCACTAATTAAATTTTGCTTATTTTTACACAAATTTAATTTGAACATGGCTAAACAGGCAACATTCTTTTGGTTTTTGTTTTAGCTTCTGCATTGGGAATTGAAGCTCTCATAGCAAACTTGAAGGTCTTAGGCAAGTTCAACTAAGGTGGCCAGCATGATTTTCCTCTTTTGATACAAGCAGCAGCTAAAATGCCATGGATGTCTGATGCTTTTTGCATTGGGAGCTGTCTCTGTCTCCCCACAAGTTTGGTTCTACTAGTTGCATTGGTAGATGCTGTTGTTTTATTTTAAGTACTACTTTTGGTTGCTGGTTATAGTTAGAGCATGATTATGCAGATACCTGTCTATCAATGTAGCTATCTATCAAGCCTAAGAGCAGAAGCACCACAAACAACATTTTATTTGGTTGCAGAGTTGGGCAGGGTTGGCCCAACCCTGGTTACTATTCACAAGGGTACTTCCTCCTCACAGATTACTATTCACCCACCCCAACCCAACCCAACCCAACCCAATCCAACCCAGCAACCAAACAGGCCCGGCAGAGCTTCTCTATTTAGCCACGCGCACAGTACAAACAACCCCAATAAAACTAGCATCTCAACAAACTGGAATCCATCGTAGAATCCCCTGATTCCAACCTCTCATCTTGAACAAAATCGTTACTCTCATTATCAGCAAATGCCATAGAGCATAAAAACATTGTCATGTAAACATTTCTACTAGCAAACAATTGGATCACTTAAAATACTAATAAGTTTCCAGATAAAATACAATAACTAACTAATATGTTAATGAAACAATAATTGAAATATTTTTGTGGAGATAAGTGTTTGAGCAACATTGAGACTAAAATTTTGCTATTTTATATGACTGGGCAGGATGTGGCATTCATAATCTTGAGCGATTCCCTAGGCATGATGGTGCATGATCAATATTCAAAAAATCTAGAATCGTGAATGACAATTCTTGCTGATGAAAAGTGAAGGTGTGATTGGCTCCTTCTATGATATGCAATTTATGGTTTGGTATAAGCTTAGAGAATTCCAAAGCATCTTCTTGTGGGACAATCTCATCATCTGAACCATGAATTGTCAAAACCCTGCGCATTCAATAAAGATAGTTGTCAAAATATGCTTAGGAAATCGAAAATAAAAATAAAAAAGGGAACTCCAGTCTAGGACCGTCACTCCGATACCATGTTGAAGTGAAAATGAATTGAATTGATTAATGAGGGGCCCTTTGGTTCTCTTTTATAGGAGAGGAACATATTGGGTAAATTACATGAAGAAGATAAAATAAATAGATAAACATAAAACATTATAAAAAATAGCAAATATCTCAACAAGCACAGTATTATGTAGCACTTTCAATCACAGATAAACAATCAACCATAAGTGTACGGGTATTTAACGCGGAAACCCTCTTGGGTAAAAACCACAACCTGAGTTTCTTGACTCGGGTTTTCAATCTGACCCACATGGGTCTTACCATTAAATCGCGTTGCTTCGTGGGCAACCCAACATCATTACAACCTGAATTGATTACACGGTAAACTCAACTGTATACATGTAAACAATCCTAATAACCTCAATATCAAAGTAAACATGCAATAAAAAAGATGAGGCAAATACTAAAATGATCTCACAGAGCAAGGAGCGTGCTCGTAAGAGTTGAACGCAAAGAACTAGAGCTGTTGGAATGAAAAATGCAACAAAAAATAGCTCTTTAATCTCTCTCTCAGAGTACAGAATGGAAAGCAGAGAAATGAGAGCGGGTTGCTCTTGTTGTGTTGTAGAATGAGGTATGGGGTCCTATTTATAGGGCTTCAAGAAATACGACCATTGGAAACAAAATAGGAATGAAATCGCCTTCAAAAATCTTTCTGAAATAAAATATGATCGATTAAGATACTAAGATGATCGATCATAATCAAATTATCGTTCATGTGGATTTAGGTATTTGATCAGAAATATAGTCATTGTAATTCAAGTAACGATCGATCGGGAAACAAGGATTGATCGATCAGGTCATAATCGTTGATCGATCAACTTGACTCTTTGACTCGAAAGTCAAAGTCTAAGTCAAATGGCTGAAATGCAATATGCGTGATTTGAGGTCTTTTACATTCCAAGAAAATTACAAGAATTCATGACTTAATAAAAAATACTTCGTATTCTTCTTGAGCTTGAGATCCTTTCGTTTGAGCTTAGCTGAAGATTTTTAGTTGTGAACTCCTTTGAGCTTCTTAGTTTCTTCTTTACTTAAGCTCGAGCTCCTTAGGCTTGAGCTTCTTCCTTGTCTAGTAGTTGTCCTACTCCTGACCTAACTACAAGCTTTACACACAGGTATTGTCAAGGTTCGAAATCTCGATTTCGATTTCGTTTCGGTCACCGTCAATACCGAAATTTCGCCGAAATTTCGAGAAATTTCGACAATTTCGGTGGAAATGTCGGAAAAGGGTTAAAAAAGCCGTTTTTTTCAATTTTATTGTAAATTGTGATATTCCAAGTTATTAGAACAATATACACAATTATTTCACACATATTGCTCACCTATACCCCTTATATTGTATATATCGGTCAAATCGACCATATCGGTCATATTGTACAATAAGTTAGATATTGCAAATGGAGTTAATCTGGGTATTTCAAACAATGAAACAATAGATATATACTTATAGGCTTATAGCATACATATCAATCATCTTATCATCTATGACTATGATGGTATGTCACACACCATATCGAACATATCATTGTTAATACTTAATATTTAATAATAGAGTAACAATCTTACAAGTTCCAACAAGTGAAAATACATATATTTCATGTAGAGTAATAAGAACATGCACATTAATGATCAATGCAATAAAAGATTAAAATATATTACCTAGTGATATTTTTGGTTCAGAACCAAGAGTTCCGCAGTGGATCTGAATCGACCCCCTTCCTTATTGTCTCTCATAACTCATCGCAGATTCAATGAACTCGCAGTAGTACTCCCATGCCATGTACGAGTACATGGCCTTGTAGTCCATCACATACTGCCTGTATTGGTGGTCATCGATGCCTATGAGTATCCCGAGACGAGGATAAGCAGCACTAGATCCGGTATCACGAGTGGCATGACGAGGCTGCGAACTACTGGCTTCAGATCCTCGGGACGACGACGACGGAGTAGGAGAAGATCTCTACGGAGGTGGAGGAACTGGCGTGTACTCAGGGAAGAAACCATAACCATCACCGCCAAAGAAGCTGCCCTGCCTCTGCTCAGGTTGGCTACCTTGGTAGTTCTTACCGATGTAGCTACTATATCTCCCATACCCACTGTAACCAAATGAATATGATGGAGGTGCATACGCTTGAGGAGGAGGAGGAGGTCCTGGAGGAGGAGCATGGAAGTATTCCGGGAAGATACCAAATGATCTCTCATCGTGCGACGATCCATATCTGCCTAGGGACTTGGTGTTCCTCCACGATATGGGTTGTCAATGTCCATGCAGCTCAAGGAACCTACAGATGATATTAAATCGTCCATGTAGCTGTCGGTTGGACGATGGACACGACCGTACTCGTAATCCATAGGTCCTGGACTCGGACTTGGAACAAACTGTCCATGTGTATTCCTCTGTCGCTCCATATATTCACGTCCTGCATGTAGCCCTTCCTCAAATCTTGTATCTTGTGGTCCACGAGCACCCCCTCCTGACCCACCTGAGTATGTTTCCCCACCATCACCAGGTCTACCACGAGCAACATCATCATCATCTCCACTGTCATCCTTTGACTTCGATTTGGATTTGGAGCTAGTGGAGAGAATTTCATCAACAGTCGCATGAATCTCGGCCTCCAACCCTCCAAGAGGGTCTGTAATCTGCCCGGATCTTGCTAGATAGTCACCTACTTTTGCTCTCATTTGTTGGCTTATATTCTCATTTGGTCTTCCACCTGATTGATCGAGAACGGGAGCACCATTGGAATTCATCCACCTCTGGAGAACATCTTCATCAGCATCATCATCGTGCATCTTGAAAATGTACGCAAGATCAATAGGGTATGTGTAGTCCTCTTTGTCTTGTCCCTCCCTTGCATGTTTCAGCTTCAGCCTCAAGTTGTAATGCACGTAGACAAGAACATTGAGCTTCTGTTCACCCAACCTGTTCCGTCTCTTCGAATGGATCAAGTTGAATGTGCTCCAGTTCCTCTCACAACCACCAGCAGATGTGGTTTGAGACAACACTTTCACTGCCACTTTTTATAGGTTGGGAGCTTCCATCCGGTATAGTAACCACCATTCGACTGCAAAAAATCAAAACAAGATAAATCAATAGTAGGAATAAATGACCACACAATCAATGGACTTATTTGTCCTCATCCATACCAGGAAGAGTATTGCCCCGTCCACTTACCGCAGTAATTCGACCAAAGGAACCCAAGACATCCCTGAAATACTTAACTTGCACATAGAATCATAAATTGTTACATAATACTCTTAAAGAATATTTTTGTGAGTCCTAATCTAGCTTCAAATTCAAGATTACCTCGTTCATGCACAAGGACTGTGACTTCTCGTCCTTGACGAGCTTCTCCATCACAATTTGTACACCTGTTAGAAGGTCAGCATTTGTACCAAGTCCATTCTTATACTGGTACTTAGGATTGAAGTAATAAGCTGGACACATAGTCACGAACAAGCACAATTCTCAGATTCTAAAGAGCTATAAAAATTTAAAAAATAAAAAACAAATTAGATTATTACATAATACATACCGACCTTGTGAAGAGGATGTGAGAGCATCTTGGACCAGCACTCGTCTATGATGTCTAACCATGCTTTGGATCCTTTTCCAATCGCTTCTCTGACCTTCTCTCTCATGCCGCATTGCCTCGTAGATCACTCCCATGGTGGGCTTCTTATCGCCATCCACATTCTGCAGTGTGGAAACATCTGGATCCATGATCTTCGTGACCCGAGTCATGTCATCCCAAAAGTGGAGATCATTGATCAATGTCTCTACCTTCCGTCCTCCTTCAGTCCGAGCTTCAGATATCTCAAACCATTCACCTTGGAAACACATGGTTATCAACCTTGTCTTTTGTTGTTTGAGGCTTTGCAACGCTATAAAATTGGTTGCAAAGCAAGTGATGCCAGACCTCACTAGCTCACCATTGCACATCCGCCTCATCAATGTTAGCACTTTGTCGTGGTTGTAAATGAATGTGGTGATCATTCGTGCTTGCTCTACCACCCTTGAGACAAGCTTCATCTTGCTGACATCCTTTAGAATTAAATCAATGCAATGTGCAGCACACGGTGTTCAAAAAATACCATACCTGCTAGACTTCATTATTGTTTCTCCCGCTTTCTTGAAGTTGCTGCTATTATCTGTCACAATTTGGAAAATGTGATCTTTCCCAACCTCTTTAATGACGTCCTTCATCAACTTCAGCAGGTACTTGTGATCCTTCACATGATCAGATGCATCAACAAATTTCAAAAAGATTGTCTTCCCATCGCAGTAAACGAGGAAGTTGATGATCTGCTTCCTCGTGCAGCTCGTCCACCCATCGCACATCAAAGTCACCCAGTACTCTAGACATCTCCTCCTCAGCTCGGCGATGTACTCATTCATCTCCTCCTTCTCCATCCTCAGATATTTATTCATTATCTCGTAGGAGGTGGGAGCCTTCACTCCCGTTCCCGCTGCAGCGATCTCATCAATGGCATGCTGCAGAAATGGCCCGCTAGCAATGTTGGCAGGAATACTCTCCTCAAAGAAGAGCTCGTGGATGGCCTTTCCTATCCTTTCTCGTGCATTGGTGAACATACCTCTCACCGTTTTCTGTCTCGGATTTTTGTTTGCCTTGTATTGCATGGATCCGCTCCTCGTCAAGAATGGCTCAATTCCCTTCTTGTGTTTTTTGTGGGTGGTACTACTGGTGCGCCTCCAGAATAACTTCCACTGTCACCTGCACCATAGAAGCCGCCCCTTGCACCACCGAGTTCTCTCCTCACGAACTCGCTCCTCACTGATTCTTTTGTTGCCCTCCTGTATGCCCTCATGTCCGTTGTAGTCTGAATGTCAGCGGGGTAGACAAAGTCATCATCGTCTGAATCTGAGAGGACGTTGAATTCTTTCTCAAACATGAACTCCTTCAATTGTTCATCCGTCCAAGCTGGCCTTCACCTTATCCCTCACATCTTGGGGACAACGCGTGCACTTGGCAACATTCTTGTTATTGCCAACAAGATGTTGCTTCATCCTCGTGATCTTGCCTCCTCCCAACTTCTTTCCACAAAGATTGCATTGTGGTTTCGCTTTCTTTCCTTCAGGAGCGGAGGCATACCTCCAACCAATGTCTCCACTGAAATCGCCCCTCTGATCCTCAGAACTGTAAGATCCTGATCCGGAACTGGAATGTGCTATGATGATGATCACCGAAACCTGCGAGGAAATTGAAGAACAATCATTCAAAAGGTATACAATGCGACCGATTAAGAATTTGCTAATCAAATTATGTTTTAATTTTCGAATTTATTATATTTTTAATTCTTCTAACACCTAATACACAAAAGTTGTAAATACTTGGTGTTTGAAATTGAAAGAAAACTGTTAATAATCTAATTTTCAGAAGAAAGAAAACCTTAGATGTATACATTAGGGTCTTAGATTTAGCAATTAGGGGACCATTGTCGCAAAAGACTACCTAAGTGATACAAAACATGTCAAAAAACAATAGATCTAAGACTTGATTTTCGGATTTACTCAATTTTTAAATTTCATTTAACAAAAGAAATCCGAAACATGTTTTCTACTTCCATAACTTAAGATCCGAGTTTATTATTGAAGAACTCATCATCATTCCACATTTAAACACAAAAGCCCCAATTTTTTCTTCCATAGATCTTACAAAATGTTCACAAAGTACGCTTTACTACACGTTATACACAAGATCCGAGTTAATACATTCATAACTATTATTATTGTGCAATTATAACACAAAATCCCTAAATTTGGTCTCCAAAAATAAAGCTAGATATTCAAAATCTCTCAAAAAAACACTACACCAAGCTAGATCAACATCTTAAGAGTAAAACCCCTAAAAAATTGAAGAATTTGATGAAGATTTGGTCAAATTTGGCTTACCTTGAAGCAAGGGGCGAAATAGGACCTTGGAGGAAGCTCGGAGAAGTTGCTTGCTGAAACTCGGTCGAAATGGGCGAGTTTCGACCGAAATTTCGATCCATATCGCCAACAGTGGGTATTTTTTATTACAGATTCCCTTTTGGGGGCGAGATGACGAGATGATAAATCTCGCTGATATCTCGCGAGATTTCAGGAGAAATCCGAGAAATCGACATGCATATTGGTTTCAAGATACCCCACCCATCAAAACCGAAATTTCGGCCAAATTTCGGCAAAATTTCGCGAAATTTCAAATATTGGGCATTGTCTATCTGCACAAGCTTTGACTAACAACACAAGTTTTTGTTATCATCAAAATATGCATGTTCATGCACTAACAATTTCCATACCCATGCATGCACTCACGGCACCTGGATAGGGAGTTGATAGGTGTTATGTTGATCTAGAAAGCGCTCAAGTGTCACTGGTGATGAAGATGCGACTGTGATCTGCGACATGGAAGTAGTGCTCTAGGGTTTCGCCAAAACCATCTCCCTTTTTCCCCATATTCTTGCATGAATTGGCGAGACTTATGTATGCTTGGGAAGGTCACGCAAGAGAAGACTCCACATTTAGGAAAGACTGCTTGCCAGAATCGCGTGCATGCTTGTCGTGCAAAATTAGGGTTAAAAATCCAAATTATTTTCTAGAACAGATGATAATTATCTTCACGTTGAATATATTTAGATTATATAGAGAACAAACTTCGAGATTTCCAGAACTTGAATAGATCAAAGAACAACCAACATAATAAAAGATCTTTAAGAATAAAAACCCTAAATTCAAACCTACTATGAACAAGAATGACTTCTGAACATGGTGGCATTGGCTTGTAGAATTAGGGTTCCGTGAACCCTAGAATTTTCGAAGAGATCAAAAAAAATCTTCAAAAATCAACTCAAAATCGAACGTGTATCATGTAGAAAATGACAATGCGGAAGCGTAATCAAAGATAAAGAATATAAAGAACAAGAAGAAAACCGGGATTTATGTGGAACCCTACCTTATAAGGAGCATGATGAAACCATGGGAAAAGGCATCTCAATAGTCGTATAATTTATTATTTCTCTCTATAAATACAGAAGGTCTAGGGCTTCTTGTATAGCCCCACCATAATGACCAAGTCCCAATAATAGATAATGTGGGACTAACATAGATGCATCCCAACTAATAGACACCAAGTCCCACTAGTGAAGGATCGAGGTAAGCCGCATTGATCTTCTTGAGGGAAAACGAGAGAGAGAAGGGGATTTAGGGTGAGGGCTCCCGACAACGAAGCTGGGAATCGCTAATCCGTGCTCCTCCCCATGGAGGTCAATATACAGACGTGGAGCAATCGCTTAGTCTGCCTCCTCCCCACATCCAACGGTTACGGTCTCCCGCGAGACCCAACCTCGTCGCAACTGCCGAAGGCGGTTGCTTGACCACGTGGTCATCAGAGGCTCGTTCTACATGTGGTAATCAGACCCTGAAGGGATCCGATTACCCACACATGGATGCATACTTTAAAAGTAACTATTGGATAGTTATAAACCAAGAGATATTTGAAACAATCAAAGGTGTGTTTTTAGTCAACTATTTATTGATTTCACTAACTAATGTCCTGGTTAGTCAGATAAAACAGGGAGAATTCCTATTTCTTTATGGCAGACAATTTTAATAATATTTTATCTCATTTAAAAAATATAAAAAAATACAAAAGGATAAGTTCTTGAGTCTTGACCTTAATGTAGCATTGTAAAGATGTAATTGCATTTTAGACCTTAAATATGTCTTTATTTGTGAACAAATCCTCCAAATATTGCACTATTTGCAATTTAACCCTTTGTAACTTGAAATTTAACTTGGTCATTTATAAAAAAAAAATACATATTTATATTATACATCAATATCAATATTACTTATATCTAATGTGTTCTACTATTCCTATTCTTATGAATTGTGATATCGATATAATGAGTGTTCCGTGAACAAAGGAAGGATACTGAGATTGATTGTAACACCATTCACAATACTATTTTGAAAGGAAAGATTGTTGCTCGTCATATCTCCTAGGAGCTTCAACGGGCAGATATACTTGCTATCCTAGAAGCACCATACTTGCATGTACAACAGGTTGGACATGATCGATATCCATGTTCTATCATTAGGGAAGTATTATTTTCAATTGAACCCTTCTTACATTTTTCTTATCATGTTGGAACTCTTCAATAATTCTCGCAAGCCCTTCTCCCTTATAAATAGCATTGAGGACACATTGTGGAAATAGAAAAAGTTTGTTCTCAACACAAGAGAGCCTTCTATGGGCTAAAGCAACGTCCAGAAGGCTTTATGGGCTACAGCAAAGTCCATGAGAGAAGATGCTATTTTGTTTATATTGGTGAAATCCTGAAGAATTCCTATGTTCCTCTACTTCAAACTATTTTGTTTTTACCAGAAAGGAAATAATGAAATTGTGATACTTGTTTATATTGATGAGATGTTTTGAACCATTCATGATAGTCCCGAACATAGAAGAGAAAGGAATTTTTGCAAAAAAAAGTAAGAAAAGATCTTGGAGAACAATCTTTCTTAGGCAGTTATTACAAGGAATCAATGGAGTATGGTTCTTTCTCAAAGTTATTATGCATTGGATGTCCTTAAGATGCAGACATGCTGGGACTTAAACCTTAATCTATCCCCAAGTCTCAACTAAATCAAGCTCTAGTAAGTTCTTTGAAAACACTAGACACAATAATCATGTCGGCAAACTTATGTATTTGGACTGCCAATAGAAAAGGTGTCAGGCAGTTAGTGGGTTCTCTGCAGAAAGGCTTATACTTATGTGAAGATAGATTTCTTGAAATATGTGCTTACAGTGATCTGACTAGACTAATTCATCTGAAAACAGATGCTCGGCTACTAGTTTTGTGCGACAATTTTATGTGGCAACTCTGATACCTAATTCAACAAAAAGCAAGATGTGGTTGATTGATCAATTGTTGGAGTTGAGTATCATGCTACGGTTCATACCACTTGCAAGATGATGCGAAAGATCTTCTTGCTGATTTTGGCATCTATTGAGATATTTGTATCACTTCGTATTTATTTCACATTTCTGTATTCTGCGTGTACCTCTTATGTAATTAACCCATGCTTTTCTCCTATATAAGAGAGCTCTAGGGTCTCTTCTATGATATGCAATTCTTTTCCACCAACATGGTATCGGAGCAACGGTCCTAGACCGGGGTTCCCGTATCTCAAAACCCTAACTCTACCCGTCATCCCTCCCCCCCCCCTCTGCCACTGTCAACAGCCGCCGGCCACTCCCATCCGATCGTCTGCACATCGCCTAGCGGCATCCTTGTTGCACTACGCCTAGCGGCCTTCGTGATTCTCGTTGTTGTCTAGCGGCCTTCGCGCTTCTCGTTGCCGCCTAGTGGCATGCTTGCGGGGTGGTCAGCTGGTTGTCTGCAACCGCTCTCGCAGGTTGTGGACCGATCCCATCTCATACAGACGACAGTCTGCCTATTGTCACTGCATTTTACGGCTTGATTTTGATCGGAAACGGTGATTAAGGATATATAAATCACATTTTCCGACCCTAGACTACAACAAGGGTTGAAGAGGATGGGTTTTATGAGTCTTCACGTACAACCAATCCTCCAAATGATTGTGTAGATTCGCTCAGAGTAGTCTACTCCCCAGTTTTGTTCCGGATTATCGGCGTTCTTTTTACCATGTCAAAGAACAAGGGTGACATTTTTTCATCGTCCGGTGCCTTCAAGGGCCCGGCTCCTATAGTGAAGATGGATGGGACCAAGTACGAGTTGTGGTCCACGCAGTTTCGCACCCTTATGCAGCATCATAACAAGGAGCACATTCTGACGGATTCAGAGCTGGCGGACAAGACCGGGGCTAATGCTTCTTAAAAGCAAGATGATGCGTATGCTCGGATTTGGCTTTCCGGGACTCTCACCACGAAGATTGCAAACGACATCGTCAATCAACCCACAGGCTATGTGGGACATCTGAGCAGACACATATGAGCAGGCCAAGAATGAGCAAGATTCTACAATTGCAGTATGATATTTTATCGATCAAGCAGAATGATCGACTTCTTCATGCCAACTTCTCGCATCTTAGAGGCATATTTGAGCATCTGCATAGCTTTATGCCTATTACTACCAACACTGAGTAGCAGCAGACATACCGGAATGCCACTATGAGAGAAGTTTTTTGTCATCCCTTGACTCTGAGTACGATGCAGCGCGTACTCAACTACTTACTGGAGAAACGATACCTCCAATGGAGGAGGTCTATAAGAGGCTGAGCAGGATCACTACTCCATCTACTACCATGGTCCAGACTCCCTCTGCTATGGCAGCTTCTCGTGGCAGAGGGGGTATTTCACAGTTTTGCGGGCGCGTACCATGTGGTTGAGGAGGAGAACGTCAGCGTGGCTCATGCTCACATAGCCACCGTCCTGGTCATTCGGAGGAGACATGCTATCTGAAGCATGGGTATCCTGCATCTGTCTGTGTAGCTGAGCAGACGAAGACTACTCCAGCTCCTACTCATGATGTGAGGCTTGATGATATTGTCTCTAGATTGAGAGAGATGATGATCACACCACCAACCCCAGCAGCAGGATCTTCATATGTTGTAGTTGCAGCAAGAGCCTCTACGAGTTCGTCAGGTATGGTTTACGCACTTACCAGTTGTAGCTGTTCGGATTTGACTGATTGGATCATGGACTCCGGAGCATCTCATCATATGTGTGGAGATCGGGCTCAATTTACTTCGTACAGATCTATCCCTCTTGGCAGATCAGTGGTGATTGCTAATGGGTTTTATCTATCCAATGTTGGTCAGGGGGAGATTGTTCTAGCCCCATCGATGCGCCTGCAGAATGTCTTACATGCTCTAGTATTTCAGATGAACCATTTATCTATTAGCTAAATTACAAAAGATTTACATTGTCGTGCCATTTTTGATCCCTCTTCTCTTGTGTTTCAGGACATACTAACGGGCAGGGTGATTGGATGTGGTCGTTAATAGAGAGGGCTTTACAGACTAGTCCAACCTCTATGTGTTAGTGCAGCAACTATTCTGTCTGGATTTGTTTATCCTTTCATGTGGCATCATCGTTTTGGACATCTTCCTCTGCAGAAGTTGTGTTATGTTCTCCCTCAGATCTCTACTCATTCTACCTTGGAGTGTGAGGCATGCCAGCTTGGGAAGCACCATCGTTCTTCTTTTCTGAGTCGTCAGAGTCATCACAGTAGACAGGTGTTTGAGTTACTTCATTTTGATATCTAGGGTCCTAGTCGTGTTCCTGGTCATCAGGGACACCGGTTCTATATGGTTGTTGTGGATTATTTCTCTAGATTATCTTGGGTTTTCTTGTTAAAAAGTCTGAAGCTGGTCCTGTTATTAAATTATTTCTTATTGAGATTAAGAATATTTTTCTGCTAATGTGAAGTTTATTCATACTGACAATGCCTTGGAGTTTTGTACTTTACAGTTGTCTGACTTTCTCAGATCTTTTGGCATTGTTCGTCAAACTTCTTATGCTTACACCTCACAGCAGAATGGTGTTGCTGAATGCAAATACCGTCATCTTTTGGATGTCACGAGGACTCTTTTAATTCAAAATCTTCGTTCTGGGGTGATGTTGTTCTCACTGCATGTTACTTAGTGAACCGCATTCCTTCTACTATCCTTGGAGAAAAGGTTCCTTTCTTGATTGTATTTCCCGAGAAGGACTTATTCTCTCCTAGAGCTGTCAAATGTGCGGTTATTCTGGTATGCAAAAAGAGTATAGATGTTTTGACCATGTAGGGAGAAAAAATTATGTGAGTGCCGATGTCACATTTTTTGAGTCTATTGTGTATTTTCTCCTACAATTGACAGGAGGTAGATAAGAGGAGATACATGGAGCTTGTTGGGAAGCTCCTATATGCTACCATCACCAGGCCAGACATATCATTTGTTGTGAGCAAGGTGAGCCAGTTCATGGAGCAGCCCAGGAAGGCTCATAAGGATGTTGTCTATATGATTTTGAGATATTTGAAGACTTCACCTAGTACTGGTCTTATATTAAGCAGAGGTACGTCTCTTGAGGTGACAACTTGTGTAGATTATGCAGGATGCCCTAGAAACAGGAAGTCTACTTCCGATTTTGCTATTTTTATTGGGAGATCTCTCATGTCATGGAAATGCAGGAAGCAGACAGTGGTTGCTAGATCCAGTGCAGAATCTGAGTATAGGGCCATGGCACGGGGGAGCACAGAGATGATATGGGTTAGATCAGTCTTGACTGATCTTGCTATTGAGGTTTCTCTTCCCATGCAATTTTTATGTGACAATCAAGCAGCTCTATTTATTGCCAATAATCCTGTGTTTCATGAACGGACCAAGCATATAGAGGTAGATTGCCATTATACTAGAGACATGATCCAGAAGGGTCCCATATCCACCTCTCATGTTTCTACTGGAGATCAGACAACTGATATTTTCACCAAGGCCCTTGCTAGAGGTCCTTTTCAGAGATGTTCCAAGCTAAGCGTGATAGACATATATGCTCTAGTGTGAGGGGAAGTGTTGAGATATTTGTATCACTTTGTATTTATTTCTCATTTATGTTTTCTTCATGTACCCACTTAATGGTCTAGTGGTAGTACAGTGTGTCTACCACATAAAAGACTAGGGTTCAAATCCCACTCTTGCAGTGGGTTGCGTTAGGTAGTCGACGGCCAGCGTAAAAAATAGTCGAATCTTTCAACATGGATTTGGGCAAGAATCCATGTAGCCGACCCTACTTATAGTGGGAGAAGGCTTAGTACATTTATTTTATGTTTTCTTCATGTACCTCTTATGTAATTAATCAATCGAGGGCTTTTCTCCTATATAAGAGAGCCCTAAGGTCTCTTCTATGATATGAAGTTCTTTTCCACCAACAGCATCCATGTAGGCCATCATGTTCATATAATCTACGAAAATAATATGCTACTTAAATATGCTTGTAATATTGTATTTCATGAGAAATGAAAGTTAATGAGGTTGATTGACGCAATATTTGCAATGTGGTCACAGTTAGGAAGATTGTTAATTCCTTAAAATTTTCCAAACAAACTCAGAAAAAACTTGCTGATTATCACAACTATATAGGGGTGTAAGCGAACCCAACGTAAGCGAACCTACATGGGTCCGGTGCAGTTCGTTTAGTAAGTATACAGGTTCGGGTTCGGCTCGGTTCATGTTCAGGTTTGGTTGAGGTTCGCGAATGTTTGGTTCGATTTGTCAAAGGTTCGATTATACACAACAAATTGAATACAATCCTTTTCTCCTCAACTTTTATTTTGATCAAAGTTAATGGTCAAATCTGCAAGTTCACCCAATTATCAAGAGAAGGACAATTATTACCATAAAAAATAACTCCATTTTTTATTTTGATCAAAGTTACCACAAAAAATTGCATAGACCTCCAAAGTATTTTTAAGTCAAACGACTCCGAAGCAGTTGCTGGCACTATTGCCCAGTGAGCTCCATAGCCAAGCCTAACTAGAAAAATAGCAACGAAAAGTACTCCAGGACAGGCCATAACCAAAGAAAATGCCCTCCTGCTATGATCAACTGAGCTGCAGATAGTGCTGCTAGCTGTGGGACCGTGAAACCCTGACAATAACCTCCGAAATGTATCGGCCACCAAATCAGCCCTATAAATTCCAAATGCTGATCATGGAAACAAATATAAAGCATCACCATATCCCAAGTATTCACTCATTTGACCCAAGTTATTAATCACTGTAAACCCAAATCCTGAGCCCAACAAAAACAAGAAAAATAGAAGTCAAAAATCTGCCTTTCGAAATACTTGCAGCAGCGTAAGGTCCTCTCCTTGGGCAAGTAATATCAAGAACCAACTTATGAATAGATAGAAAAATAAAATAGTACGTAACTCAGTTTGAGCACATTTCCTTTGGAAAACCCAACAGCAAGTCCAGACCCACAAAGAAGATCATAGATCTCCTTGTTATAGACCTCGAAATTTTCTCTACGTGATGTAGTCAGCGGCCTTTTCATGGAGTGGGAGAGGGAGGCACATGGTTTTGTGGCCGTTGAAAGCATGTTGGGGGAGGGGGAGAGCGGTGGAGAGGGAGGCTTGGTGTTGGAAGGGGAGGGAGAGGAGTGAGGGAGATGTGATGATCCTTTGCGATATTTATATTATTTATTTCCTCTATCTTGTTTATGTTATTTACCCATAGAGCTTTTCTCCTATATAAGAGAGCTCTAGGGCTGAGAATAAATCATCTTTTCATTCTCTAATTCCACATGGTATCAGAGCGACGGTCCTAGACCGGAGGCTGTGCCCTAAATCCGTACCCCCCACCAAAAGCCCCGCGGTCGCCGACGGTCCTGAGCCCTTGCACCACCACCGTCGTGCTTCTTCCCCCACCCCCCCCCCCCCCCCCGCTCCCTCCGTGCTCGCCTGCGCTCCCTCGCCAACACTCCCTGGAGCGGAGAGGGAGGGGCAGCTGTGAGGCTGTGAGGGTCCGAAGACATAATGTTAGGAGACATTCAGTTCGAGAATAAGTAGGAATAAGGATGGGGAATAAGGAGAATAAGGGTCTTTTCTCTGTTCGGCTGGAAAGACAAGAATAAGATGAATAAAGTGGAATAAAGGTAGGTAAAGTGGAATAAAGATGGGAATAAGGATAGAATAAGGTGAAATAATGTGATTAAATGAGAACAGTCGTACTCTTGGAACAGCATCGGACGGGGAATTGACCCCGTGTTCTAGTGCTTATTCTCCAAACGAGCAGGAGTTTAGAAACTTTGGTAGTTGGTAGAATCCCTCTCAACTTCACCATTCAATCCATCCATAAAATTGGAATCTTTTAAATAGCCCTTGGTTTTTTTGAAATTGATATAAGGGTTGTGCACTTTGTTACCGGGGTGTAAGATCTCTAATCATTATATATGTATATATATATATCGAACTATTAACAAACAAAACCTGAGAAAACCTACCATTTAGGTTCGGTTCATTTATATAAACGAGCTCAAACCTATGTTATGATTCGGTTCGTTTATTGTTGAACCGAATTCGAATCGAACTCTTATGGAATCGAACTTGAGCAAATATCGAAACTGAGTTTTTTCTGACAACCCTAAGTATACTTTCTCTGGACAAGATAGACAAGACTGATATTTGCGCTTCATCTTGATGGAAGGTGTAATTGTCTATCTGATTTTGTTTTTTTACCAGTTTATATTCCAAGTATAGTTTGGACATAGTATGTAATTTTTTAACCCTTTCTTAAAGTGTTTAGGAGTTCATAATAAGGTATGCAAGTTATTCTCTTCCACAGGACCTGCCAATGAAACTTATTGTCACTGGTCGGAGATAAAAGGGTTCGGTTTGCTGTTGAACCATTTCAGGAGGGAAGAAGAAAGGGAATTTTCTAATTTTCAAATTCAATTAATGTGAAGCTTATATGGTTGAAGAAAGGTAGACTTGTCCTATTAAACAGTTCCCAATAAAAATGCTCAATGTTAATAATAAATAATGAGCACAGTCAAACCTGCAGCTTTTGTCAATGGAAATACAAGACTCGCGCATATCAGTAGTTAGTCGATCCATCAAACTTTCTTCAGTAACGTGATAGTCAATTTTACCTGCAAAATATTTGTCTATATATAGAGGTCCAATCGTTCTCATAATAGATAAACATTATATTATGGTTCTAAAAGATAAGAAAAGCTCTATTTAATGGGAATTCCTTATATATGGGGCATCCAATATAGAGTTAGTGACCAACTGCACGGGAGACTTGTCATGACAACCACTAACAAAGACGTAGGCTGAGGTTATATACAGTGATTCATGTCGATTGGTTTCAAAAATTAACTCTAACACTACTTTTAGATCAAACCAGTGTATTCGAGTTTAATATGTAGAGACTAGAAGTCCAGAAGTTAGTGCCATCACGAAAATGACAAGATTGAGAACAAAAAAGAATGGTAGAGATATATTTTATGTTATGATGTTATTTTTTTTTTAAAGCCTGAAATAGGGGGAGACACTCGCCGGTGTTCACCCCATCTTTTATTAAAAAAGCAAAACAGAAACAAGATGGAAATACAAAAGCTACGACACAAGGAGAGACCAATTATACAACCCACTCTACCAATCTCTTGGCATGGATCCCCACGTTCTCCTTATAAAAGCGCTGGCCCGAGAAAAGCAAGGCATTCCTTCCCAGCCAAACAGCCCACAGGACGGCCAGAGGATAAATCATCTCCCTCCTAGATCTACTCCTATTCGCCACCAGCGAGCCGCAAAACGTCTCGAGATCATCAACGCAACACCAGGCCAGACCGGTCCCCTGCCATACCTGAATCGCCTTGGGGCATTTGAAGAACAGATGTTCGACTGATTCAATCGCCTCCTCGCAAAGAAGGCACCTGTCAGAGGTGGATCCCAGAAGCCTGGCACACCGGTCCCTCGTCATCAGCCTTTGTCTCCGAAACAGCCATAAGAAGAAACCAATTCGCTCAGGTAGCTTGAGAGCCCAAAAGAACGCACAATCGCGAATCATAGTCTACGAGCGGGAAGGCGGCGGCCTGCAGATAGCCCCAAAAGCCTTCTTAACCGAGAACGGACCCGCACGCCAACCCCAGTGGTCTCTCCCCTCCGATGGGCGCCCCACCTCCCTGATAGCATCCAACAAGGCCAAGAAATCCTCCAGTCTCTTGTCGGAGAAATTAGAGGAGAAGGTCGGGCACCAGTTTCCATCCGACCACACATATTTGTCCTCAAGGAGAGCAAACAACCGCGATTATAGCCCCCCCCCCCCCCGTCCAATCGTCCGACCAAAACGCGAAAGATTCACCCCCACCAAGGATCGGCCTAAACAAAGATATATTCTTGGAGAAAACCTACATGACCCCCCTCCAGAAGGGAGTGGGAGAGTCCAATTGAGCATCCGGCCTCGGTGGTGCCCCCCCAACACCGTAGATCTTGCGCAGCACGGTACAACAAAGTTCCTCCTCAGGTCCCCAAATTCTGCTCGCCCACTTAAGAAGCAATGCCTCGTTCATTTGCTCGAGACATTTCACTCCCAGCCCTCCCTGATTCTTCTTGAGCGTAATATCCTCCTACCCAACAAGGTGAATGCCCCTCGACTCCCCCATATGATTGCCCCATAAGAAACCACGCATCCGCTTCTCCAACCGGTCTCTAATTCCCTTTGGAATACGTCGGTTCAAAAGGAAATAAATCGGGATGGAGGATAGGACCGCCTTGAGGAGGACCAATCCCCTCCCCCCCCCCCCCCCCGACAAAACAGCCGACTTCCACCCCACCAACCTCGCCTCAACCTTCTCCATGACTCTAAGCCAATCTCTCGTCCTCGTTCTGCCCGTAGCCAAGGGCATCCCCAGATAGTCCATCGGCAAAGATCTGCATCCCAACCCCAACGCCTGCACACAAGCATCGGCCTCCACCACAGAGAGATCGATAGGGACGACCTTCGACTTATCAGCATTCTTAAACAACCCGGAAAGTTCACTGTAGATTTCCAGAGCCACGGCCATGCCACTAGCCTCTGCAACCCCCCCCCCCCAATGAAGAAGAGAGTATCGTCGGCATACTGCAGGAGTGGAACCAGCGATCCCTCCCTCGAGTAACCATTTGAGAGCCCGCAGTTGACTACACGAAGCGCAATGTTAGTCAGGACGTCCGCAGCGAGGACAAACAACATAGGAGCAAGAGGACACCCCTGGCGCACCCCCCTCCGAGGCTGGAAGAAGCCCCCCTCCGGGCGACCATTCATCATGATCGTAAAAGAAGACGTTGTTACACAACGCCTCATCCAAGTGATCCACCTCTCCGGGAACCCCCTCCTCCTCAGCACCGACCAAAGGAACCTCCAGTCAAGGCTATCGTAAGTCTTCACAAAGTCCACCTTCCGCAAAACACCGTGTTTATCCCTCCTTCGCCAGTCCGCAATGATCTCTAACGCGAGAGTGAGGCAATCTGAGATCTGTCTCCCCGGAATAAAAGCAGATTGCAGCTGGGAGATAGTGGTGTCAAGAACACAATTCAATCTACCGGCGAAGACCTTCACGGTAATCAGATATAAAGCGTTAGAAACCGCAATAGGGCGGTAGTCGTCAATAGTATCCGGCGCCGAAGACTTGGGGAGCAAAATGATCATCGCAAAGTTAACCCTTTCGAAGCTCGCATTGCCCAAACATAATTCAGAGACGACCTCGAACACCTCAGAGCCAACCAAATCCCAGAAGTCCTTGTAGAATGATATCGGAAATCCATCAGGCCAGGAGCGGCATCAGCAT
The DNA here is from genome assembly GCA_037367405.1 of Ottelia alismoides. NCBI lineage: Eukaryota > Viridiplantae > Streptophyta > Magnoliopsida > Alismatales > Hydrocharitaceae > Ottelia > Ottelia alismoides. The sequence continues at coordinate 1,944,199 of JAZKJV010000700.1, forward strand.
TCAGGTCCCAAACCGCATCCTTAATCTCCTCCAAGGTCACATCGCGAGTGAGCATGTCACAAAAGGAGGTCGCCATAGGCGTTGTGCCTAGGCCCAGCCACTTCCAAATCCTCGGTATAGTCCTCGATGAGACATCTTTATAGTGGTTGATAATAGCTTTTCCCATTTCTTTGTTCCCTTCCACGTGGACCCCATTAACCGAGATCGAGCGCAGTGCATTGGACCGGCGCCTCCCACTGGCAACGCGATGAAAGTAAGACGTGATCACGTCCCCCTCCCATAACCAAACACTCCTCGACCTCTACCTCCACTCTGTGACCCGCTTGTGATCCTCGATGGCAACTTGTTTCTGAGCAGCTGTGCGACAAGCCAACTCGTCCACCAAGAGCTCCCTAAGGTCCTCCAACGCATCAAAGCTCCGAATCACCTCCTCGGCCTCCTTCCTCGCCGTGCACCTGGCCGCCCTAGACTCCCTCTTGAAGGTAGACAACCTTACATGCAAGGGTTAGCTTCTGGACAAAGCGAGACGCGGCAGATCCAGAAACATCCACGCTAGACCAATGAGAGGTCACCACCTCCCTAAAGTTTTCCTCCAATAGCCAACACTTTTCATATCTAAAGAGTCCCCTTTGCGCAGGGGCAACACCTGATTCCCAAACAATTGGAGCGTGATCGGAAAAAGTCCGTGGCTTGGCCCCAACAAAGGAAAGAGCGAAGGACTCCAAAAGCTCAGGTGAAGCCAAAAAACGATCGATACGCGAGCGCGAGTTGGAGCTTCTCCACGTATAGGCGACGTCCTCCGCATCCATAACCTCTAGACCCAAGGAATCAATAGTGTCCGCAAAGTCAACCGACCCCGGATCCTGCCCCCCCTGCACCTGGGCTTGTCAGACGTCCACAAGGTAACGTTGAAGTCCCCCCCCCAATGAGCCAGGGGACACCCGTGATCGTCCTGCCCGCCTCAAGAAGATCCTCCCAAACCTCTCCCTGCATCACATTACAACATGGACCATAAACACATGAGACAGCCAACGGCGTACATACCAGTAGGACTGTCAGCACATGTCTCCCGCGAATAACTGATTCATAAGCCAGAGTCGAGGATCTCCATGCCACCAGCATTCCACCCGAAGTGCCCACCGCATCCACCGCTCTGAACTGATCGATGCCCCCCGCACCAAAAGATCTCCAAATGTCGTCTGTGACAGATTGAAGCTTCGTTTCTTGTAGCATAATGACGTCGCATCCCCACTCCACGAATCTCGACCCCAACGTCCTCCCTTGCTCGGGTCTCCGAGCCCTCGAACATTCCAGGATAGAATTTTCATTTGGGACCGTCGTATCTCCCATGAATGTGGGCCACCCCCGCGGCCTCCGCAACGGAATTCTTTAAAGTCAAGTACGGTTGCGCCTCCAATCATGAAGATCTGGACCTATTCCTTCTTCTGTACCTCTTACCAACCCTCCTGTCACCTGTCCCCTCAGAAGACTGATCAGTGCCTGTGTTGGTGTTCGGCAGCACGGTAGAAGCAACGGCAACATCAACACGACGGAGGTCATCGGCGACATCAGTCGAGGACGAAGGTGTTGGACCGAAGGTTGGCGATGGTTGGGTCCAGGTCCTCCCCTCCGCTATGACAGGGACGCTCCAGGAAGTTGACGACTGCTGGAGAAAACCAAGGGACGAACCCCCGGACACTCCAAAAGGGACGGACCAAGCCGGCGAGGCCGAGAAGGCCACGAATGGCAAGGGATCAGCGGAGTCCGAAGATGTACAGAAGACCCGAGTAAAAACCGAATCCGATAGGCCCTCCGTAACCGAATAAAAGATAAACGGTGTAACCAGACCCACGAAAGGGTCCGCGCATGCAACTCAGGCTCTCGGACCCACATCCAGCGCCATAGAGCAAGGTGGCGGCGACCATACAGTTACCCCTCTTTCCACGTTAGCAGGTAAAGAGAATTTTTGGGAAGCCATGCACAGGACCCGAGACGAACCCGCGAACGGTCGCGTGCAATCAACCTCGCGCGCCGTTCCACCCAAGGCTCCCCTCGGAAAGCCAACCGTCATAACGGAACGTGAAACATCGCCGTTCAACCCACCGACGTTCTCCCTTGGAAGCTTCGGCGGTGGCGAAGGCTCATCGATCTGCAGCTCGATTCTGAACGTGTAGCAACCAACCTCCATCTCCGCGAAAGAACTCCGACCTTGTAACTCGTCCAAGAAGGCCCTGTTACACTCCAACAACACCATCGTGTCGTCCACCGGCTTATGCCCGTCTTCAAGCACCGCATGAACCATGCCCCACCGCTTCATGGCCTTGCGCAAGCAACCTACCGTCCGGGATAGGAAAGGAACACCCGTCGCCCTTGCAACACAGACCTCCACCTCCGCACAGGTTCCATCGGCAAAACGAAGATTTCTCCAACGGACATTGCCAAAATCACCATTCTGAAGAAGGCGATCCCTCTGGATTGCTGAGAGTCCACGGACGCAGCACCTTCGATCATCAAGCTTCACAACATTGCCAAAGAACCGCGACCCAAGGAACCCATGCAGGCGGGTCCTCACAGCCTCCACCGCGATAACACCTTTCACCGTGAACGCGATCAGCGCATGCATGTCGGCCCCCCAAACGTCCTCCCTTACTTCCTCAGAGTTCAGCGATCCATCACCCCCCACCGCAGGTTTAGGTTTACTCGCAGGTTGAGCTGCACTTGCACGTCGAGGCAACCCCACAACCACCTCGGCGAAGGTAGCCCCCCCCGGCGAACAGATGATGCACAGCAGTTGTGGTGCCCGCGCTGACGAACCGAGCCCTCCGCAGGATCCTCAGCCGCAACAGTCCCAAGAGCGGACATGCACGTAGCTTGGCGGTGTCCAGGCCTTCCGCAGGAGAAGCATCTCGGCGGGGAAGAACAGAACGAAGCAACGTGCCCCCTAGTTCCACACCGAAAGTACCTCCTCTCCGACTTCCTGTGTGACACACGCACCCACTCCCCACTTCCCCCTTCGACAGGCACCGCACCACCACCTATGACCTGCCTCTCGCCCTCCTCCCAGTAGACCACCGACTTCCCCTTCTCCGAGACCTCGCTTGCTCCCCCAACTAACGACCCGCTGCGAGCTCCCTCCACGCGCCCCCTCTCCAGCACCACCCCAGCGTCGACCCCGAAGAAGCCTTCCCTCCTTCCACCTGCGACGAGCCTTTCCCCGACGAAGCCCCATGCAGCGAGACACCCCGCGCTTCCAGCCTTCGAGGTCTCCACCACCGCTCCATCGAAATGATCGATATATGCGAAGAAAGTTTTAGTTTCTATGTTATGATGTTATGTCATCTGCATTGTTCCTTATTTTCTTTTTTCCTATGACTACTTTATGTAATTTACCAATAGGCTAATTTCCTATATAAGAGAGCCTAAGGTTTATGGAATAAACAACGCACTCATTTCTTCCAACATGGTATCAGAGCGGCGGTCCTAGATCGGAGCTCGAATACCCTAACCCTAATCCCCACCTGCCAACCCTTCTCCTCTCGTGACTGGCACCGCCGCCCTTCTTCTCTAGTGATCGGCGCTGCCGCCGTCTCTTCTCTCCAATGGCGCAGCCAGCATCGCCAACGTCGTCAGCGCCGCCAGCCTCGTTTGTTGGAGTACTTCGTTGTATGCGTCATGTATTTGTTCCATCCAACAGTTTTGTCCCATATTGTTCAGTGATGGGACTTGGAGGCCCTATGGTGGCTATATAAGGAGCCCCGAGCCTCCTGTATCTGATGAGAAAAAAACAATGTATACCATGCCCCTTTGAGGGCTTCTCCCGTGGTTTCATCCCGCTCCTCATGGAGTAGGGTTCCACGTAAAATCTCGATGTTCTTCTTATGTTCTTTATCTTTTTCCATGTTTCACTTCCGCTTCCTATTTTCTGACATGGTATCAGAGCGGGTCGATTCTCGAGGGTTTTATTTTATGTTCGTTTGTAATATGTTCGAGATTCGTTTTATGTTGAAGAACTGTTGTTCGTGTTTGAGATCTTTTCATATCATAATTGTTCTACGGCTAAATTTATGTTCTAGGGTTTCATTTTTTGAAACCCTATTTTCTGTCGTCAAAGCTCTCATCTTCCCGGCGACCACCACGATTATTTTCTGGAATCTTATTCGTCCAGTTCCAGATCTGGTTCTCTAAAGCCATTGTGGTGCCATTACTTCCGCACCATTATCCTCTAAGGCACATGGGCAAGTGGTTCCCATCTCCAAGTTCAGAAGGTGCATCTCCAGAAACCCTAGCCAAGATGCGATCATCACGTAGGCGATCTACACAAAGGCGCGAAACCCAAGTGACGCACATATGCGCAAACACCCAACGGTTCCAGGCGATTTCATCTTCAACGCAGGCGCACCCCTTGCCACAGCGCAACAGTCCATCGTAGGTGCGATATGGGTTGCACCTCCATCGATCCAACAGCATCAACTCAAGGCTCCAGAGCTCCACCACCTTGCACACAACAAATCCAGGCGCAACTCGAAAGCCCTCATCCAATCGAAGGAGATGGCGCATGGTCTTCAGATTGCAGCACATTCTTCTATTCAGATTCTCCAGTCCCTCTACAAGGCGTTGCTCGCCCTTTTCCCTCGATCCGTGATCCATCCATCACTTTCCCCAGCCGATGGTGAGCCCGCAACGTGCAGGCCTCCAGGTTCCTCTAGGCGGCACCCTAATGCTCTCCTGCAGGCGCTTCGATTCACGCGCCTTGATGCGCCCTCGCATCCACTCGCTGGCGGCACTCAGATCTGCTCTAGGACCTAACAGCAGCCATATCTCTGATCAGCATCGCCCCTCCCAGGCGGCTCATCTTCCCGTGAAGCATCTTCAGCCAGCATGGCGATGGCGGTCCAGGCCTCTCGCCACTCCTCGCGTGCATATGCTCCAGCGGCGCAAAACCCAAGGGGGGTGCGGCGCTAACGGATTCCCGTGTAGGGAACCCTAAGTAGAGGAGCGGCAGGCCTTATTTTTGGGCCCTGGGCGACTGTATTAAAAAAGGGGGGCCAATGTTCTAAGTCAATTGGGCTGACAGTTCTTATTAAAAAAATAAAGAGAGGAGGTTTGTGTTAAAAGAAAAAAATGAACATGAAAAGGCATGTACATATAATAAAAAAGTCGTACGCATTTTCCAAAAAAAAAAATTTGATTCGCAAAGCTGGAAAAAAAATCAACGGCTTAATTAAAAAAATGACGGCTATTAAACAAAAAATGATTGACTGACCGGAGAAAGAAAAAAAAGAATGAATGTTCATGTTTTGAAAAGCCGAAGAAGATTTTGCGATCGGCTAATTAGTTTTGTTTTTCCCCATTTCTTTGTCTTCTCCCAACTTGGTCGACGTCCATGATTTCCGACAAGTATGGGAGAAAGGGGGAGTATATTGAAAGTCACAAGTCTTCTCCAGATTTTAAAGATGTCAGATTCATCAGACCAGACAGATATTCAGACTCTACAGTTTTTCATATGAAGACTTTCCATGCGTAAGATTCAAACTCGACATTCAAATTCCGAGTCCACAGGTGTGATGCGCAGTTGATCAGATTCGACAGATTGGTCAGAGTCCAAGTTTGAGGCACTCCATGATGAGTGACCCATTTTTCGAGTTCTCCAGAGAGAGACTCATTTTCAGACACGGACATGTATGTGGTCTTTTCAGATGAGCACATGTATGCCATCAGTTCAGAGATCCCCATCCTTTCTTGTTTTGTAGGCCAGAGTTTTCATGTGAGCCATAGGGACTCCAGAGTAGAGGATCATTCCCTATGCCATGTTCGTAAGGGTTTTCATGTGGTATCATAGGGACACCAGAGTAGTGCACCATTCTCCGAGACAGATGGGAGAGACCCAGTTCTCCGACGAGGAGACTTTTCAGACTCCATTCTCCAGCGACCGTGGACTCCGACGAGGATTGCACAGCCACGACCCTTATTCAGTTAGGCCCTTTTCAGAGATGGAGCAGTTGTCCACATGTTGTGGCGGGCCAGAGTACTCCGATGAGGAGACTCATTTCCAGTTGCATTACTCTGACAAGCGCAGTTCAGAGCACATGCTCTCCGACGAGGAGATTCAGCAGACTCACACTCCAGCCTGTTCGTCCTCCTCACCTGCACGGCATGAGAAGCAACGTCCTCGACTGCAACAATGTACGCGTTGGGTTGATATTGTCCGTAGTGTCCTGTAGCGTTGAGTTGAGTATCTTTATGTTTGTCCAAGCTGAGCATTGCATACTCCAGCTTGAGGGGGAGTGTTGGAGTACTTCGTTGTATGCGTCATGTATAAGGGAGATGGGTAAATGCATCCCTCCAGGATCCATTTACCCCATCCAACAGTTTTGTCCCACATCGTCCAGTAGTGGGACTTAGAGGCCCTGTGGTGGCTATATAAGGAGCCCAAACCTCCTGTATCTGATGAGAAAAAAACAATGCATAACATGCCCCTTTGAGGACTTCTCCCGTGGTTTCATTCCGCTCCTCGCGGAGTAGGGTTCTACGTAAAATCCCGTTGTTCTTCTTATGTTCTTTATCTTTTTCCACGTTTCGCTTCCGCTTCCTATTTTCTGACATCGTTAGCTTCGTCGGCGCAGCCTCCTGCTGCTGGCGTAGCCTCCGTGCGTCTCCACGCGTAGTCTCCATGCGTGACACCCAGCCCGTAGTCTCCACACGGGCTTCTCCGTGCGCATCTCCTCCTCCGCCTAGTCCTCTTTTATGTTGAGATTGGTTGCATGAGTCTACACATGCAATCCAATCTCTTTATGTCCGTGTAGACACAACCTTGTCTAAGTCTTCAGCCCTAGCCTTCTCACGCCGACATGTCAGAGAACAAGGTCGATATTCCCTCCACATGTACCTTCAGAGGTCCTGCACCGATAGTCAAGATGGATGGGTCGAATTATGAACTGTGGGCTATGCAGTTCATGAGCATGATGAAGTCGACTAGTAAGAAACACATTCTTACCGAAGAAGAACCGGCTGAGAAGACTGGTGCTAATGCCTCATGGGAGGTTGATGACGCATATGCCAAAGTCTGGCTCTCAGGTACGTTGGCAATAGAGATTGCCAATGATATACTACATCAGCCTACAGCCAAGGCGATGTGGGATATTCTTGCCGCCACTTATTCACAAGCTAAGAATTAGACGAAGATTCTACAGCTTCAACATGACATCTTCACCATCAAACAGAATGGACGGTCACTGCACTCTTTGTATACATCCCTTCATGGGATGTTCGAGAAGCTATATAGCTTTATGCCTCTCACGCCTACCCCTAAGCAGCAGAAGACCTATAGGAATGCCACCATGGTGGGGGTATTCTTGGCAGCCCTAATCTAGAATACGAGGCAGCACGTTCCCAGATCTTAGCAGACTCTACCATTCCTCCTATGGAGGAAGCTTTCCGTAGACTCAGTCGTATTACTGTTCCATCTTCTGCTGCTAATCAGACATCCTCAGCAATGGTAGCATCTCGAGGTCACGATGGTCCTTCTCAGTATCGTGGACGTGGACCTCGAGGCAGAGAGGGTCGTGTTCGCCAGCAATTCACTTTCTGCCACCATTCTGGGCATACCGAGGATATATGCTACTCAAAGCATGGATTCTCTATGTCTGCACGAGTGGCCGAACAGATTGAGCCTCAGCTGCTTCTTCTTTGGATCAACAGTTCGATGATCTTGTATCCAGCGTGAGAAGCATTATACCTCCATCTGGCCCTGTGGCACCCTCACCGGTTACTCAGAGTCATTCAGATATTGTTGCGTCAGCCTCCTCCAGTACCTCAAGTAGTACTTCTGCTCTCACTGCAATAGTGGGTCTGATATTATAGCATGGATCACGAACTCTAATGCCGCACACCATCTATGAGGAGAAAGGGGTCAACTTACATCCTACAGACAGGTTCCTCCAGGGAGTACTGTGGTTATTGCAGATGGAATGCACTCCCCGATTACTGGTCAGGGGGAGATTAGCTTGACACCATCTATGCATCTAATGAATGTGTAGCATGCACCTGATTTCTCCATGAATTTGTTGTCAATTAGCCAAATTACGAAGGATTTACATTATAGAGCTATTTTTTATCCATCCTCTCTCATTTTTCAGGACATCCGTACGGGCAACGTGATGGGGTGTAGACGTGAGCAGGGTGGCCTCTATCGCCTTCTTCGGACTCCATATACCGGAATCTATTCTCTACCTGCTGGACTTGTCCCTCCATTTATGTGGCACCTGCACCTTGGTCATCTACCGCCTAAGAAACTATGTCGTGTTCTTCCCAAATTTCACCTCACGCGTCCTTTCAATGTGAGGCTTGTCAGTTGGGAAAGCGTCATCAGTCTAGCTTTCCCAATCATCCGAGTTAGAGTAGTAACTCCAGTTTTGAGTTGTTTCATGTCGATATTTGGGGTCCCAGTCGTGTCCAGATCATCTGGGGCACAAGTTTTATGTTGTCGTAATTGATGAACTTTCTCGTCTTTCTCGGGTCTTCTTATTAAAGAATAAATCTGAAGCTGGGAATGTTATCAAAAATTTCATAAATAAAGTATGCAATGTTTTTTCTGCCTCTGTGAAAATTGTGAGGACTGATAATGCCTTGGATTTTTGTATTAATACTCTTTCCACCTATTTTTCTACACAAGGAATTATTCACCAAACTTCTTGTGCCTATATTTCCCAACAAAATGGAGTTGCAGAAAGAAAACATCGTCATTTGCTAGATGTCACTAGAACGTTTCTCATACAAAGTCGCGCTCCTCATTCTTTCTGGGGTGATGATGTCCTAACGTCATGTTATCTCATTAATCGTATGCCATCATCTGTCTTAGGTGAGACGATTCCTTTCTCTTTGGTCCCGGCAAGGAATTATTACCACTTCCTCCTCGCTTGTTTCGGTCGGTTGCCTTCGTCCACTAGTTGTCTCCAGGGATTGACAAGCTCTCTCCTAGAGCTGTCAAGTGTGTTTTTGTCGGGTACTCCAGGACACAAAAGGGGTACCGGTGATATGATCCGCAGCGCAGGAAATAATATGTTAGTGCCGGTGTTACTTTTTTTGAGTCCGTTATGTACACTTCTACAGGTGATCAGTTGATGTCTTAGACATTGATGAAGCTGTCTATATGTCGCCACCTCCACCTCAACCATCTCTGGCATCACCACCACCACCACTACCTACACCACCACCGCCCCCACCTATTACAGTTTCTGTCCACCATTGCCACTTCACTATACCCGTCGGTCTACTTCTGCTCATGGTCACTGCTTATCATCTAGCTCGCATGAGCCATGAGGTATGTCCTGAGAATATAGTTTCTAATGATGGATCTAATGGTTTACCTGAGAAGGCTTCGTTACAGGGAACAAATGAGGGGACTACTAATTTGGATCTTCCTATTGCGATATGGAAACAGAAGCGTAGTAGTGCATCTTATCCTATTGCATTTGTGGTTTCCTTTGATCTCTTATCTAGTGAATTCAGGAATTTTGTTGTTGCACTATTTGTCGTGGATATTCCACGGAATTACCAAGATGCTTTGAAGGACAGTCGATGGCGCCTAGCTATACAAGAAGAGATGGCTGCTCTTCAGTCGAGGGGCACCTGGAGTCTTGTACCTGCACCTACGGGCATGTCTACAGTTAGCTCTAAATGGGTTTTCACCGTGAAGCAAAATGCAGATGGTAGCATTGAAAGGTACAAGGCGCGCTTGGTTGTACGAGGGGTTTACACAAATGTATGGAGGGGATTATCTTGATATATTTTCACCTGTTGCTCGTCATTCCACCCTGCAGATCCTTCTATCTGTTGTTGTTATTAGAGATTGGCCATTGTTTCAGTTGGATGTCATTCCACCCTACGGAATGCCTTTCTATATGGTGATCTTCAGGAGGAAGTCTACATGCAACAGCCACTTGGTTTTGCTGTTGAGGGGGAGTATCTACAGGTGTGTAGACTTCATAAGGTGATATATGGCCTTAAGCAGAGCCCTAGAGCTTGGTTCCAAAAGCTTTCAGACGTGATTGAAAGACAGGGGTACAAACATTCTAATGCAGATCATTCTCTCTTTATTCAGAAAACATCTAGAGGTATGATTGCAATTATGGTGTATGTTTATGATATCCTTATCATAGGAGATGACATACAAGGAATCAAGAGGGCAAAAGAAATGATGGGTCATGAATTTGTCACCAAGGACCTTGGAGTCCTTAGGTACTTTTTGGGACTGGAATTTGCCAGAAATCAACATGGACTTGTGATGACCCAGAGGAAATATGTCACTGACTTACTAAGCAAAACAGGAATGCTTGGATGTCGACCTGCCACTACACCTATAGATCCAAGGATGAAACTATATGATGATGATACTGATGAGGTAGATAGAAGGAGATATAGAGAACTGGTTGGAAAACTTCTTTATGTTTCCATTACCATACCTAATATATCTTTTATTATCAGTTGGGTGAGCCAGTTCATGGAACAACCTCATCAGGTACATATGGATGCTATACAGATGATACTTAGGTACCTTAAATCCTCTCCAGGTGCAGAACTATTGTTTAAGAAAGGCAAGGATGTCACTATCTCAGCATGCTGGATGCAGACTATGCAGGATGTCCAAAGGATAGGAAATCCACCACTGGATATGTTATATATGTTGGAGACTCTCTTGTCTCATAGAGAAGCAAGAACCAAACTATTGTAGCCAGATCTAGCGATGAGTCTGAATATAGGGCTACGGCCCATGTCAGTACAGAAATGATGTGGGTTAAAGTTGTTCTTACAGATCTATATATAGAGATCCCACTTCCTATGGCACTGGAATGTGATAATCAAGCTGCTATATTTATTGCAAATAATCCAGCATTTGCTGAACGAACCAAGCACATCAAGGTTGATTATCACTATATAAGGGATATGATCCAGAAGGGTTTTATTTCCACATCTCATGTCAGCTCAGGGGACTAGACTGCAGATATTTTCACCAAGGCCTTACTTAGAGGACCATTCCAGAAGTGCTCGTCCAAGCTGAGCATGATCGATATCTATGCTCCATCTTGAGGGGGAGTATAAAGATATATTTTATGTTATGATGTTATGTCATTCGTACTACTTATTTTCTTTTTTCCTATGACCGCTTTCTGTAATTTACCCATAGGCTACTCTCCTATATAAGAGAGCCTAGGGTTTATGGAATAAACAATGCACTCATTTTTGCCAACAAGAACAACTACTAAACATTTTCCCACTTTAAGTGGATTGTCTACACGGAGCCATTACATCCAAACAAATCAATTTAGGCTAACCCAACTAAAAGCTAAAAAGGCAATAACATTCTCAGTTGACTACCATCTTCCAAGGCTCTTCAATTTCTTTCATTATTAGTGAGAGTTAATTTGCATTTACTTATTTATTATCTATTATATAACTTACCCTCTAGGTTTCTCCTCTCTATATAAAAGATCACTATGACCCTTAGAATAATCAAGTTGTTCTTTTCTTTCCATATAGTATCAGAGTGTTGGTCCTAGATCGAAACACTGAGACCCACCCATCCCACCCCCATCGTGTGAACCCTCCCCGCAACCGCTTCACGAGCACCACTTGTGCGCCGTCAACAAGTTATTCTCGCTATCGCAGCCCTTACGCAACACCTCTCACCACTATGGCATCTTCGCGTGCCTATCTAGGAGCTACCCACGACACAACTCGTCAATGGGGGCTCTCTAGGAAATTTTCACCGCCGCAACACCTAGTGTCTATGTCCGTCATTGCTAGCATCGGCAACAACAGCCCATTAAAGGCCTCCATGCCACAACAACTCGTTGTTAGTGGTTGTGTACCACTCAACAGTCAGCAAGGTTTAAAAAAGCGTGCGACGGTCCAAGGCGTTTTTCCTGAAATTGAGGCGAGGTGTAAGCCTCGAGGCGGTCGAGGCGTAAGCCTCATTTTTTTTGCAAAAAAAATAAAATTAAAGAAAAATACATTAAAAAAAGGTATATGATAATATTAAATTTTCCTAAAAACACATTCAAGAATATTTTAACGCTAGTAAAAGATACAATAAATAAGCGATGAAAGCAATGTAGTTCAAAAAAACCAATATTAAGCCACTAATATATGGAATATATCAAGTTCCAACTCCAACTTCCATAATTCAATATGAGTATTGAATTAAAGTCTATACTTAATACTAAAGTACAATAGGAACCATAATTTTTAGTGTTCGAAGTAAAAAAATACGAGCATACCTTGAATCCCAACCATTTGTCTTGCTGGACGATATGGCAGAACTGGCATATGCATCCCCTCCTGTCATATCATATCCCAACAAGACAGGGGTCTCGTTGCTCGATCAGCGAGCCTGTGGGGGGGGGTCTAGGGGGGAGCAAGTGCGCTCCCCCTGCGGGGGTGTGGGGGCAGCGCCCCCGTCGAAATTTTTTACTAATGATATTATTTTTATTTTGCTATTCACAATAAAATGTAATATTTTTTATCTCACGTGTTTATTTTCAACCTTTCTTCTTCATATATACGATAACTATTATAAGATTCACAAATTATATAACCAAATAACAATATCAAGTTGCAAACTTGCAAATAATATAAAACATTTATTACAATTCAAACTCAATCTGTGTGCAATAGAACTAGTATGTGTAGATGTATGATAATTGAACATGACATGGAGCTTCACTTGTTTCTAGCGATCTCTTCTCTTTACGGAACTATATGTAGAAATATGCAAGGTTTAACATGGAAACAAAAATACAAACATAAAAAATATAATTCTTACGGAAAATAGGATCATGTGCAAAGCACATAACCAAAAAGGTAAAAAAGCCTCATGCTTGAGGCTTACGCCTCCGCTTCGCCTCGAACGCATCACGCCTCGAAAGCCTCACGTCAAGGCAAGGCGTACGGCCCACCCAAAGGACCCGAGGCGTGCACCTCGGGGCAATTTTAGTGCGCCTCGCCTCGAGGCGTACGCCTTTACGCCTCGAGGCGGCGCTTTTTAAAACCATGGTAGTCAGTCAGGGGCCTCACCATACATATGTAGGCTACCCCTAGGCGCTTCTCATGTGCCCTAGGTCCTCAAGAACTTGATTTTAGGTCGTTTGGGGTGAGCTCATACCTCTAAACTCATCAGTGTATCTCCAAATTAAATGGAAACAATTGTGCCTCGAGTCTGCATGCACCTGGTTTGTCTAGTACTTTTACCACAGAGATAGCCAATGGCATTCTTCATCAGCCCATTGCCAAGGTAATGTGACACATCCTCACAGCTATATATTCTCATGTGAGGAATAAGACAAAGATCCTATAGCTTCAGTACAATATTTTCATAACCAAGCAATTGGCCATCCACTCCATGCTTCCTACACATGGCTCATGGGCATGTTTGAGAAGCTCCATATCTTCATGCCTATGAACACTTCTGTATAGCAGAAGAAGGCATATAAGAATGCCATTGTGCTCATGGTTTTTTTTGGCAGCACTTGACTCACATTAACATGTTGTACGCAACCAGCTTCTCACAGGTGCTTCTATACCTCCATAGAGGAGGTCTACAACAGATTAAATAGGATCATGATACACCCTGCAACCACTACTCAGACCGCCTATGTGATGGCTACATCTCATCACATAGGAGGTTAAACAAAATTCAGAAGATGTGGTGTTTGTGGTAGAGGCGGTGGACGCTTACGCCAGCATTGCACATATTGTCACGGTCATGGTCACTCAGAGTCAGAGGACACTTGCTATTAGAAGCATGGTTACCGCGTGTCTACATGTGTTGCCAAATAGGTTGCGCCTACTGCAACTTCTGTTGATCAAAAGTTCGACGACCTTATTGTTGGACATGTAAGCCCTTGGCGACCCATTAATGCAATAAAAGTTATTGTTTTATCATTTCCATCGAAATGAAATGAATGAATGTGAATACTATAGAGATAAACTTCTTATGTATGTATCATTTATATAATTTCCGTTTCTTCTGTCTCTTTATGTAATTTGCTCATAGGTCTCTCCCTATATAAGAGAGCCTAGGGCTCAAGGAATAAACAAGTTTTTCTCTTTTCACAACATGGTATCAGAGTGGCGGTCTTAGATCGGAACTCCTGTACCGAAACCCTAACCCTAATCCCCTACCTCAAGCCCTTTCGCACCGACACCTCGGGCACTACTACCTCGGGCCTCGGGCCCCACCACCTAGCCGCATCGGGCCTTGGACCTTGGGCCACGCCGCCTCGGGCCCTCTCGCCCTGGGCACCGCCGCCTCGAGCCCTCTCGCCCTGGGCACCGCCTAGCTTGCTACTGTTGCTACGCCTCGCCGAGGGCCTCATTGCCCCTCTCCTCTCGTCTTTGTCGTTGCCTCTCTACAGGAAGCGCCACTGCCGCCAACTCCTTATCCACGGGCACCGCCGCCGACTTCTCTCTCTCTATGAGACTGATTGCTTGAGTCTACACATGCAACCAAGTCTCTCTATGTCAGTGTAGACAAAACACTTGTCTAGTCTTCAACCCTAGTCTTCTCTAACCGTCATGTCAGAGAGCAAGGTAGATATCCCCACCATGGGCACCTTCAGAGGTCCTGCGCTTATAGTAAAGATGGATGGATCGAATTATGAACTGTGGGCCATGCAGTTCATGAGCATGATGAAGTCTACGGGTAAGATTCACATTCTTACCGAGGAAGAACCGGCTAAGAAGACTGCGGTTAACGCCTCATGGGAGGCGGATGATGCATATGCCAAGGTCTGGCTTTCAGGTACATTGGCAATAGAAATCGCCAATGATATACTCCATCAGCCCACAGCCAAGGCGATGTGGGATATTCTCGTTGCTACTTATTCACAGACAAAGAATGAGGCGAAGATTCTACAACTCCAGCATGATATCTTTACTATTAAGCAGAATGGACGGCCCCTTCATTCGTTATATACATTTTTGCAAGGAATGTTCGAGAACCTCTATAGCTTCATGCCTCTCACATCTACTCCTGAGCAACAGAAGTCTTATAGGAATGCCATCATGGTTGGTGTATTCCTGGCAACCCTTGATCCTGAGTATGAGGCTGCTCCTTCCCAGATTTTGGCAGAAACTACTATTCCTCCCATGGAGGAAGCCTTCCGCAGGCTCAGTCGGATCATTGTCCCATCTACTACTACCAGTCAAACCTCTTCAGCGATGGCTGCCTCCCTAGGTCAAGGAGGCTCTTCTCAGTTTCGTGGGGACCTCGTGGCAGAGGAGGTCGTCAGCCATGTACTTTTTGCCATCGTTCTGGACATACATAGGATACATGTTATTCCAAGCATGGATTTCCTGCTTCTGCTCGAGGGGCTGAACAGATTGAGCCCCCGGCTGCTTCCTCTTTAGATCAATGATTTGATGACCTTGTAGCACGATTGAGGGGCATTATACCTCTTGTCAGTCCCGTTACGTCTTCATCGGTCCCCGGGAGTCAGTCAGATGTGGTTGCTTCAGCCTCCTCCAGTATCTCAGGTAGTACTTATGCACTTACTAGTTGTAGTGGATCTGATGCTATAAAATGGATTATGGAATCAGGTGCCATACATCACTTATGTGGAGACAGAGGTCAACTTACGGCATATAGATAAGTTCCTCCAGGACAAACTGTAGTTATTGCAGATGGGACTCATTCCCTAATCACTGGACAGGGGGAGATTAGCTTGACGCCCTCTATGCATCTACAGAATGTGTTGCATACACCTGACTTCTTTATGAACTTGTTATCTATTCGTCTGATTACGAAGGATCTACATTATCGAGCTATTTTTGACCCATCTTCTCGTGTATTTCAGGACATCTTTACGAGCAAGGTGATTGGGTGTGGTCGTGAGCAGGATGGTCTCTATCGCTTCGTTTGAACTCCTTATGCTGGAATTTCCTCACATCTGTTGGACATGTCATACCTTTCACGTGGAACCTGTGATTGGTCATCTCCAACTCCATAAAATATATCGTGTTCTGCCTCAGATCTCCTCACTCGTCCTTTCAATGAGGCATGTCAGTTGGGAAAACATCATCGGTCTGCCTTCCCCAGTCGTCAGAGTCAGAGCAGTAGCTCTATTTTTGAGTTGTTTCATATAGATATTTGGGGTCCCAGTCATGTTCCTGATTACTAGGGATGCGGGTTTTATCTTGTTGTAGTTGATGATTTCTCTCGTCTGTCCTGAGTCTTTTTATTAAAGAATGAATCTGAAGTCGGAGATATTATCAAAACTTTTCTAACTGAAGTGAAAAATGTGTTTTCCACTTCTGTGAAATTTGTGAGAACTGATAATGCCTTGGTTGTACTCATACTCTTTCCAATTATCGCTTATCCCAAGGTATTATTCATCAAACATCAAGAGCCAAAACTTACCAACAAAATGGTGTTGCAGAGAGGAAGCATCGCCATTTGCTCAACGTTACGAGGACTCTTCTCATTTAGAGTCGTGCTCTTTTGGGGCGACGATGTTCTTACGGCATGCTATCTTATTAATCGCATGCCCTCGTCGGTCTTGGGTGAGAAAATTCCCTTCTCTCTTAGTTTTCCTGAAAAGGAATTGTTCTCACTTACTCCTCGTGTGTTTGGCTCGATTGCCTTTGTCCACCAGTTGTCTCCAGGGATTGACAAGCTCTCTCCTAGAGTTGTCAAGTGTGTCTTTGTCGGGTACTCCAAGATATGATCCAATGCGCAGGAAGTATTATGTTAGTGATGATGTCACCTTTTTCGAGTTTGTCATGTACTTTTCTCCTATAGGTGATCAGTTGACTTCCTCAGACTCTGATGATGAAATATACATGCCACCGCCACCATCATCACCTCCTTCACCTCCACCATCATCACCACTGTCACCACCACCACCGTTAACACCACCACCGCCACCTCCACCAATTCCTATGGTCCCAGTCCCACCATTGCTGCATCACTATACCCGTCGGCATGCTTCTGCTCATGGTCACCACTCATCATGTAGCATGCATGAGGTATGTTCTGAATACACATTTTCTAACGATGGGTCTGATGGTCTACCTGACAGGGTTCTCTACTGGGGACAGATGTGGAGGTTGATGATCTGGACTTACCTTTTGCACCTCGGAAACACAAGCGCAGTTGTGTGTCATATCCTTTCGCATCCATGATCTCCTTTGATCGCCATATTGGGGAATTCAGGAAATTTGCAGGTGCATTGTCTGTTGTGGTCATTCCACGGAGTTATCAGAATGCTTTGAAGGATGGTCGGCGGCGATTAGCAATGGAAGAAGAGATGGTTGCCCTTCAGTTAAGAGGTACTTAGAGCCTTGTCCCAACTTTGACTGGGACGTCTATAGTAAGTTGCAAATGGGTATTTACAGTGAAGCAAAATGCAGATTGTACCATTGATAGTACAAGGCCTGATTAGTTGCCCGTGGGTTTACTCAGACATACGGGGTGGATTATCGTGACACGTTCTCCCCTGTTACTCGTCATTCTACCTCACGGATTCTTTTATCTATTGTCGTGGATCGAGATTGGCACTTGTTTCAGTTGGATGCCAAGAACGCATTTCGATATGGTGATCTTCAGGAGAAAGTATACATGCAACAGCCGTCGGGGTTTGTTGTTGAGGGGGAGTGTTCACAGGTGTGTAGACTTCATAAGGCAATCTATGGCCTTAAGCAGAGCCTGAGAGCTTGGTTCCAGAAGCTCTCATATTTGTTTGAGAAACATGGGTTTAAACGGTCGAATGTAGATCACTCACTTTTTGTACAGAGGACCTCCACAGGCATAACTGCTATTATGGTGTATGTTGATGATATAATCATTACAGGAGATTATATGTGTTGGGAAAAATAGAGAACTTGTTTATTCCAGAAACCCTAGGCTCTCTTATATAGAGGAGAGACCTATGGGCATATTACATGAAATAGACATAAATAAATAAAATAGCTGACAAGGTACATGGAAGCATATAAATATCTCTACACTCCCCCTCAAGATGGAGCATAGATGTCAATCATGCTCAGCTTGGACGAACATTTTTGGAATAGCCTCTGAAGTAATGCCTTCGTAAAGATATCTGTTGTTTGCTCTCCTGAACTAACATGAGAGGTAAAGATCAACCCCTTATGGATCATATCTCTAGTATAATGGCAGTCTACCTCAATATGTTTTGTTCGCTCATGGAATGCAGGGTTGTTTGCAATGAACAAGGCAGCCTGATTATCACATTGTAACTGCATGGGTAGTGGAACATCTACATGTAAATCTGCTAATACTGCTCGGACCCACATCATTTTTGTACTTTCTTGTACCATAGTTCTATACTCAGATTCGGCACTTGATCTAGCCACAACTGTTTGTTTCTTGCTTTTCCAAGAAACAAGAGAACTACCAACAAATCATGCAAAGCTCGTCGTGGACTTCCTATCCTTAGGACACCTTGCATAGTTAGCATCAGCAAAGCATAGCATCAACAAAGCATATACCTTGAGAGTTGCTCCTTTCTTAAAAAAAGGCATGCACCTGGAGAAGACTTTAGATAACTCAATACCATGTATATAGCATCCATATGTACTTGCCGAGGTTGTTCCATGAATTGACTCACTCGACTTACTGCAAATGCTATATCTAGTCTGGTAATGCAACATAAAGGAGCTTTCCCACAATCTCTCTATATCTCCTCTTATCCACTTCATCGGTATCATCATCGTATAATTTCATGCTAGGATCCATAGGAGTAGTAGAGGGTCGACACCCAATCATACCTGTCTCAACAAGCATGTCTGTAACATATTTTCTTTGGGTCATCACAAGACCCTGCGCATTCCTAGCAAATTCCAACCCTAAGAAGTACCTTAGGGTTCCCAGATCCTTAGTAATAAACTGACGGACTAGAAACTCTTTCGCTGTCTTTATTCCCTGCACATCATCTCTTGTGACAAGAATATCATCGACGTAGAGCATTATGACAACTGTACCTCTAGGTGTCCTCTGCACAAAGAGTGAATGGTTTGCAATAGACCTCTTAAACCCTTGGTTCTCAATCAAATCTGAGAGCTTCTGGAACCACACCCTTGTCCTTTGCTTGAGGCCATATATAATCTTATGAAGTCTATAGACTCGCCTACACTATCCCTCAACATCAAATCCAGGAGGCTGCTACATGTAGACTTCCTCCTGTAGATCTCCATACAAAAATGCATTTTTAACATCCAACTGACATAAAGGCCAATAACGTACCACTCCAACAAAAAGTAGGATACGTAGTGTAGAGTGACGAGCCACTGGAGAAAAAGTGTCCAAGTAATCCACGTCGTATGTCTGAGTGAAGCCACGTGCCACTAACTTGCCTTGTAGCGATCAAGGATGTCATCTGCATGATGTTTAACAGTAAACACCCATTTGCAGCTGACTATAGACGCCCCGGGAGGAACAGACTCCAAGCTCCAAGTACCACGAGATTGCAACATGACCATCTCTTCCTCCATGGCCAAGCGCCAACGACTGTCCTTCAATGCTTCTTAATAATTCCGTGGAATCTCCACGGCAGATAAGGCAATAGCAAATCTCTGAAAATCCCCTGTTAGATGATGAAAGGACACCTAAGAAGCAAAGGGATAAGACGCACAAGACCGCTTCTGCTTGTGAACCCCAATAGAGAGATCCAAGTCATAGGAAGCCTCCTCCATCTGATGGTTATCCTCATGTATAGAGACACTGTCAGACCCATCATTAGAAATCATGTTATCAGAAGAAACCTGGGGTGCATCAGATGAAGGACCAGGGCCATGAGCAGAGATAGGTCGACGAGTATAAAATTTTGGGAAGGGGGGATAATACGTGAGTGGGTAGAGGGCGGCGGTGGCGATGGTGGTGAGGCGACGGGCACAGGTAGAGAAAGAGACTGAGCTGTAGGAGTAAGTGGCACATAAATCTCATCATCGGAATTTGACGAAGCCAATATATTGCATGTAGGTGAGAAAAATATCACAGACTCAAAAATGTGACATTTGCACTGATATAATATTTTCTGCACAATGGATCATAACACCGATATATCCCTTCTGGGTCCTGGAGTACCCAACAAATACAAATTTGATAGCCCTAGGAGAGAGCTTATTAAGACCTGGAGCCATCTGATGTACAAACGCAACCGAACCAAAGACACAAGGGTAAGGGAGAATAAATCCTTGTCAGGAAAAACAATGGAAAAAGGAGTCTTCTCACCCAAGACGGATGAGGGCATGTGATTCGCCAAATAACACGCCGTAAGAACATCATCACCCCAAAATGAATGTGGGGCACGACTCTAAATAAGAAGTGTTTGAGTGGTATCAAGTAAATGACGATGTTTTCTCTTTGCAACACCATTTTGCTGAGAAGTATAAGGACATGTTGTTTGATGAATAATGTCACGTGATGATAAGAAATGTGATAGATTACGTATGCAAAATTCCAAGGCGCTATATGTTCTCACAAATTTCACATACGAAGAGAAAACATTCTGGACGTCATTGATAAAAATTTTGATCATATGCCGGCCTCAAATTTATTTTTCAATAAGAAAACCCAAGACAAACGAGAGAAATCATCTACAGCAACAAGATAAAACATGTGCCCCTAATGATAAGGAACACGACTAGGACCCCAAATATCAACATGAAACAACTCAAACGGGGAGCTACTGCTCCGACTCTGATGACCAGGGAAAGACGAAAGATGGTGCTTCCCCAACTGACAAGCCTCGCACTGGAATGTAGATTCTGGAGAGATTTGCGGCAAAATATGCTTCATCTTCAGGAGAGGGAGATGACTAAAATGTAAATGTCAAGTGAAACTGGTCATGTCGAGATAGAGGACGCGTCTGCATAGGGAGTTTGGAAGACCGCCCTGCTCACAGCCACAACCAATCACCCTGCCAGTAAGAATGTCCTGAAAAACAAGAGACGATGGGTTAAATATAGCTCGACAATGCAAATTCTTCGTAATCTGACTGATGGATAACAAATTCATAGAAAAATCAGGGGCATGTAACATTTCTGCAGATGCATTGAAGGGGTAAGAGTAGTCTCCCCTTGTCCTATGATCGGGGAATGAGTCCCATCAGCTATCACTACAATTCTTCCTGGAGAAATCTGTCTGTAGGTTGTAAGTTGTCCTTTATCTCCGCATAAATGATGTGTCGCCCCAGAGTCCAAAATCCACTCTTGAATCTGAGATCCATAACATGATGTAAATGCAAAAGTGTTACCTAAGTTGTTTGCTGTAGCGGAAGTCCTAGCGAATGCTGAAGCTGCAACATATGAATGGCTTCCAAGAGATGATGAAGAAGAAGGCATGATGTCACACAATCTGGCCCCTAGGTCGTCAAGGTTGCAAAAGTCGGTAGTCGGTACTCGATCGGTCGGGTCACTGACTAAGGACTAATCGGCAGTCGGGCGATTAATCGGAATTACTAGGGCTTTAATCGACTTTGATTTTTTAAACATATAAATCATTTTTATACATATATTATTATATGTTTACATAGGTTTATATATTATTTTACTACCCTAATGAATCAAAAGAAGTAATTGAATTTAAATAAAACAATAAGTGCATTAGAATAAGTTTGCTTTTAAAAAAAGTAAAAAATATGGTATCTCCAAGCACAAATAGGTTGATTAGTGAACCTAGTCGGAATTAGTCGATACTTGGTTGGCCACCTCACTGACTACAGACCTACTAATCGGACTAGTCGGGTGACTTCTACAATATTGTAGGTTGTCAAACCTCGCATCTGGAGTAGGAGCAGCGGGTGACTCGACCTGCTCTGCTACATGGGCTGATGCTGGAAAACCATGCTTAGAGTAACATGTTTCCTCAATATGACCAAGGCGATGGCAAAACGTGCAGGGCTGACGTATGCGTCCTCCTCTACCACGAGGTCCATGTCCACGAGAGAAAGAGCCTCCTCTGCCACGAGAGGCTGCCATAGCCTAAGAAGTCTGACTGGTGACAGTAGATAGAACTGTAATCCTGTTGATCCTGCGAAAAGTTTCCTCCATGGGAGGAATAGTAGTATCTGCAAGGATCTGGGAGCGAGCAACATCGTATTCAGGATCGAGGGATGCTAAGAATACACCAACCATAGTGGCATTCCTATATGTCTTCTACTGCTCTGGAGAGGCTGTGAGTGGTATGAAGTTGTAAAGTGATACAAATCCAATTTCGGCGTCGACGATAAAAATTGAAATAATTTGAACGGTGGCTTTTTTGGTGGAGAAAATAGAGGGGTTGAGAAAAAAACACGCCGGATGCGCGAGATTCGAGAAGAAGAACGCGGAGATCGCGGGAGGAGAGAAGGGAGAGACGAGATAGAGAGAAAATATCTCAACTTTTCATTAACTTGAACTGACTGACACAATAGGCCTTCATCCATTTATATAGGAGGGATGAGGTTACAAAAATAGCAACTAATTTAAATTCTAACTAATTATCCTAAATTGACTCTAACTAATTAACCGACTAATCGACTAATTTGAAATTCAAAAAATCTCTAACTGATTTATTGAGATCACAGGCGATCTCATTTATTTATTTAAAGACACGACAATTTAAATAAACGTAAATAAAATTTACCGATAAAATTAGATAAATATTTGGCCCTATATTTTGACTTCACGCTGCATCAACTCTCCTCCGCTTTTAAAAATTCGTCTCGCGACGAATTGCTTGATCTTCGGGCTGTTGATGGCTTGTTGGTCGAATCTCCCAATTTCTCTCCTTTTCCATGTTACGTTTATAATTTTTCTGATTTGAGGGGTATGGCTGTAAATTTTCTACCCCTTCATTTAAGTTGAAGTCATGGCAAAAATCCTCCAAATAAATCTTTTGATAAAAACTTATGGGAGTAGGGGTCTCCCTGTAAATATCCCAATTGAACCTTTTAGCCCTAAATTGACGGGATTCGACCCCCTTAGGAAATGCGCCTAGGGCTTCTCCTTCCTCTTGGCGTTGGCGGCGGCGTGGGCTCGGGTTCCAAGGGCGGCGCCGAACCGGTCGACGCGGGCTGCGGTTCATGGTCGAGTGGTTGCGCGCGAGTGTGCGAGGGTGACCGCGTGGGTATCCGTGCTAGGGGCGGCGCGCGGTGATATGGGGGTCGTGAAAGGGCGATCTGTGGGGGGTCGCCTGGGGTATCAGGCGGGGTCGTGGGCTGTGGGGAGGTGAGGTGACTGGCGCGCAAGAGGGGTTGCGGGTGCGGGGGATGCGCAGCGAGAGGGTGGCGGAATGTGAAGGCGGAACGGGGCTGGCGGCAGTCGCGTGGAAGAGGGTGGGCGGCTGGGGATAGATGGATCGGGGGAGAGGGGAGGGCAGTGAACAGGGTGGCGATGGCGAGGTTAAGAGTTCTTCTGGGCGCTCAGGGGCAGCAGGAGGGGGGTTTGGGGTTGTGGGGGGGGGGGGGGGCAGCTGTGGCCGGGGGCTGTGTCGCAGGGGGTGTGGGAGCGGTGGATGAGGGTGCGGGGGTTGCAGGCGCAGGGAATGGCGGTGCGGGTGTAGCAGGAGGAGGTTCGGGTGCAGCGGGTGGGGTGTAGATCGATTCCGGGGGGTTCTGCAGATCTGAAATTACCTTATCAGCACTCGAATCGGCTTTTTTTTCCTCCGAAATGGCCTGGACAGCGGCCGATTCTTCGTTGACAGCGAGATGTTCGTCTTCAACTTCGGCCTCGGTGATGGGTGTCGCTGAAGCCTTCGATCTGGCGGTGCGCATAGCCTTGGATTCAGCGATTATTTCTCGACATCCGGCCTCGAATTCTTGACATTTGGACCGGAAATCACGCATAGCGTCCATCTTCTTGTTGTACGCGTCGTTGGATCGTTGTGTTCGTTCGGACAAACGATGGTGTGTCGGCGCGTGTCGGCACACATTTCTGTACGGATCGTCAGATCGTGAGGACGATTTGTAGGCCATGCTCTGATACCAATTGATGCAAATCCGATTTCGGCGTCGACGATAAAAATTGAAATAAATTGAACGGTGGCTTTTTTGGTGGAGAAATAGAGGGGTTGAGAAAAGAACACGCCGGATGCGCGAGATTCGAGAAGAAGAACGCGGAGATCGCGGGAGGAGAGAAGGGAGAGACGAGATAGAGAGAAAATATCTCAACTTTTCATTAACTTGAACTGACTGACACAATAGGCCTTCATCCCTTTATATAGGAGGGATGAGGTTACAAAAATAGCAACTAATTTAAATTCTAACTAATTATCCTAAATTGACTCTAACTAATTAACCGACTAACCGACTAATTTGAAATTCAAAAAATCTCTAACTGATTTATTGAGATCACAGGCGATCTCATTTATTTAATTAAAGACACGACAATTTAAATAAACGTAAATAAAATTTACCGATAAAATTAGATAAATATTTGGCCTTATATTTTGACTCCACGCTGCATCATAAAGCTTCTCAAACATCCCACGCAAGGATGTGTACAACGAATGGAGAGGGTGTCCGTTCTGTTTGATAGTGAAAATGTGATGTTGAAGCTGGAGTATCTTAGTTTCATTCCTCGCTTGAGAGTATATAGCTGCGAGAATGTCCACATAGCCTTAGCAGTAGGCTGATGTAACACATCATTGGTGATTTCTGTCGTCAATGTTCTTGAAAGCCAG
This sequence comes from Ottelia alismoides, assembly GCA_037367405.1. NCBI lineage: Eukaryota > Viridiplantae > Streptophyta > Magnoliopsida > Alismatales > Hydrocharitaceae > Ottelia > Ottelia alismoides. The sequence goes on from JAZKJV010000700.1 coordinate 1,968,875, forward strand.
ACTTTGTCATATGCATCATCTGCCTCCCAAGAGGCGTTCACCCCAGTCTTCTCCACCGGTTCCTCTTCGGTAAGAATATGCTTCTTACCACTCGACTTCATGAGACTCATGAACTACATTGCCAAGAGCTCATATTTCGTCCTGTCCATCTTGACAATAGGCATTGGACCTCTGAATGTGCTAGTGGAGGGAACATCGACCTTACTTTCTAACATGATGCCAATAGAGGAAGACTAGGATTAATAGAAGTCTGAAAAACAATCGTCTACACGGACATGTGAGGGTGTGGTTGCGTGTATAGACTCAGAGCGCAACAGACCCCATCAAACAAGCGAAGAACGCGGGAGGGAGGTACAGGAGCAGTCCTTCCCGAGCACGAGGCAGCGCACACAAGGACGCGTCGAAGCGCGCAGACGCATGCTGATGAGTAGCGCCACACGCGGGGACAAGCGCTTCACCGCACGCAGCTGCACGCAGGCGCAGGCGCACAGGTGCATAGGCGCACAGGCGTAGGAGCTGGTGGCTTGGGTTCGAAGTCGGCAACGTGCAAGGGCTGCGCGGGGCCGAGAGGGCTGGCAGCGTAGAGGCTGGGAGGTAGGGGTAGGGTTAGGGCACAAGAGCTCCAGTCTAGGACTGTCGCTCTGATACCATGTTGGGAAAAATAGAGAACTTGTTTATTCTAGAAACCCTAGGCTCTCTTATATAAGGGAGAGACCTATGGGTAAATTACATGAAATAGACATAAAGAAATAAAATAGCCGACAAGGTACATAGAAGCATATAAATATCTCTACAATATGCATGGAATAAAGAGGGCGAAAGAATTTCTGGGTCATGAATTTGTTACTAAGGATCTAGGAGCTCTTTGATACTTTTTGGGATTGGAATTTGCCAGAAATCAACAAAGGCTTGTGATGACTTAGAGAAAATATGTCACTGACTTGTTAAGTGATACGGATATGCTTGGATGTCGACCTGCGACTACACCCATGGATCCAAGCATGAAGCTCTATGATGATAATACTGATGAGGTTGACAGGAGAAGATAAAGGGAACTGGTGGGAAAGCTTCTTTATATTACCATCAACAGACCCGATATCTCATTTACAATCAGTCGGGTGAGCCAATTCATGGAACAACCTCGTCAGGTACATATGGATGCTATACAGATGATACTAAGGTATCTTAAATTATCTCCAGGTCCAGGGCTGCTATTTAAAAGGGGTGGCACTATTACTATCTCAGCATGCGTAGATGCAAACTATGCAGGGTGCCCCAAGGACAGGAAGTCCACATCAGGATTCGCTATATTTGATGGAGATTCACTCGTCGTGTGGAAAAGTAAGAAGAAAACTGTTGTTGTTAGATCTAATGTTGAATCTGAGTATAAAGCTATGGCACAAGCATGTATAGAAATGATGCGGGTTCGAGCAGTCCTAACAGATCTACATATAGATGTTCCTCTTCCCATGTTGCTGGAATGCGACAATCAGGTTGTCTTATTCATTGTTAATAATCATGCACTCCACAAGAGGACAAAGCACATTGAGGTTGATTGTCATTACATATGTGACATGATCCAGAAGGGTTTCATTTCTACATCCCATGTCAGCTCAAGGGACCAGACAACAGACATTTTCACCAAGGCCCTACTTAGAGGATCCTTCCAGAAGTGTTCATCCAAGCTGAGTATGAGAGATATCTATGCTCTATTTTCTGTGTCTACATGTGTTGCCGAACAGGTTGAGCCTACTGCCACTTCTGCTGATCAAAAGTTCGATGACCTTATTGTTGGACTTGTAAGCCTTTGACGACCCATTAATGCAATAAAAGTTATTATTTTTATCATGTCCATCTGAAATGAAATGAATGAATGTGAAGACACTTTACTATTAAGGCCCCTTTGTACAATAAGGATTATGTACCACATATTGAATACCATGCAACCGGGAGGACCCAACTGACTTCAAACATATGATATTATCTCCAGTCTAACAAACAGATGGCAATCTTTCTCTAAAGATAGATTTCTAACCGACTTCTTGATGCATGTCCTCTGCATAGGAATGGATATTCGTAAGTGTTGGAATACTCATGTCAAAGAGTTGAGTTAATGAGGTCGAGATAAACTACAACCTGGATCGTAACTATCACAACCAGGCATACATCCTTTGACCTGAGATATATATATATATATATATATGTTTACATCAAAAAAAAGATATACATATATGTATGCCTGAGTATGCACATTTGACAGATCAATAGATTGATGACCTAGCCAAGGTCCATATACTGACGCGTTGGTATGCATATGAAGTCATATGAGAATGTATGATCTCTCGAAGGAATCATACAGGATCATAGTTGATGAACCGGGAGATAGAGCTCGCTTATGAGATATTTTTGGGTCAAAATGAATTCCATGCATAATCGTCTTGTTTATGAAATGAGACATGAATTCATGATATTAATATATGCTTTTGGAAAGTATACGATTAATATTGTCGGTCAATTATCAATTAAGAAATCTATTGATATGTTCTGAAGAAGACAGTCAACCCAGGGTTTGAACTTCGGATTTACCGAAGGCTTCCAGTCTGAAGAATGAATGAGTATTGGGAATACTCGGGATTACATATGTTGTAATGCATCATCCACCATGACACTTCCATTTCGACGGAGTGATGAATCATGATGGATTTTAGTGGCTCCATTTAGCTAAATGATTTGTGATTTAATTGGATTAAATCACATATCATTTGAATCCAGTTCTAATTTCAATGTTCAAATGTTGGAAACAAAAATGGTCATGGAAATGGAAATATACAAGCTCCTTGAACTCATTTCTTATCTCCAAATGGTTTGGATTACGATTACAAATAGTCAAGGAAGATGGATTCAGTTCACCAGCACTTTCTCCAGCTCATGGAGAGTGTGATGCGTTTTGTTAAGCTTATTGAGAGTGTAAAGTGGTTCAAATCCCACTCCTGCAGGGGTTGCGTTAGGTAGTCGACGGCCAGCGTAAAAAATAATCGAATCTTTCAACATGGATTTGAGCAAGAATCCGTGTAGCCCTACTTATAGTGGGAGAAGGCTTATTGAGAGTGTAAAGTGTTACAGCTCAAGCTCAACATTCGTAGGTAACGTTTTTTTGCTAAAATGGTATACACCCTGAAATTTGATTGATATCCATATTTCAAGTCACTATACATGGATAGTATGATCTCCCCGACATTATCTCCAAGCATCTGCATTTGTATCTCATGATTTCTAATTGGATTATCATACATATTGATCTCGATATGGTAATAATAATTGTTATTATTGCATAAGCGTAATTTTGTTAATTAAGATTCATAAACATATCTCATTAATTAATGTAAATAGTGATTCACAATAATTAATATTAACATGGATATGATTCATATAAATATTTATTTAAATATGATTTACATAATATTTCCAAAGGAGGAAATTGTCTAAATTTGATTCACATTACTTTTGTAGATGTAAATTGGATTTGCATTTAATTTTGGGCTCATGAATATAATCCGTACGCTTTGAGGATTAATTCCATAATTTCATCAATTTTGATAATGGGATTATCAAGTTAATTAATTAATTGATAAAAAGGCAATAACCTTAACTAATTTTAGTTAAGCTAAGTTATTGCTTATATATTGTTAATTAGTTAAAATTAATTGGAGATAAAAAAGAGATAATTCTTATTGAATTAGGACTTGCTCTAAGCCCTTGATTTAAAATCCAAGGAACTACACATATGTTGGACATGTGGTGTAAGTATAAAAAGAGGGCAAGGCCCTCTCTTTTGAAACACTATTTTGGAGAGCAAAGTCCCTTAGAAATTGTGTGCCCCTTGAGATATAGAAGAGTATTGAGAGTCTCCATCTGTCATATGCCTCTTCTTGTTGCTCTGGTTGACGTTTGGGTTCGTGAAAAGCAACGTGATTCATCCCCGCGCCTATGAGAGAGACTTCTGCAGATCGGACTTGATTCAGGAGGCTTCTTCGTTTAGAAACCCACACTTCAAAAGGTAACGCTGATCTATCTCTTTTATTCATTGTGAACATCAAAAATTATTTTGGAAATCGTAGCCTTAGGATTTATAATTTCTGAATGCACAAATTGTTGTGCTACATTTTCTAGTTCATATGATGAACTAACATTGTTTTGGCAAAAAGTTTGCTAAATATTTTGCTTTTCCGTGATGCGTAGTAATTAATTATTATTACTTCCTTTACTTATCTCTCATCTGAGGGAAATTATGAATCCTTCCACATGCACCACTAGTGCCGCTTCAGGCCCTTCTAACATTGCTAGCTTTGCCTTTGCCAATATATCAGGTATAGTTTATGCCTTTACTACTTGCCACAAGGTAGATATTTCATAGTGGATTATGGACTCTAGAGCATCTTATCATCTCAGAGGAGACATAACAAGTTCACTTTCTAAAGATCAGTAAACCCATGCAATGTTGGACATGTAAGTCCTTGGCAAACCATTTCATTTCTACAATAAATGTTATTATAATCTTTTTTAAATACATTAATAAAATTTATTGATTCACACTCCATGTCTGAGATAAATGAATGTATGCACTTATTGGGTCCCTTAGTACAATTAGGGCTATGTACTATAACCATCTAGATAATCATATAGTTGTTGATTCAATGGTTGAATCATAGAGGTTTGTGCTTAGATGATATCTAAAGAGTTAGATTGATGACTCGTCTAGAATCATCAAATGGTTATCAAAAGAGGATCTCCAACCTGAGAATGAGATGGCAATCGTACTCTAAACACTAATATATGATCGACCTCTTGATGTAGGTCCTTTGCATAGGATAGAAATTTAAAGGTGTCAGACATGCTGAGTCAAAGAGTTGACTTGGCGAGATCGAGCTAGTTAAGATCTATGTCATATGTTGTCACGATATGGGCACACATTTTCTGACTGGAGACATATGTATTACTGTGTCTGAGTATGTACATTAGGTAGACCGTCAGGTTGATGACCTAATCAAGGTCTACAAATCGGTGAGCTGGTGTGCATATAAGGGCATATGAGTAATATGATCTCTCAAAGGGATCATACAAGTTTACTACCGAACTGGAAGACATGAGCTCACTCATGAGATATTGGGACCAACCAAATCCCATCAATGGTTGTCTCGATTTGAAAGCAAGACAGGATTTGTAGGTATAATATATGCTTATGAAAAGCATATGATTGATACCAACTCCCAATGATCGAATGAGAAACTTAAACATAAAACCCTAAAGGAGACAGTCTAAAATGAGATCTGAACTTCATATTTAATCAAGGTCTTCCAGTATGCAGGATGTAAGGGTATTAAGAATACTCGAGGGTGATGTGATCTTAAATAATTGTATATCATGACGCTTCCAATATGGAGGAGTGATGAAACATGTTTGCATTTTAGTGACTCCTCTCAGTGGACTAGATATCCAATCTTGAGCCAATTCTTGGATATTGATCCAAATGTGGTTTGGATGCAATGAGAACATTGGATATCATGTCTAACTTGTTTAAACACCTCTGAGTGATCTTCTAGATCTGGATATGAGATTAGATCTCACTACACAAGCCACTATACATGGACTATACAATCACCCTAACCTTATCTCCAAGTATCTGAGGAGAAGGCACACAATTCTTCAAGAATTGTTTCATGAGCAATATTATGTGAGCATTGGAAATTTGGATAATTGGATTTAATTATCACAAATAAGTGATATGATTCACATGTATAGAGAGATATCATGGATAATTAAATTGGATTTAAATCAAGGATAGGAATAATGTGGATAGCACTATCCACAATTATTCTGGATAATATGGATACGATCCACATTATCATAGAGAGGTGCAATTTATTAATATGATTCATATTTATTTATTAAATGTGAATTTGATTCACAATGATCAATTTAATGTAAATGTGATTCACATTGAATTTTGCATGAAGTTATATTTATTCATTGTCAATGGTAGAATTGAATTGTCACAAATAACTTGGAATTATTTGGTGATAAATTCAATTATTAAATAAATTAATTAAGAGGTAATTTGAAGATGATAATTATCTCTTCATAAAGGGATAAGAGAGCATTCAACCAACCTTCCTTAATTGGAAGGGATGGCCACCATGTTGAGACATGGAGGCCATCCCCTCCCAATAAGGTCGGTGGCAGAAGGCACTCTTATTTGCCTTTTATCTCTTAATTAGTTGATTTAATTTAGATGATAATGGAAAATTGCTTTCAACTATTATCTATGAGATGTTGTGACTTTGAGAAAGCACAAATAAATCTCATTCAATGATAAGAAAACACAAATTGATCTCAATCATTAATTTTGTCTGCGCGTGGATTGTGATTCATGGACATCCATGATGTTATATAAGATAGGCTAACCCTAGCCTTCTCAAGGAGAAGAAATAGTCAACAACATAATCTCTCTCTCATACTCTACATGCCATCACCATCTCTCCAAGTCCTGGCAATCCCCTGCCTTGATTGTTAAAGACTGTGACTGTCGTCGTGCTACCGGACCAATCACTTAAGGAACCACATCTTCTTCGGTGCTCTCAGCTCGTGAAGAAGATGATGGATTTCGTATGATGAAATAAAGACGTTCGTTGCTTGGAGTGTTGCTCTGGATTGTAGGGAGCACGTGTCTCATCAACACACCCGCAAGTGCACTCTCATCGAATCGAACCTGAGTTAAGAGGACTCTTCTTTTAGAGTTTATTGCGATCACAACCATGCGTCAAGAGGTAAGCCTAAAACTCATGTGATCTTGATGAAACGACATGGAAAAGGTTTCCATGTCATGTGGTTTCATCTTTAAAATTTTGTTATTCCGCTGCCATACCAACTAATATAACTAGTTGACCTAGATCGGATTTATCCGATCTCTACGCTTCCATGATGCACGAGGCTAAAATCCCACCTTCAAGTGGTATCAGAGCATTGGTTTAAAGGTCTTGGATATGATCCAAATCATAGGGAACAAGGCCTTGGATATCGGATTTGTGGGAACTCATTTTTTCACATTGTTGAAATCTCTGAATCAATTTTTGCATACGTAATATGTCTCCTAATTTGCCCCAATTTGACTGCCTTATTTGGGATTCCTAAGCATGTCTAGATGGTCTGCATATGTCCCAAAAAGTTTGCCAAAGGTTTGCATTAATCGAGCATTGTTCTGAATTCGAATAGTTCCCACAGTTTGTTGTTTTTGCATGTAACCCGAATCAGTAACTCAACGCAATTTAATTACTGCTTTTCTGTCATGAAATATGATTATAACACACTACTTATGTCACAAATTAAACCAGCAAACCGCATGAATTTATTTCACGTGATTCCGAGTTTATATGCTCTAGATATGTGATATCTGGTGCACAGGGGTCGGAAGATGATTAGATCATCGTGTTGACATTTTTAATTATGTTAATCATTCATAAATAATCATGGAAAGTTGGAATTAGTTCTGTTTAATAGTTGTTTCATTTGCTTAGATAAATACATGATAAACAACAACCATGAATGAGTGCTTTATGACATGAAAACCCTAGTTTATCCTACAATAGTTGTAAAACAACTTTTACATGCAAAACCAAACCTGTTTGCATGATATGACTAGAAATTTAGGATCTATAAAAATATTTTAAGATGCCTAAATCTCTAAGTGTATATTACATATAGTATCAATAGAGGTCATCAAAGGAATGGTCAATAAAACCGCTTAATTTGATTTGTATTTTTTCTGAATCGGGATGGTGATTAGGGGTGTTCAAAAATATTCGGGTCAATGGGTACCCGGTTTGACCCGTTCATTTTGACCCTAAACTCTCGGGTACCCGTTTAAAAAGATGGGTCGGGTACCCGCTATGCCGTGACCCGTGCCCCATATAAAAAACCCGACGGGTACCCGCGGGTACCTAGATGGAAGCTTCCATTATCAATTGATTCACTAAATGTGAATGATTAGATACAAATACCAATATAGATGTTACATTATTTTTATCTATTTTAAAAATATAGATATGGATGTGGATACAAATACCGGTGAATATGGAAAATATATTGCCAAATCATTAAAAATAAATGCCGGTATGAAATAGATGTGAATTAGATAGGAAAAATAATATATAGAATTAAAATTATATAGATAAGATAAAATTTATATGTATGGGAAGGCTCATATATGTATCCATTTTGAAATCAAAATATATATAGATGTCAACATTTGAATTAAGATATATGATAATGAATCGGATACGATCCAAATCGATATACATACATCATGACATCCAAACGTGATGGTAATGAATACAATTGAATGCGAATTGTATCCCATACGCACACGCTCATGCGCACACGCCCACCCACATGCGCACGTGCGCTTGCGCTCGTGCCCACGTGCGTGCGTGCATGCCCACACCCACGTGTACACGCACACGCGCACACATGTGCATGCACACAAGCACACACACACGCACACACACATTGCGATAACCAAATGTAGTGATAACTAATACAATTATTTACGAATAGTAATGTATACTTATATACCGTTTGTCATGTTGTCCTCCGATTATATATATTTAAATCTTATTTATTCGTATTTGATTCGTTACGTGGATGAACCTACATGAATGTATCATTATTGGATCCGTATTTGATTGTATTCCTTCCAATTTCATATATTCATATAGTTTACATTATCCACATAGTTTTATATATCCTCATTAATTTATTTATCTATGTTTATATATTCCTATCGGAATGCATTCCGTACCATTTAGATTTGCATGTCTCGGCGTTATCATTACGAATATGATATAGATATGGATATACATAGTTGGATATATCGTTTCATTTTTATACTTATTACCTTTCACTAGAAGTGTCTCTCTTTATCTCCACGGGTACCCGCGGGTACCCAATATCCATTTGCATTAACCGGGTACCCGTTACAATTGGGTACCCGTTGGAATGGGGCGGGTCGACCCGTGATCTAATGCCAATGGGGCGGGGCGGGTCACGATCAAATGGGGCGGGTACCCGCCCCATGGACACCCCTGATTGGTGATAGTGTCTAGACCATGGATATGCTAATGGGTTAACTAATTGGCACCCTACGGGGAGAGCTTCATGTTAGCATTATATGTCCGACCTGATTGGAACCATTTCGAGGAAGGGTAATATGAGTAATTCAAGTTGTACTCTAATTACTAATATCAAAATAATATGTACTTGCGAGAGCTAATACTACATAGCACTATTGTAAAAGTCACCCGACTAGGCCGATTAATGGGGTTGACGAGTCGAATAAGGGGGGTAGCCGACCCAATTAGGCCTAGTCGACCATCAGTCGGTCAACCAGACTAATCAGACCGACTAATCAGCCTAGTCAGCCGACTACTCGACCGACTTTTACATAGAGATTTTTTATTTTTTTTAAATTTCCCAATTTTTTAAAAGCAAACTTATTCTAATATGCTAAACGTTATATTTAAAGATAATTAATTCTTTTATTTCATTATGATAGTATAGAAAATGTACATATTAATGTAAATATATAAGAATAGGGGGCCTTTCAAATGAGATGTGGTCCTTCCATCCCTAAGGAAGGCCAACGATCTGGGCCATCGGATTCAAATCCAACGACACTTTCAATTTTGTTGCCCAAAAGGGCATTTTGGTCATCAACTTTTGCATTAATTATGCACTCTAATTAATATTCCGAAATATTAAATTTAGCTAGTTTTATTTTTGGTATTTTTCGCAATATCATATTTAAAAAATATCCATTTTTTTGCTGGACGATATTATTTGGGTATATTTTTGTATCCTCACGTATTTTTTTGTAGAATTTAAGGTTCTTTTTGTAATGATTGCATTTTTTGTAGAATCCGTTGTTCATTCAAAAAATCATCCGTTATTTGTAAATTTTGCATGGTTCTTTGTAAAATACAATTCATATTAGTAATTAATGTTTGGTTTTTGTAATGATTGGATGGTTCTTTGTATAATAAAATTTGTATAGTTTTTTGTAAAAATTGTGGAAGCCATTCACGCTTAATTGATGCGAATATAGAAATCAAATTTGTATAAAACACATCCAAAATGTAGAATGCACACCCAAAATGTGTAATGCACATCAATATATACAAGATCCATAAAAAAATAAATTTTCATTTGCAACCATTTGATTTGTAAAAATACATGACAAATTTGTATAATACATATCAAAATTGTATAATACAGACAAATATTGTATAATACACATCAATATTGTATCAAACTGCGAATCGTTCTTCATCCAGGACTGGTTGCAACACCGTGTACACTTATCGTCATCCGATCTATGTATTGTCATCGTCGTTTGCATGAAGGTCTTCTCGGTGAGCCGCAACATCATTCCCTGGAAACTACACGTGCCATCGACTTCTTCCTTGCTGACGGGGCCGCGCATGATGCTAAAAATCACTTCAAGGAGTATTCGATCGTCATCTTCATAGTCGACGGTGAAGATGAAGATGGAGGCGGCGAGGAGGTTGACGATACTTGTGATGACGACGGAGACAAGATCTCTGATATGCGCACGATGAATACGGACGATGGCAGAGAGACGCGCGAAGCCCGACGTGATCCTCTTCCTCCCACCATCGTTACCTCCTCTCATGTGTCGTCGTCGTATTTGTGAGATTAGGAAAGAGGTTAATAATATATTTTAGGTATACGTACGGGATTTTTGGAAAGAGTAGGATAGAGATTAATGAGGAGATATTTTGGGATGCTACATACTATATTTAGATAATGCATAATGACCAAAACGGGTTTTTAATTAATTAAATAATAATAACATGCCTTTAATAACAACCATCTGATCAATTATGGACGCACGGGATCGTTGGCCTTCCTTAGAGATGGAAGGACCATGTCTCATTTGAAAGATATCCTATAAGAATATGTATATAAAAATTGTTTTATATATTTAAAATAATTAAAAAATTCAAAACCGACTAATGGCCGACTAAATCCGATTAGTCGCCCGATTGCCGATTAATCCTTAGTAAGTGATTCCACCGACCGAGTACCGACTACCGCTTTATACAACCTTGCTACATAGTAATATCAAGCAAACTTAATTGTTTGTTGGTTACAATGGATTGATTAATTTAATATGATATCATCAACATAGTCAACTATAATAATTATACCTCTTTGAGTACTCTGAACAAACAATGAATGATCTGCAGCAGATCTCGTGGTCCAAGAGCTTCTGAAACCATGCTCTGGGATACTACTTAAGGCCATAGATAGGCTTATAAGGTATGCAGATCTTCTGACACTCCCCTTCAGTAGTAAACCCAGGTGGCTACTATAGGTAGACTTCCTCTTGTAAGTCACCATATAGAAATGCATTCTTCACATTAAGTTGACACAAGGACCAGTCTCGTATCACTGAAATTGAGAGAAGAATATGCGGTGTAGAATGACGAGCCATGGGAGAGAAAGTATCATGATAATCAACCCCATAGGTTTGGGTGAATATATAAGCCTCACCTTCTAGCGATCAACACTACCATTTGCATGGTGCTTCATTGAGAACACTCACTTGTGTCCAATCACAAATGGTCCTGTAAGAGCAGTAACAAGGATCCACGTGCCACCCGACGGTAAAGTAGCCATCTCCTCCTTCATGGAAAGAAGCCTCCGATTGTCTCGCATAACCTCCCGGTATGTTCGCGAAATCCCTATGGCTGACAAATCTACAACAAACCTCCTGAAATCCTCATGAAGATGCCTCAAAGAGATATGGGTGGCGAGAATATATATAACACACGTACGCCTCCACTTTCGAGAGCATCATTAGGCACATCAAGGTCATCTGCATCCTCAACAACTTGTAAACTAGCCTCCTGTGAAGGCATCGGCTCGTCCTGTAATGTAGCTTGTTGCATAAACAAATCACTAGTGCCAGCAGTAGAAATAATGTGCTCAGAACATACTTAGAGCATGTTGGATTATGGGTAAGGCTCATGAGCAGGAGGAAAAGTGGAAGGTCTGTGAACATAAAAATATGGCAGAAACTGAGCAGACGTATTGGGTGGCGGGCGTGGAGGAGCCATAGTAGGAGATTGTGGTCTAGGTAGTAGGGCTGGTGGAGGTGGTAAAGGTAGTGGTGATGGAAGAGCAAGTGGAGCTGGATGCGGTGGTGGCATAGGAGAGGCGCATATGCTTCTTCTCCAGAGTTTGACAGAGTCAACCTGTCATCTATAGGAGAAAGTACATGACACTCAAAAAAGGTGACATTAGCACTGACATAAAACTTCCGTCTGATTGAATCAAAACAACAGTACCCCTTCTGGGTCTGATAATAGCTTACAAAGATACACTTGTTAGATTTAGGGGAAAGCTTGTCATGACCAAGAGTCCAGTGGTGCATGAATGCTACAGAGCCAAAGACACGGAACATAAGGGAGAACAAGTCCTCGAGAAACACAATTGAGAAAGGAAGATTCTCTCCTAAAACATAGGACATCATACGATTCACGAAGTAACATGCAGTGACGATTGCATCACACTAGAAAGAATGTGGAGCACGACTCTGAATCAGGAGTATCCTTGTCACATCACGTAAATGATGGTATTTGTGTTTTGTGAGAGCTTTATATTCATTTATTTATTTATCACTCCTTATTTTGTTTGTCCTCTTTATGTAATTTTCCCATGGCCTCTCAACTATATATAAGAGAGCCATATGCCACCATAGAATAATAAGTTCTTTTCTCCCAACATGGTATCAGAGCGATGGTCCAAGACTGGAGCACTGAAACCCTAACCCTAGCCCTACACCACCCGTCGCCCTCTTCTCCCTCTCCTCTATCTCGACGGCGTCATTGCCCCTCTCTCCGCCATCCCTCTCTCCTCTACCTCGACGTTGTCGATGCCCCTCTCTCTACCATCTCGGGGATGCCACCCCTCCCCTTTTCCCTTTGACATGTTGCCGATCAACAAAAAGGGGGGTTGATGCTTGTGGCGACTACCTAAGGGCCTCGAACAGGTCTGATTCATCTATTTGTGTGGGGTTTTAACATCCTATACGGTCTGATTTTGCTCTGAAATAGTAAAATCAGACTACTACAGTCACCTCTCGCACCTGTAGAAAGAAAATAGCAAGGGAATGGTTGTGGATTGAGTCCACCCATAACCATCTCCCTAATGTACGTGTAGACACATTTTTATCATATATCTACGATCTCGCCATGTCCTCATCAGGAAAAATGATGTTATATCCACTGGTGTTTTCAAAGGTTCCGCAACCATTGTCAAGATGGATGGCACGGATTACGAGTTGTGGGAAACACAATTCATGAGTTTGATGCAGAGCCATGGAATGAAATACATCCTTACATAGGATGAGCCGGAGGAAAAGACGGGAATCTATGCCTCATGGGAGGCGAATGATGCTTATGCTCGAGTATGGTTATCTGGAACCGTGTCAGTGGAGATAGCTAATGACATATTGAGTCAGCCTACTGTGAAAGCTATGTGGGACATCCTCGCTACTGCATATTCTGAAGCGAGGAATGAGTTAAACATTTTGCATATTCAAAACGACATCTTCACGACCAAACAGAATGGTCGACCTCTACACACTGTGTATACCTCTCTTAAAGGTATGTTTGAGAGGCTACATGGCTACATACCATTGACAGCCACGCCTGAGCAGCTGAAGGCGTACCGTGATTCGGTGATGATTGGAGTGTTTCTGGCAGCCCTTGACACAGAATATGATGCAGCTCATTCTCAGATACTTACAGATTATACTATACCTCCCATGGAGGCATACCAGAGGCTGAGTCGACTCAACATCTCCTCAGCCAATACAGCTGCCCCGATTTCATCTGTTACGGATGCTTCCCATTGGAGGTGGTTCTTATCCATTCAGAGGGAGAGGTGGCTCCAGTGGGCTTGGATCTTGGCGACCAACCCTACACTTACTGTCATCGATCATGCCATTCCGAGGATACGCGTTATTCCAAGTACGGATTTCCACCATCTGCACGAGTTGCTGAGCAAGCTCCACCAGCTACCACCACAGGAGGCTCTACAGATCAGTGTTTTGGTGAGCTTGTTGCGTGCCTTCGATAGATGATGCCAAATGTAGATGCTTCTCAGAGCTCCTCTTCTGGTCCATCAGACCTTGCTACTTCCGCATCCACGAGTGCCACATGTACCACTTATTCATATACTAGTCAGTCCATGCCAGATATTTCAGAATGGATAATGGATATCGGTGCCTCACACCACCTATGTGGAGATCGCTCATAGTTTAGTAGATACAGTCATGTTCATAATGGTAGGTCTGTGGTGATTGCTGATGGGACATATTCCCCCATCACAGGTCAGGGGGAGGTTCTTCTGGCTCTCTCATTGTAGTTACAGAATGTTTTTTCATACATCAGATTTCTTAATGAATTTATTATCTATGAGTAAGATTACAAAGACTTACACTATCATGCCATATCTAACCCACTTCCCTTGTTTTTCAGGATATACTCACGGGCGGGATGATTGGATGCGGTCGTAAGCACGGAGGCCTTTACCGACTAATCCAGACTCCATTTGTTGGTGTTGGTTCACTTTTTGAGGGTTCACAATCACCATACATTTGGCATCTACGATTTGGTCACCTTCTGTTGTCAAAGATATGTAGTTTCATTCCAGGGGTTTCTGTCAAAGTCCGAGTTTCATTATGAGGCATGTCAACTTGGAAAAAATCATCGATCCAGTTTTCCAGGTCGCATTAGTCGTAGTAGTCATAATCTATTTGAGCTTGTTCATTTTGACATTTGAGGTCCTAGTCATGACTCCGATCATCAGGGATACGGGTACTATCTTGTGTCTGCTGATGATTTCTCCAGGTTGTCATGGATCTTTTTACTTAGGAATAAATCTAATGCTAGCACTCTGATTCAAAACTTTGTTTATGAAATATCCAACATTTTCTCGGCTTCAATAAAATGTGTTCGGTCAGATAATGCTTTGGAATTTTATACAATTGTTTTAACTCGGTTTTTCAGTTCACGTGGGATTGTGCATCAGACTTCCTGCCCTTATACATCGCAGCAGAATGGCATTGATGAATGCAAATACCGTCATCTGTTAGATATCACTAGGACTATTCTTATTCAGAGTCGAGCTCCTCACTCTTTTTGGGGAGATGTTGTCAAGACTGCATGTTATCTAGCCAATCGCATGTCTTCTACTATTATTGGTGAAAAGGCTCCTTTCTCTCTTGCGTTTCCTGAGAAAGAACTGTTTCTCTTACCCCACGAGTTTTCAGTGTATTGCCTTTATGCATCCTCTTTCCCTTGGTCGTGACAAGCTTGCATCTCGGGCTGTCAAATGTAAGTTTGTGGGTTATTCTCACACTCACAAAGACTACAGATTCTTTGATCCCCTCCAACAAAAGTACTATATTAGTGCTGATGATACCTTTTTTGAGTCCATAATGTATTACACTCCTACATGGGATAGGTTAAGTCTGTCTGAGTCTGGGGAGGTCCTTTCACCGCCTCCCATTACCTCCATGCTCGATGCTCCTCGGCCTTTCCCAACATCCAATACGCCCTAGGTAAATTCTGAGAACTTGGTTTCTATTGATGGCACTAGTGGGTTGAATGATGAACAGGATATGCCACAGGATGACAGAAGACAGGAGGATAATATGGGATGGTCAATTCACTATGGAAAGGGAAACGATCCTGTACGAAGTACCTGCTAGCAGGACATGTGTCCCTGAATAAACTATCCATACCGAAAATTTGTATTGAGACTATCTGCTATTGAGATCCCACAAACATACCAAGATGCCCTTGAAGAAAGTCAGTGGAGGCTAGCGATGGAGGAAGAGGTAGTTGCTCTTCAATCACGTGGGACATGGACACTTGTTACAGCTCCAAAAGGAGCTTCTGCTGTCAGCTGCAAATGGGTCTTCACTTTGAAGCACATGGCAGATGGTTCAGTTGACAGATATAAAGCCATGCTTGTTGTCAGAGGCTTTATACAGACCTATGATGTGGATTATCGTGACACATTCTCCCATGTCGCAAGACATTCTACCCTATGTATCCTGCTCTCTATAGATGTGGTGTGTGATTGGGCTCTTTTCTAGCTAGATGTCAAGAATGCATTCTTAGATGGTGATCTTCAGGAAGAGGCCTATATGCAACAGCCACTTCGGTTTGTTGTTGAGGGGGAGTATATATGTAGGCTACATAAGCCCATTTATGGACTTAAGTAGAGTCCCAGGACCGGATTTCAAAAGCTCTCCAATCTAATAAAATAGAGAGGATTCAGACGATCCACTTCAGATCATTCTTTATTTAAAGAATACACAAGATACAGTGGCTCTCCTCGTGTATGTTGATAACATTATTGTCACAGGTGATGATATTCAAGGGGTAGCTAAGGTCAAGAAATTCCTAGATCAACAATTTATCACCAAGGACCTGAGAGAGTTGAGGTACTTTCTATGCCTAGAATTTACTAGAAATAAGCAAGGCTTGGTAATGGCACAAAGAAAAAATGTGATGGATCTACTTTCAAAAGCTGGAATGACATGGTGCAGACCAACATACACACCTATGGATCCAAGCATGAAACTACATGAAGACGTCACTAAGTGGACAAGCAAAGATATAGAGAGCTTATGGGAAACTATTTTATGTCACCATTACTATGCATGATATTTCTTTTGCAGTTAGTAAAGTTAGTCAGTCCATGGAACAACCACGGCAAGTGCGCATGGATGCAATCTCAGATATTTGAAGTCATCACCAAGAAAGGGCTTATTATTCAGTAGGACTACCTCATTTTCCATCTCTAGCTATGTAGACACGGATTATGTTAGGTGCCCTAAAGATAGGAAATCTACCTCAGGTTTCTGCATTTTTGTTGGAAATTCACTCATGTCATGGAAAAGCAAGAAGCAAACAGTTGGGGCAAGATCTAGTGCAGAATCTGAATATAGAGTCATGGCTCAGAGCAATGTTGAAATGATGTGGATAAACTATGCTCTTTCTAACCTCCACATTAGTGTGACTCTCCCTATACAGCTAAAGTACGACAATTAGGCAGCCTTGTTCATTGTCAATAATCCAACATTTCATGAGAGAACAAAGCACATTGAAGTAGATTGTCATTTTACTCAAGACATGATTCAGGAGGGACTAATTGCTACCTCTCATGTCAGTTCAGGTGACAAGACAGCCGATATCTTTACCAAGGCACTTACTCAAGGGCCTTTTGAGAAATGCAGTTCCAAGCTGAGCATGATAGATATCTATGCTCCAGCTTGAGGGGGAGTGTTGAGAGTTTTATGTTAATGTATTGATTTATCGTACCTTATTTTGTTTGTCCTCTTTATGTATTTTTCCCATGGTCTCTCAACTCTATATAAGAGAGTCAAAGGGCACCACAGAATAATTTCTTTTCTCCCAACAATGTTCAGCAACATCATTCTGTTGGGAAGTGTATGTACACTAGGTCTGATATATGATGCTAAGAGACTTGAAGAACTCAGAATATTGTAAAGCGCAGAAGTCCAAGACATTGTCAGAGCCAACATGCTTAACATGAGCAGAAAAATTACTCTTTATTTCATAATGAATGATTAAATGACAGCCTTGGACTTGTTTTTCAAAATAAAAATACATAATAGCCTAGAAAAATCATCCATAGATACAAGATAAAACATGTCCCTGATGGTTAGTGTTGAGATAGTTATGTTTATTTGTCCTTTATCCATATTTCTTATTCCTCTGTCCTCCTTATGTAATTTTCCCATATGGATTTTCTCCTATATAAGAGAGCCCTAGGGTCGCAATGAACACTATAATTTCTTTTTCCCTTTCCACTTGGTACCAGAGTGACATTCCTGGACCGAAGCCTGTGCCCTAGCCGTTGTTCCCCACCAAAACCCTAAGAGGACGTGTTCCCCTCCTGCTCGGCAATGACAGCAGTCTCAGAGGCCACCGCCGCCGTTGTGAGATCATGGCAATAGCGGCAACTGCCTAGCACCGCCACCACCACCGTAAAGGGGTCTTTCTTCCCTTTTTTGAGCGGTAGCAATCTCCGTGGCACCCTAGAGGTTCTCTTCAATGTCCATTGAGGTCTGAAAATCGCTTCCAAGAATGATTTGGTCCTCTACTCAACCTGATTTTGGGGTTTCAGGGTGTTGTTTGATCATCTAAAACAACACTAGTTACCCAGAAAAGCCTCTAACGGATGGAAGATGTTGTGGTATGAGTCTACACTCACAACCATCTTCCTGTATGCATGTATAAATGCATTTGTCGTTGTCTACATACTCACTCTTCATAGTTGTAGGCATCATGTCAGACACCAGGGTCGACTCTAAAGTCGGCATCTCATCCTCGGGTGCCTTCAAAGGTCCGGCACCCATTGTCAAGATGGGCGAGACTAATTATGAATTATGGCTATACGAGTCATGAGCCTAATGCAGTGCAACAACAAGAAGAACATTCTGAAGAACACGAACCAACCGACAAGACTGGGGTTAATGCCTCGTGGGAGGTAGATGACACATATGCACGTGCATGGCTGCTTCGGGACGGTGTCCATGGAGATAGCCAATGATATTCTGAGCCAAACCACAACAAAGGTGATGTGGGACATCATCGCAGCTACTTACTTGTTGGCGAAGAATGAGTCGAAGATACTGCAACTTCAGCATGATATCTTTACATCTAAGCAGAATGGATGTCCTCATCTACCCTTAAAACTTCTCTCGGGGGCTCTTTCCCTTGATTGTTTCGCCATAACGACTCAAGGCTTATAAAGATTCGGTGATGATTGGAGTCTTCCTAGTAACTCTTGATCCTGAATATGATGAAACTCGATCACAAATCCTTACTAATGCCACTATACCTCTAGTGAAGGTGGCATATCGCTGATTGAGTAGGCTCCTTATAGCATCTGGTGGTGCTACTCAGCAGTCATAGACCTCCTAAGCTATGGTTGCATCTCGTGGTAGAGGAAGTTCTACATAGTACCAAGGATGTGGTACTCGTGGCATGGGAGAGGGTAGTCAACCCCGTCAGCCTTGCACTTACTGCCACAGGCCAGGTCATTCTGAGGATACATGATACTCCATGCATGGATTTCCTGCTTCAGCTCGTGCTGTAGAGCAAACTCAGCCAGCTAGTGTTCCTCCTCATGCATCTGATCAGAGGTTCGATGAGCCTGGGGCACGACTAAGAGATATAATGAATGCACCCGGATCATCTACTGCTCCTTCAGAATCTTCAGAGGTAGCTGCGCCAATATATGCCACCACATCAGGTACTGCATATGCATTTACTAGTTGTTACAGAGAAGATTCGTCAGAATGGATTATGGATTCAGGAGCTTCACACCACCTTTGTAGTGATAAAGGGCAGTTTAGTGCATACAGATCGATTCTATCAGACAGATCTATAGTGATAGCAGATGGGACCCACTCTCCCATTACCAGATAGGAGGAGATTCAGTTGACTTTGGCAATGAATCTACATAATGTTCTTCGTGCTTCGGGATTTTCTATGAATTTATTGTCAATTAGTCAAATCACCAAAGACTTACATTGTTGTGTCGTATTTCATACGTCTTCTCTTGTGTTTCAAGACATTCTTACGGGCATGATGATTGAATATGGTCGTGAGCAAGGAGGTCTATATAGACTGGTTCAGTCCGCATATGCTGGTGCTTCAATTATTCACACGGGATCAGTCTCTCCTTATGTGTGGCACCTCAGGTTTGGTCACCTTCCTCCGCAGAAGTTGTGTCACATCCTTCCTCATATTTCTCTTCGCTCTACCCTTCTGTGCAAGGCTTGTCAGCTTGGGAAGCACCACCAATCTACTTTTCAAGAATCATCATGGTTATAGTAGTCGTTATTTTTGAGTTGATCCATCTTGATATTTGGGGCCCGAGTCGTGTCCCAAACCATCAGGGACATATTTTATCTTGTTATAGTTGATGATTTTTCCATATTATATTGGATATTTCTACTTAAAAATAAGTTTGATGTTGGTCATGTTATTTAGTCATTGCACACAACAACAACAAAGCCTTTTCCCACAATTAAGTAGGGTCGTCTACATGGATTCTTCGCCTCCATTCAGATCTATCTTGGGTCAATTTCGGACTTATATCCAAAAAACTAAGATCCCTTCGTATAGTCTCTTTCCAACACTTCTTGGGTCGTCCTCGCCCTCTCTTAGCCGGCTCAACATCCCAACACTCGCATCTCCTAACCGATGCATCAGTTGACCTTCTTTGCAAATGACCAAACCATCTTAAACGGTTTTCTCGCATCTTATCCTCGATCGGAGCTACACCAACTTTCTTTCTTATTGCATCATTCCGAATCCGATCTTTACGTGTATGTCCACACATCCATCTTAGCATTTTCATTCCTGCTACAGCCATTCTCTGCACATGTCTATGGTTCACAGGCCAACATTCAGAACCATAAAGCATAGCAGGTCTCACGGCTGCTTTGTAAAACTTTCCTTTAATTTTTAAAGAAATTTTCTTATCACAGAGAACAGTGGAGGCTCCTCTCCACTTTCGCCAGCCTGCATTTATTCTATTAGTAACATCTCCATCAATTTCTCCATCATGTTGCAAAATAGATCCCAGATATCTAAAAGAATCTCTTCTCTGAATGTTATTGTCACCAATCTTCACCTCGATTCCTTCACCATTGCTTCCATCAAAGGTGCATTCCATATATTCCATCTTAGCCCTACTTATACGAAAACCTTTAGTCTCCAATGCATGTCTCCAAACCTCAAGCTTCTCATTTACTCCATCTCTAGTCTCGTCAATCAACACAATATCATCGGCAAATAACATACACTAAGGTAACTCATCCTGAATGTGACTCGTCAACTCGTCCATAATCAAAGTAAAAAGAAATGGACTCAAAGCTGAACCTTGATGTAAATCAATGTTGATATCAAAATAGTCAGTCTTTCCGTCGGGATCCTTACACACGATAAAGCCCTATCATACATATCCTTTATGAGATTAATGTATAGGACAGGTACTTGTCTCTTCTCCAAAACTCTCCACAGTATCTCTCGTGGGACGGAATCATAAGCCTTCTCCAAATCAATAAAGATCATATGGAGATTCTTCCTTTTAGCTCTATAAATCTCCATTGTTCTCCTCAGCAAATGGATGGCTTCAATAGTTGAGCGACCTGGCATGAATCCGAATTGGTCTTCTTTTACTTGGGAAACTTGCCTCAACCTTCTTTCGATCACACGTTGCCAAATTTTCATAGTGTGACTCATTAGCTTGATACCTCTGTAATTTGAACAATTTTGAATGTCTCCTTTGTTCTTATAAAGAGGCACCACGATACTCCTCCAATCTTCAGGCATTTGCTTGCTTCGCCAAATAACATTGAATAGATTTGTAAGCCAAGTCAAACCACGCTCACCTAAAACTTTCCATACTTCTACAGGGATGTCATCCGATCCAACACCTTTCCCAGGTCTCATAACCTTCAAAGCCTTCTCTACTTCTTTTCTTTGTATTCGTCTATAGCATGCACGATTCAAGTAACTTTCACTACCAGCTAGATCACCCAAAGTGATCTCTCTATTTCCTTTTCCAATGAAAAGTTTATGGAAGTACTGCTCCCATCTAGTCTCTATATCCTTCTGAGTAACAAGCACGTGACCTTCCTCGTCCTTAATGCATCTCACTTGAGAAAGATCTTTGGTCTTTCTTTCTCTTGCTTTGGTCAACCCGAATATATCCTTCTGGCCCTCCTTAGAATTGAGATTTTTATACAAAACTTCATAAGCTTTTGACTTAGCTTTGCTTACAGCCTTCTTTGCTTCCTTCTTCACTATTTTATAGTCTGTGACAGTTTCCTCTGTTCAATCCTTAGACATAGCTTTAAAGCAAGCTCTTTTAATTTTTAGCTTCTCTTGCACCCCTTTTCACTCCACCAAGCCTCCTTTTGACCCGCAGCTCCTCCTTTTGACTCGCCTAGCATCTCTTTGGCTACCTTTCGGCTACAAGATGTTACTGCCTAGAATTATAAATGAAATAAAAAATGTTTTTTCGGCTACTGTCAAGTATATTTGTTCTGACAATGCCCTAGAATTATGTAGTTTACAACTTACACAGTTTTTCAGAACTCTTGTATTGTTCATCAGACTTCATATATGCATACATCCCAACAAAATGGGGTGGTTGAATGGAAACATCGTCACCTTTAAATTTCACTAGAACCCTCTTAATTCAGAGTCGTGCTCCTCATTTCTATTGGGGAGAGGTGGTTCTAACCGCTTGCAACCTAGTGAATTGCATGTCCTCGTCTATAATGGGAGAGAATATTCGGTTCTTGATTGTGTTTCCTGAGAAGGATCACCCGGAGCTCCTCCTTTTGACTCGCCTAGCATCACTTTGGCTACCTTTCGGATACAAGATGCTACCGCCTAGAATTATAAATGAAATAAAAAATGTTTTTCCGGCTACTGTCAAGTATATTCGTTCTGACAATGCCCTAGAATTATGTAGTTTACAACTTACACAGTTTTTCAGAACTCTTGGTATTGTTCATCAGACTTCATATATGCATACATCCCAACAAAATGGGGTGGTTGAATGGAAACATCGTCACCTTTAAATGTCACTAGAACCCTCTTAATTCAGAGTCGTGCTCCTCATTTCTATTGTGGAGAGGCGGTTCTAACCGCTTGCAACCTGGTGAATTGCATGTCCTCGTCTGTGGTGGGAGTGAATATTCAGTTCTTGATTGTGTTTCCTGAGAAGGATCTTTTCTCCCTCACTCATCGTGTATTTGGGTTAGTTGCCTTTGTTCATCATACATCTCCTGGTCATGATAAGCTCCCTCCTAGAGATGTCAAGTATGTCTTTGTGGGGCAGGACTCAAAAGGGATATCGTTGTTTTGATCATATTCGATGGAAATATTATGCTAGTGTGGATGTCACTTTCTCTTTGAGTCTATTATGGTTTTCTCTCCTACAAGTGATAGGTTGCTTCCTTCAGAGTCTGGAGAAGAGGCATACATGCCTCTTTCTCCGATTTCGTCTACCACGTCCATGACTCCTACACCTCTCACTCCTTCACCACCATCCTCACCACCACCTCATCCTCCACCGCCTCCACCAACAGTCTATATCTTTTTACCACAGGTTTACACATGGAGACCTCGTGCTCATGAGCCTCCTCCATCATCCAGCATGCTCCAAGTATGTTATGAGCACTTGGATTCTACTAACAGCACTGGTGATTTGCATTTATCGCAGGATGAGCAGACAATTATAGATGTTCATGTATCGATCATTAAAGTGACTGAGGACCTTGATGTGCCCATTGCCTTACGAAAGCAGAGGCGTACATGTACTACATACCCTCTTGCTTCCCATGTTTCTCTTGTATGCTTCTCAGAGGAGTTTCAAAGGTTTGTTGTTGGACTATCTGGCTTGGATATACAACGGACATATCAGGAGGCATTATAGATTAGTCAGTGGCATCTTGGTATGGAGGAAGAGATGGATGTGTTACAGTCTTGTGGTACATGGAGTATTGTTCCTGCTCCACCTGGTATATCGGTTGTGGGAAGCAAGTGGGTGTTTACAGAAATACAGTACAAATGGTAATGTGGATAGATACAAGGCAAGACTTGTTGCTCGTGGGTTCACCCAAACATATGGAGTGGACTATAAGGATATGTTGTCTCTAGTCGCTCAGTATTCTACATTGAGGATTCTTATTTCTGTTGTTGTAATACGTGATTGAACTCTCTTTCAGTTAGATGTCAAGAATGTCTTCTTGTATGGTGACTTGCAGGAGGAAGTATACATGCAGCATCCATCAGGTTTTGTTGCTAGGGGGAGTCTCATATGGTTTGTAAACTTCACAAGTCTATCTATGTCCTTAAGCAAAGCCCGAAGGTTTAGTTCCAGAAGCTCTTTGAGTTGATTGAGCAACAGGGTTTTGTCAGATCGACTGTAGATCACTCCCTTTTTGTTCAAAGATCCCAGATATATATATATATGCTATTTTAATTTATGTGGATGATATCATTGTTACAGGGGATGAAAAGCAGGGCATTCATGCAGCTAAGGATTTCCTTAGACAGCAGTTTGTGATCAAGGACCTTGACAATCTACGTTATTTTATTGGCCTCGAATTTATGAGGAACCAACGTAGCATGGTAATGATGCAAAGAAAGTATGTTACTGATCTCTTAGGTGAGACGAGCATGAAAGGATGTAGACCTGCTACTACTCCCATGGATCAGAATGTTAAACTCTATGATGATGACACTGAGGAGGTTGATAAGAAATGATATAGAGTGCTTGTGGGGAAGCTTTTATATGTCACCATTACCAGACTTGATATATCCTTCGCAGTGAAAAGAGTTAGTCAGTTTATGGAGCAGCCCAGGTGGGTACATATGGATGTTGTACACATGATATTGAGATATTTGGAGACTTTTACAGGTGCAGAATCTTGTTTAGTAGAGACATATCCCTTACAGTTACAGCTTGTGTTGATGCAAATTATGCAGGATGCTCCAAAGACAGGAAGTCTACTTCAGGCTTCATTGTCTTTGTAGGGAGTTCACTTATTTCTTGGAAGAGTAAGAAACAGATGGTTGTTATCAGATCTAGTGTTGAATCAGAATATAGGTACATGGCACAAGGTAGCATAGAGATGTGGGTCAGATCCGTCCTGACTGACCTAACTATTGAGGTGTCATTTCCCATTCACCTCCAATGAGACAACTAGGCCGCCTTGTTCATAGCCAGTAATCCAGCCTTTCATGAACAAACCAATCACATCGAGGTAGACTACCACTATACTCGAGATATGATTCAGAAGGGATTTATCTCCACTTCTCATGTTACTTCCGGAGATCATATTGTAGATATGTTCACCAAAGCACTTGCTAGAGGCACATTCCATCGTTGTTGTTCTAAGCTGAGCATGATAGGAATATATGATCCAGCTTGAGGTAGGTGTTGAGATAGCTGTGTTTATTTATCCTTTATTCATATTTCTTATTCCTCTATTCCTTTATGTAATTTCCCATAGGGCTTTTCTCCTATATAAGAGAGCCCTAGGTTCCAATGAACAATACAATTTTTTCCCTCTCCACAGTTAAGAACATGATTGGGATCCCAAATGTCAAAATGAACTAAGTCAACTAAACTATTGCTACTACGACTTTGACGACTAGGGAAAGAAGACCGATAACGCTTTTCGGACCTTAGCATGGATCAAGAATTGACGACTGTGTGTAGACTCAAACCTATAAATCACCTTTTCGAGCCCTAGCGTGTATCAAGGATTAACGAGGATAGTTGTATGAGTCTACATGTACAACCAATCCTCTATATGATCGTGTAGACTCTCTCAGATCAGTCTACTACCCCAGTTGAGTTCCATTTCATCCAGCTTTTTTCATCATGTCAGAAAATAAGGGTGATGTCTTCTCTTCGTCAGGTGCCTTCAAAGGTTTGGCTCCCATCGTACAGATGGATGGGACCAACTATGAGTTGTGGTTCGCAATTTTTTACCCTTATGCAATGCAATAACAAGGAGCACATTCTGACAAAATAAGTATTGACGGATAAGACTAGGACAATGCTTCGTAGAAACAAGAGTGACGTATGTGCATGTGTTTGTCTCTATGAGACTCTCACAAAAGAGAACACCAACGACATTGTGAACCAACCCACCGCTAAGGTGATGTAGGTAATATAGAAGCCACGTATGCCCAAGCGAAGAACGAGGTTAAGATTCTTCAGTTACATTTTGATATATACACATCCAAGTCGAATGGTTGTCATCTACATACACTCTACTCTTCGCTTCACGAGATGTTTTAGAAGCTTCACAGCTTCATGCCAATTACCACTTCTACGGACCAACAGATGGCATACAAGAACTCCATGATGGTTGGAGTTTTCGTGGCAGCCCTGGATCCGGAGTATGAGGCTGCATGTGTATAGCTTCTTACAGGCGCGACCATACCTCCCATTGAGGAGGCCTGCAGTTGCCCCAGTAGACTTATTATCCAACCACCTGCCACCACACAAACCTCCTCAGCGATGGCTGCATCTCGCAGCAGGGAAGGTTCTACACAGTTCATAGGGTGTGGTTCCCTGTGGCAGAGGAGGTGGACGTCGGCATGCCTTATGCACATATTGTCGTCGTCCAGGTTATTCTGAGGACACTTGCTATCAAAGCATAGATATCCCGCATCTGGTCATGTGGCCGAGCAGATTGAGCCTACAGATAGCTTGGCTCCTCAAACAGATTCATGTCTTGATGATTTTGTCTCCCATGTGACAGAGATAATGATTCATGCCATCGATACCATTACAAGTTCCCCAGATGTTGCGGTCGTTGCTAAAGCTCTTAGAGCTCATCACGTATAGCATAAGCTTTTACCAGTCTGCAAGGCAGAAATAATATAGAGTGGATCATGGACTATGGTGCTTCTTGTCATCTGTGTGGAGATTGAACATAGTTCAATTCTTACAGATCTATACTCCATTAGTAGATGGGTCATCATCGAGAGCGGGGTTACTTACCAATTACAAGACAGGAGGAAGTACATTTAACACCATGCATGTGCATGCAGAATATTTTATATGCTACTGATTTTCAGATGAATTTGATTTATATTAGTTAGATCATAAAGGAATCTGCATTGTCGTGCCACTTTAACCTCTTCTCTTGTGTTTGAAGACATACTCATTGGCGGGATGATTGGATGTGGCCATGAGTAGCGGGGGCTCTAGAAACTGGTCCAGTCTCCCATTGTCAGTGCTTCTACAATTCCTCAATGGATCACTTTCTCCTTACTTGTGGCATTGGTCACCTTTCTCTGTAAAAGATGTGCCATGTCTCACATAAATTTCATCACGATCTTCCTTCTAGTATGAGGTTAGCCAATCTTGGGAAGCTTACCGTCTTCGTTCTCTGGCCGTAGAGTCGTAGCAGTAGTCATCTATTTAAGCTTATTCATATAGATATTTGGGGTCCCAGTTGTGGACCTAATATCTAAGGACATCGTTTTCATCTTGTTGATGTGGACGATTATTCTAGACTTTTTTTATTTGAGCCAAACAAGGGGGAAGCACTCAAAGGTGCCCACCCCAGAATGTATTAAAAAGTTAACGAAAAAAGTACAGGTGGTAGAATGAAATTAAAAGAGTCAGGTCTCTACCAGATATTTCGCCTGGATACAGACATTTTCCCTATAAAACCTCTGTCCCGAGAAAAGCATATCGTTCCTAGATAACCAGATGGCCCAAACGATGGCCACCGGTTGGAGCAACTCTCTCCTCGGGCGTTGTTTGGCAAGTGAATAATGTCCACAGAAGGAGAACAGGCTCCTCGAGCCAAACCAATCTAAGTTCGAACCCTCCCATATAGATCTCGTCTCGCGGCAAAGGAAGAATAGATGTTCAACAGATTCAATCTCGTAGACGCAAAGCAGGGCACCTATCAGAGACAGCCCCAAGCAGTCTGGCATAGCGATCGTGCGTCATCAATCTCTTGCGTCTGAGTAGCCACATGAAGAAACCAATATGTTCTGGGGAGGCCCAACCCCCACAGAAAACGACAGACTCTAACCAGCTCGGCCGACTGCGAAGGAGGCGGCCTGGCAGATCGCTGCATATGCCTTCCCGACCGAGAAAGAGCTCCCCTCTACACTCAGTGGTCCAGCTCCCCGGAAGGTCCACCAAGAGCCTACAGAGTCCAGGTAGGAGTAGAAACTCGTCAAGACGCTGGTCGGAGAAGCTAGCACGAAAGAGCGGCATCCAGTTCCCGTCGATCCAACAAGAGCAAGCCGGACCGCACGGTCAGCCACCAGGGCAAACAAGCGGCGAAAGCGAGCAGAAAGGCTCTCCCCCGCCCGTCCAGTCATCAGTCCAAAATGCGAAGGTCTGACCATTGCCCAAAACCGGACCGAAAAAGCTCACGGAAGCGAGGAAGGGTCGATAAGATACCCTTCAGAAAGGGGAAGGAGAGCGTTCCAGGACCATAGCTTTCCGAGAGCCAACGGATGCCAAGTAAATCCGGCGAATAAGTTCGGTGTAGAGATCGCAATTACTCCCCCAGATCCTGCCCACCTATTTCAGCAACAGAGCCTCTTTCATCATGGCAAGGCATCTGGACTCCAAGGCCACCCTCGCCCTTCGGAAGGGTAACGACTCCCAGTCCACAGGTGCATGCCATTAGCTATCAGGCCATTCTTGCTCCACAAAAATTCCCGCATGAGTCACTTAAGTCACGTGCAAATACCAACCGGCATGAGGCGTGGAGACATGAAGTAGATCGAAATCGCCGAAATCACCGCCTTCAACAGCACAAGACGGCGTCCCTTGGAGAGGAGCGAAAATCTCCACCCCGCGAACCTCTTTTCTATCTTCTCGACAACCGATAGCCAATCGCCCAACTTTGCTCTACCAAGAGAGACAAAGGATCCCCAAGTAGTGAATGCCCCGAATGGGGAGTTTGCCACAAACTGAACCAAGCTGCTGGCTGCAGATGCACGCCTCTTCATCAAATAAAGCAAAAGGGATAACAGAGGACTTGCTCGCATTCCGCGTAAGCCCCGACATCTCGCCAAAAAGGTCAAGGGTGTCCGCCATGGCACCAGTCGCGTCACTGCCGCCCTCAATGAAGAAGATGGAGTCGTCGGCATACTACAGGAGAGGGATAGAGATATCCTCTCTCGAGTAACCGCAAGTGAGCCCACTAGCCTGCACCAGAGAGACCATGCAAGCAAGAACGTCCGAGGCGATAATGAAAAGCATAGGGGGCAAGAGGGCAGCCTGACGGACGCCCCTCTGGGGCTGGAAAAAACCACCCTCTGGGCGGCCATTCACGAGAACAGCCAGCGAAGTGGTCGTGACGCACCGTTCATCTAAGAAATCCATAGCTCAGGAAACCCCGCCTGTAAAGAGCCACCCAAGGAACTGCCAATCCAAAGTGTTGTAAGCCTTGGAGAGGTCAACCTTCCAGAGAAGCGCTGCCACATTGCGCCTATTCCAGTCTGCAATAATCTTAGAAGCAGTGACCAGGCAGTCGGCAATCTATCGGCAGGAACAAAAGTCGACTGAGATTGGGAGATAATGTGCTCATGAACCATGCTTAATCTGAGAGCCAAAACCTTAGCCACAATGAGGTAGAGGGCATTAGACAACGTGATCGGTCTGAAGTCTTTAATCATCTCGGCAACGTCACATTTTGGGCAGAAGAAAGATGAGAGCCTTGTTGAGTCTATTGAACCCCACATTGCAGCGACCAAACTCAACCAAGACCGCCATCACCTCGTCCCCCACCAAGTCCCAGAAATCCCTGTAGAATGAGACCATGAAGCTGTCCGGCCTCGGAGCCCCATCACAGTTCAGACTCCAAACCGCAGCCTTTACCTCCGACATGGAGAACTCCTGAACCCAAACTGGCAGCGTGCACGGTGGAAAGCTGAGTGGCGCCCAGACCCGACCACCTCCAGCGACTATGCGGACCACTCGCGGAGAAGTCGCGAAAATGATCAGCAATCGCCCTACCCATCTCACTGTTGCCGTCGATCCGGACGCCACCAATCATGATGGAGCGGATGGAATTGCTCTGATGTCTCCCATTAGCAATTCTGTGGAAAAAGCGGTATTAGCATCACCCTCCTTGACCCAAGCATGCATGGACCTTTGACGCCATTCCACCACACGCTTCAAATCCTCATCAGCAATCCTCCGCTGAGTCGTTGCCCTCAGATCCAACTCAGCGTCAATCAGAGGCCCTTCATCCTCCAAGGCGTCGAAACGGCTAACCTCTTCCTCAGCCACCACCCTAGCCAAATGATGGGCCTCCCTAGAAGCACGCTAGAACTCACAAAGCCGATTGCGCAGAGAAGTCAACTTCTGTGAGAATCTCTCAACGGCGGAATCAGAGACAGAAAGCGAGGACCAATGAGAGGAGACCAGGTCCCGGAACGAATCCTCTAAAAGCCAGGCCTTCTCGTAGCGGAAAAAAACCTCTGGGCGGCGAGTGTTCTCCCGAGTCCCAAAGAATCGGAGTATGATCGGATAACGATCTTGGTTTACCAACAACATAGGACAACGGGAAGAGCTCGAGCAGTTCCGACGATGCCAGGAAGTGGTCGAGATGGGAGCGAGAGCCGGAGTTCTGCCGGGTATACTTCGTGGGAGTCCGTAAAGTCCGCAAAATCCGCCGAGCCGAGGTCTTGGCCGCCCCGAAGCCCCGGCCTGTCGGAGGAAAACAGCGTGACGTTAAAGTCACCACCAATCAACCAAGCCACCCCAGGGAAAGCCGCTCTAGCCGAACGAAGGATCAGACCAGAGCAGGTGTCGCGATGAAGGCAGACACAGCCCATAAACGCAAGAAAGAGTGAGATAGTATTCAGCCGCAGACACTCCAGAAGCACAGTGATGGTGCGGGCGCCTTTTAAGCTCCGCCCGCATTGCAAAGGCGAACTCCTCCACGCCACTAGCAAACCACCCGCAGATCCCGCAAATCCCAAAGACGAATGCACGTCCAGCGAACCCGCGTCAAAGGAGCGTCAGACCAAATATGAAAAAACTTCCAACTTAGTTTCTTGTATGAAGACAATATCGCAACCCCATTCTAAGAATCGCAACCCAAAGTCTTCCTATTTTATCGGGTCATCCAGACCCCGCACGTTCTAGGACAAAATCTTCATTTCGAACCGAGAAAAGGCCCATGCTTGCACACAGCTCCCGTCAGCACAGCAATCAACTCCTTCCTGGCCGAGGGAGGTGGGAGATCCACAACCACCGCCCTCGCATGCTTCCTTCTCCTATGTCTTTTCCCATGCCCCTTATCGATCGCCAAGGCAGGCGCTGAGAGATCTCCTCCCCTGTCCATAGCAATGACTTGGCATGATGTCCCGACGCCCAGCACACAGAAGGAAGAGCTCCGGGAACTCTCGGGCAGAGAACTCCCGCTCGGGACATCCAACTTGCACGAAAGGGCAGGTACGAAAAAGAACACTCAGGCAGAGAGGGACCAAGCATCTCGGTTTCAGCGAAAAGATTCGAGTCCCAGGAGCACCAATTTCCCGGGCCCGAAGGGAAGCAAAGTTGTAGGGGAGCGTTAGGGGGCTCAAGCCAAGGACAGACCAGGGGCTCAAAGGATTCTGGGTCACATCCAACGGGAGGACCCGTCCGCGAAGAACCCGTCCAAGCCAAACGGATAATGGGAGCGACAGAGGAGGACATGAGATATAGAACCGGGCTCCCGCGTCCAAGAGAAGCCATCCGAAGATCCTCTCGTAAGATCCGAGCGCAAGGGGTCCGCAACCAACCGAAGATCCGCATCCGAACCAAAAAGGAGAAGAGAGCCAAGGCTTTGACAATCCGTCGCATCATGGGGGAGGCCAAGCGCCGCAGCAGAAAATCCAGAAAGCATAAGAGGCTTCTCGAGAGTCACTACATTGCATGCCTCGAGGACCGTGCCAAGGACCGGGGCAGCCGAAGGTTCATGTCCCGGAGAAGAAGAGGAACAATCATCACCCTTAACCGAAGAAGAAGAGGAAGAGTCTTCACCGGTAACCGGAAAGGAAGAGGAGGAGACATCGCCGGATCACCAACGGCGGCGGAGAAGCAGGATCGGAAAAGCGGATCTCCATGCGGAAGGAGAAACGGCCAAGTTCGCCACAGACACCAAGGCTCCTCGCTAGAGCACTCCATCGCAAGCAGAGTAATGGTCGGATCGAAGCCTGGGGACATGCCATAATCCAACACTCGGATGACCATGCCCAGGTGACCCAATGCAGGCCGCAAGCACCTCAGATTTCTGGAGAGGAAAGGAATCCCCCCTCACCTCCACAACCTGCACGACGGAAACGTTCGAGCAAACCATCCGCAAAACGTGGCAGCCTCCATTCAACGGCACCCCCAACAGTGCCCAACAGAATCTCTCTTTGTCGGAGCCCCAATCCGCGAACGCAACACACTTCCATAGCCTAAGAGGACCACATCCCCTACGAAGGCCTTGCCAAATAAGAGCCGCAAATATGCCTCGATGGATGCCGCAGAAACCGAAGCAATCCTCCAGGAGCCTACAAGGAGGTCGGCTAGCCCACCCACCCCCCTGGGAGATCGGTGCCGAGGTAGGCCAACCGACCGCCGCAGAAACCTCCGACCGAGGGTGCACGGGTTCCTCATGCGCACCCGACAGAGCAGGAAACAACCCAGGTTCGCGAAAGCGGCAGTTCCGAAAGACGAACAAGAAACCCTGTGGTGCCATAACCACATGAGAAACTGCGCGGAGGAAGCGCGCATGCTGAAGCCAAGTGCCATCGACCTCCACAACGGAAACACCTCTTCTCTGGCTTCCTGTGCGAAACCACCGTCCAATCTGCCCCGGCCCCAACACCCATCGCCTTGCCTGGACAGACCTCACTGCCCACGATCGGACCCCCTTACATTGCCAAACTCTCTTGTCCCGCTCGATTTTCTTGTTAAAAACAAGTCTGAAGCTGGTCATGTCATTAAATCTTTTATTAATGAAATAAAGAACATTTTCCCTGTTACTGTCAAGTTTATTAGCTCTGGCATTAGACAATGCCTAGAGTTCTGCATGTTACCGAATGCGAACACAGATATTTACTTAGAGTTTCAGGTATCTTGGCATACACCACACATAAGGTGCTTACACATCTCAGCAAAACGGTGTTACCGAATGCGAAACACAGTCATTTACTTGATGTGACCATAACACCTTTTATCCAGACTCATGCTCTTCACTCTTTCAGGGGTGATGGATCCTCACTGCTTGCTACTTGGTGAACCACATGACATCTATTGTCTTATGAGATTGCATTTCTCGATTATGTTTCCCGAGAAGGACTTGTTCTCCCTTACACCCTGTGTGTTTGGCTCTATTGTCTTTGTTCACCATCCGACACATGGACATGACAACTCTATCCTATAGTTGTCAATTGTGTCTTTGTAGGCTACTCTCGTACCAATAAGGGGTATCATTGTTTTAATCTGGTTTGACAAAAGTACTATGTTATTGTTGATGTCATCTTCTTTGAGTTTATTATTGTTTTTCTCTCCTATATGTGACAGGTTGACTCCGTCTAACTCTAGAGATGAGGTATATATGCTTTCTCCTACGGATGCACCACCTCCAGTACTTTCACCACCTCCCTCTACCACCACCACCTCCTCCAGTACCTATACCTGCTCTTGTGCCTACTCCGGTACCACAACCCAGTACGTTGGCCTATCTAGTACCACTTTTTTAAGTTTGCAGGCCTCTGTACAGTTCCCCCAGCTCATGGACCTTCCCCATCATCCAGCACGCCTCAGGTATGTAATGAGTACATTGTTTCTACTGATGGCACTAGTAATTTATCCATGCAAACAGGTTCTTTTACAGGATGAGCAGGTGCCCTCTCAACAGGGTTGTTTATAGGTTGAGGAGCATGCATGTGATCTTGATGTGCCTATTGCTCTAATGGAAGCAGAGACGTACTTGTGCTACCTATTCTCTTGCAGCAAATGTTTCCTTGGACCGACTCTCAAGGGATTTGCGGAAATTTGTTATGGGACTGTCAGCTGTGGAGATACCATAGACATATCAGGAGGCAATAAAAAACCATCCGTAGCACCTTGCCATGGAGGAGGAGATGGTTGTGTTACATTCATGTGGCACACGGAGCATTGTTATAGCTCCTATAGGAGAATCTGTTGTTGGATGCAAGTGGGGTATTCATTATGAACTGTGCATATGGTAGCATGGATCGTTACAAGGAGAGACGTGTGGCTCGTGGGTTCACTCAGACATGTGGGGTGGACTATCATGATACTTTCTCTCCAATGGCTCGGCATCCTATGCTTCGTATCCTTTTTTTGTTGTGACATGGGATTGACCCCTATATCATCTTGATGTGAATAATGTTTTTCTCTATAGTGATTTATAAGAGGAAGTCTACATGCAGGAGCACTTGGGTTCATTGTTTGAGGGGAGTGTTATAAGGTTCACATACTTCATAAGGCTATCTATGGCCTTAAGAAGAGTCCAAAAGCATAGTTTTCAGAAGCTCTCAGATTTGATAAAGCAGCAGAGGTTCGTGGGATCGACTGTAGATCACTCAATGTTTTGTTCAGAGATCTCAGAGAGGTACGGTTGCCATACTTGTTTATGTTGATATTATTGTCACAGGGCATGATGTATAGGGCATCCAAGCAGCTAAGAATTTTCTAGGTTAACAGTGACCAAGGACCTTGGTAATCTACGTTACATCCTTGGACTGGAATTCGTTGGGAACCAGAAAAGATCTTCTTACGACCTAGAGGAAGTATGTTATAGATCTTCTCTCTGAGACAAGTAAGGCAGATTGCAGACCTACCACTACTCCCATGGACTCGAGCATGAAGCTTTATAATGATGACACTGGAGGAGGTAGACAAGAGGAGGTATAGGAAGCAGGTTTCTATATGCCACTACTCCCATGTATAGGGAGCATATTCCTATATGTGACCATTACCAAGCCAGATGTATCCTTTGTAGTGAGCAGAGTGGGTCAGTTCATAGAGTAGCCTAGACAAGCGTATATGGAAGACATCCATATGATTTCTGAGGTAGTTGAAGACCTCACCTGGCACTGGTCTTCTATTCAGCAGATGCACATCCCATGCTGTTACAGCTTGTGCAGATGCAGATTATACAGGATGCCCCTAGGATAGGAAGTCTATCTCTGGATTTATAGTTTTATAACGAGTTACTTGGTATCATGGAAGAGGAAGAAACAGACGATGGTCACCAGATCTAGTGTAGAGTCAGAGTACAGAGATGATGTGGGTCAGATCTGTTTTACTGACAATACTATTGAGGTACCTATTCCCATGCACCTCCAATGCGACAACCAGATGTTCTCTTCGTTGCCAACAGCCTAGCCTTTAATGATAGGACCAAGCATATCGAGGTAGACTGTCACTACACTCGAGATATAATTCGAAAGGATTTCATCTCCATCTACTCATGTCAGCTCAGGAGATCAAACAACAGATGTGTTCACCAAGGCCCTAGCCCGAGGGCCATTCCAGAGATGTTGTTCCAAGCTAGGTATGATAGATATTTACCCTCCATCTTGAGGGGGGTGTTGAGATAATTAGTTTATACATTTATTGCTTTCTTGTATTTTCTTTTCTTTATGTCTA